>PKML01073935.1:65023-124654 GCA_002933935.1 Eutrema yunnanense
AGATCGTGTTGCTGAGTACCTGTTTTCACGGCCAGTATCGATCGATACCCCCTGGTATCGATCGATACCCATCGCAGCAGGACACGACCCGCGAGTTTTCCAAGACTTGAAGAATTGCAAATTGGTCCAGAAGTCTCTGATAATTACAAGAAGACCCCAAGTCGTGTTTTAGGTTATAAATAGGAGTTTTCAGCCACCTGTTTAGGCTATGCTTTTTATTACTTTGGTTAGAGACAAGTCTGATTTCCCTTCGTCCGATATCAGATCTTTAAACCTTCTTTGATTATTTATTTGATGATTTATTCAGTTATGTCTATTGATTCAATTGCCATGTCTGAGTAGATCCACCTTAGGTTTAGGGCTTTCTCATAAAGGATTTCTCTGAATGCTAGGTTAATTATCTGTTTAGGATTCACCATCTGAATTAGTTCTTCGCCTTAGGTTGTTCTCAAAGCTAATTCTAGGTTGACGAACCTAGAACTTAGATCTTAGGATAATTGATTAGGCACGACAGTGCAATTAATTACCTGATAGAACTAGGGTGAGCAAATTAATTATTCGCAAAGAAATTTGGTTTAATTGATTTGTGAACATATCAAACTTGGAATTAAAGCTGATTTATTCTTAGGGATTTGCAAAGAAATTTGGGATTCTGAAGTTTAGATTTAGATAGTTTTCGCAACGACAGTTGGTTAACTATGCATTAGTGATTTGAGTTCTAGAACCGTGCCTAACTTGAACCCTGATTAGTTAGTTTATTTGCATTCATTGATTTCCTGAGAAATATCCCTGAACCTATCTTTTTCCCATTGAATACAAATCGTTTACTGCTTCCTGTTTTCTGTTTAAACTGAATTGCTTAGCTTAGCTTGATTCTAATAATTTATTGAGTGATTTCTGTGGATCCTTGTGTTCGACCCCTAGCTAGACTACAACTACTGCTTTAGTACTGTTAGGGTATTAAATTGAGCAGATCACCAAACAACGCACCCGTTTGGCCAAACAACGCATCCGTTCGACCAGAAGGGGTGACCCTTGGTAAGAGACACCCATCCAGATCCTATATAAGGATGATGGGTGATAGAGGGGAGGACACCACGAATCTACACACACAAAAAGGAGATTGCCAAGAGATTAAAGCAATCTCGAAGAAAAAGGGGATTTTAGCCGAGAGACTAAGGCATTCCCAAAGAGAGAAAGAAAGTTAGCCGAGTGTGTGGTAAAGCGATTCGAAGGGAAGAGAAAGGGGAGAAGTTAGCCGAGAGAAAGAAAGGCTAAGTCGATCGGAAGATCAAGCGAGGGAGAATCCGAAAGCGGCCTAAGGATCACGGCGGGCGAAACACCTCAATCCAATCGCGTGGCGAAGTTAGCCGGATGGAAAGCGATTGCTGGTAAGGCGAGTGGCTTGGGGATCGGCCAGAATCCGGCAAGACTCGGCTATACATGATCGACTAATCCGATCCGGCTAAGATAAGCAAATCACGCCCAAAGGAGAACCTCTCAGCAAGAAAGAGAGAAACTCGCCTAAAGTATACACCCTTACGGCTGGAGATTCGGGTGACAATCGGGGAATAACCCTGACCGCAATCCAAGGAAGGATGGTGGGGAAGTGGTTGATTCCGGCAAAGGTTCACACAGCCAAAGATCAACCAAGGGCCGTGAATGATTGGGTGAAAAGGTGCGAAGTAAAAAGGTGCGAAGTGAAAGGGTGCGAAGTGAAAAGGTGCGAAGCGAAAAGGTGCGAAGTGAAAAGGTGCGATCAACGGATTACGGATCCGGATATGATCCACGGAAATAGACTAGTCACGGCAATGGTGCCAAGGCCGGGAACGGGTATGCACGCATTGGCGAGCCGGTCGAGGGAAATTCTCTAACGGTTACTTAGCCATGTTGGGATGGTAGGTTGAATGACTAAGTACCGAAGAGGAGAGTTCATTATTAATTCGGTTAAGTGGATCGAATGGAATCCGGCAAGGGGCGCGGTCAAGGTGGACAAGCGAACTTATCGGACTACAACCAGAATACTGTTCAAGGAGCAAACGAATTGGATACGGGTAAGTTCACTACCTTGGAACAAATGGATAGTGACTAGCGTATTACTAGATGGTTAAGTCTATGGAAGGTATTGCCTTAGGATGCAATACTTGGACCGAGTCAAAGATTAATATATAAGCCGAACGGAGGTTTATGGGAACTGTCCAAAGGCAAAGGATGATCGGACCGGACAAGTACTTGATTGGAATTAAATCAAGGGAAAGAAAAGAAAGGTTTAGAAAGAACAAATTCCGTTGCGTATTAATAAGAGGTTGAAACAAATGTAGGCCTAAACGGCTAAGGATAGTCGTAAGAAAGATTTGTAAGAAAACCGCCTAAGGAGATATTTGGTTTAGAAATGGGTAAAAACCAGGAGGTTCGGCCAGGCAACGGCCCAAACTAGGAACGCGTCGTCCGCGGCCTAGGAAGGTCGGGACGGGGTGTTTCAAGTTGGTATCAGAGCATGCTTGATCCATGGGAAGGATAAATGCTCAGTAAAGCGGACACGTGCTCCGCAACCGATTACAAGAATAGTCGAGAAAGCAATAATGACTAAAATTCAATCATAACATGGGCGAAAAATACGGTTCGAAAGTTGAGATTGATTGAGACGGGTACTTGGGAGTCTAGTGTTCTCGCCAAGCCTCGCTCAATGATCAAAACACTTCTCGGACGTGTTAGCTACTACGAATGATGGGTTAAAGTCATGAGTAGGATCGGGTTCAAATTGTAACCGCGATCTGGGATTTTGAATAGCAAGAGACAAGTATAAGTCCAAGCTAAAATCACTCGAAAGACTAAGTCGGTAAAACCAAAAACGTGATCGTTGGTGAGCCAAATGGGAGTTGAGGCAAGATGGGATATGTGCTTGGAAAATGGAAAAATTTACCAAGGCGTATCGGCTGAGCCAAGATTACTTTTCCCTCGGCAAGAACCACAAAAACATAAAGGGGTAAGCGATATAGTCTATTCCGAGTGGGAAACGAGAAGGGAGGAATCCAAACAATATTCTACCTACCACCAAATTCGAGGACTAATTCTATTTAAGTGGGGGAGAACTTGTAACATTCCGGTCCCGAGATATAGTTATCGAATAATCTGTTCAAGCGAGAATGGATCCTAGTCAAGATTGACAAACGGGATCGGTAAGCATTGCAAACAGATTATGCACCGGTTAGATGGACCGGGGGAAAGTTTGATCGAGTCGTGAAGACTATGATCAGAACTTGGAAACGGTAGTAACCGTTAAAAGGGACCACGAATGGTCGAGAATGAACCAAAGACCTATGTAACTAGATCACGGTAGAAAAGCTGACTGAACGGAAGATTGAGGCAAGAAAGATAAGAACTTATGAACCAGGAAAAAGGTTCGCTAAGGCAAATCTATGGGCTAAGATATTCTTACCGGTAACAAAGATGGGTATGCGTGACTAGTACAAGGATCAAGTTCAATAAAACAAGGATCCGGAGATGGACCAAAGGAATTATGCTAAGTATCCCGACTAGATGGGAATTGAGGTAAGACCAGCAAACATGTTTGGGAATGGGAAAGCGTTCGCCAGAGTGTGTCCGTGAACCAAGAGATTGCTCATAAAAGTCAGAAGATTAAAGCATAATAAAAATATGATCAAATCCAGAAATGGACCAAGATCAGGGAAAAGGCGATCTATTCGGAGTTAGACCAAGATCGGGCAATCTAGTCGGGAATAGACTATGATTGGGAATCTAACTTAGCGGGAAGACTAAGATTGGGGGAATATGATCTATTTGGAGTTTGACCAAGATCATGGAAAGGGCAATCTAGTCGGGAATAGACTATGATTGGGAATCCAACTTAGCGGGAATACTAAGATTGGGGGAAATTCGATCGAGTCCAAAATGGACCAGGGTCGGATTAGGATCAAGTTGGGATTGGCTATGATCGGGCAATTTAGTCAGGATGGGACTATGATTGGGATTAATTATGCAAAGTATCCAGACTAGATGAGGATTGAGGCGAGATCAGCAAACATATTTGGGAACGAAAAAGTGTTCGCCAAAGTTTGTCTGTGAACCAAAAGAATGCTCACAAGAGTCGAAAGGTAGAAGCATAATTAAAGATTCAGAGATGGATCAAGGGAATAAATATCAAATTATGCTAAGTATTCCGACTAGAGGGGAATTGAGGTGAAACCGGGAAACATGTTTGGGAATGAAAAGTGTTCGCCAAAGTGTTTCGGTGAACCAAGAGATTTCTCACAAAAGTCAGAAGATCAAAAGCATAATAGGAATAAGATCTAATCGGAGTTAAACCATAAATCGGGCAATCTAGTCAAAAGTAGACTACGATTGGAGGAATAAGCCTACCAGTCGATTTAGTCCTAGTTCAACTCAAGAATCATAAAGTGATTTTGGGAATGGATTGGCTAGGAAAAAAAAAATACAAAGCAACGCTAGACTGTCACCGGGGAAGAGTGCGGTTTAAGCGGGACGAGGGGACGTTGGAATTCCAAGGAATTTGACCGACCTAGGGGAGCTTGGTGGTCTCGGAAATCCAGGCAGGAAAGATGCTTGAGAAAGGCTGTGAGGCTTACCTAGCCACAATCACCACGGCTGAAGTGGGGGAAGGTGCAGAGATAAAGGACATACCGGTGGTGAGAGAATTTGCGGATGTGTTCCAATCCTTGACAGGTGTACCACCTGATAGGTCGGATCCGTTCACAGTAGAACTCGAAACCGGAACGACGCCACTCTCAAAGGCACCATATCGGATGGCTCTGGCAGAAATGGCCGAGCTAAAGGAACAGTTGGAAGAACTGTTGGAAAAAGGATTTATCAGGCCAAGTAGTTCACTTTGTGGTGCACCGGTTCTGTTTGTCAAAAAGAAGGACGGGAGCTTTTAGGCTGTGCATCGCTTATCGGGGATTGAATCGGGTGACTGTCGAGAACAAGTACCCTTTACCCAATATAGACGAATTGCTAGACCAGCTAAAAGGAGCAATCTGGTTCTCGAAAGTGGACTTGGCTTCGGGATATCACCAGATTCCCATGGCGCCTTCGGGTGAGCGGGAAAAGGCTTTCCGAACCAGATATGGCCATTATGAATTCGTGGTCATGCCATTTGGCTTAATGATTGCACTTGCGGATTTTATGAAAATGATGAACGGGATATTCCGTGATTGTTTGGATGAATATGTTATCATCTTCATAGATGATATACTCATCTACTCAAAAGACCGGAAATCACATCAAGATCATTTACGGGAAGTGTTGCGACGAATAAGGAACCAACTTAGCTCGTAGGAGACTAAGCTAAGGAAAATTATGATCAAGTCCAGGAAGGACAACGATCGGGTAAGGATCTAGCCGGGAATTGGTTAAGATCAGGGAGAACATGATCAATTCCGGAAAGGACGAAGATCGAGTAAGATCTAGTCAAGAGTGACAAAGATGGGGAAGATAGATCGAGTCCAAAGATAGACTAGAATCCGGGAATGCGATTAAGTCTTGATGGACCAAGGTCAAGGGAAACAAGATTCTACCCACCATCGAATTCAAGGACGAATTCCATTTTAGTGGGGGAGACTTGTAACGTCCGCGTTCCGCGAACGCTACCCACCAGCGAATTCGAGGACGAATTCCATTTAAGTGGGGGAGACTTGTAACGTCCCCGTTCCAGGAAGTTACACCGGGCCGATTTGTTTTGGGTTGAGGATGCCCGGAAGGATCGGGGAGGGCTTAGTCAAGGCCGAGAAACGGACCAAAGGACTTAGCCGGGCAAAATGGGAGGGAGTAATCGAGCTAAACTAGCTGGACGAGCTAAAGTAGCTGAGCTACTAGCTGAACCAGCTGGACAAGCTGACGGGCAGCTCAACCTAGTTCGGTAAGCTGGTCAAGTACTGACCCAGCTGGGCGGACTGACAGCTAGGTAAAGAGCTAGGTGGGAGTAGTGTTGGGTCAACTGTTCAAGTGGTAACTCAGGTGATAACCTGGGAAGCTAGCTAGCCATGGGTAGTTGATTAGTCGATCGGGTGGGAAGGTGACCGCATGCATCGCGTGTATGAGGGTGGTTATTTAGCCGAAGGGTCGTGTACCTGTTTGGCCAGACAACGCACCCGTTTGGCCTAACAACACACCCGTTTAGCCAAACAACGCATCCGTTCGACCAGAAGGGGTGACCCTTGGTAAAAGACACCCATTGAGATCCTATATAAGGATGATGGGTGATAGAGGGAAGGACACCACGAATCTACACACACAAAAAGGAGATTGCCAAGAGACTAAAGCAATCTCGAAGAAAAAGGGGATTTTAGCCGAGAGACTAAGGCATTCCCAAAGAGAGAAAGAAAGTTAGCCGAGTGTGTGGTAAAGAGATTCGAAGGGAAGAGAAAGGGGAGAAGTTAGCCGAGAGAAAGAAAGGCTAAGTCGATCGGGAAGATCAAGCGAGGGAGAATCCAAAAGCGGCCTAAGGATCACGGCGGGCGAAACACCTCAATCCAATCGCGTGGCGAAGTTAGCCGGATGGAAAGCGATTGCCGGTAAGGCGAGTGGCTTGGGGATCGGCCAGAATCCGGCAAGACTCGGCTATACATGATCGACTAATCCGATCCGGCTAAGATAAGAAAATCACGCCCAAGGGAGAACCTCTCGGCAAGAAAGAGAGAAACTCGCCTAAAGTATACACCCTTACGGCTGGAGATTCGGGTGACAATCGGGGAATAACCCTGACCGCAATCCAAGGAAGGATGGTGGGGAAGTGGTTGATTCCGGCAAAGGATCACACGGCCAAAGATCAACCAAGGGCCGTGAATGATTGGGTGAAAAGGTGCGAAGTAAAAAGGTGCGAAGTGAAAGGGTGCGAAGTGAAAAGGTGCGAAGCGCAAAAGGTGCGAAGTGAAAATGTGCGATCAACGGATTACGGAGCCGGATATGATCCACAGGAAGAGACTAGTCACGGCGATGGTGCAAAGGCCGGGAACGGGTATGCACGCATTGGCGAGCCGGTCGAGGGAAATTCTCTAACGGTTACTTAGCCATGTGGGGATGGTTGGTTGAATGACTAAGTACCGAAGGGGAAAGTTCATTATTAATTCGGTTAAGTGGATCGAATGGAATCCGGCAAGGGGCGCGGTCAAGGTGGACAAGCGAACTTATCGGACTACAACCCGAATACGGTTCAAGGAGCAAACGAATTGGATACGGGTAAGTTCACTACCTTGGAACAAATGGATAGTGACTAGCGTATTACTAGATGGTTAAGTCTATGGAAGGTATTGCCTTAGGATGCAATACTTGGACCGAGTCAAAGATTAATCTATAAGCCGAACGGAGTTTTATGGGAACTGTCCAAAGGCAAAGGATGATCGGACCGGACAAGTACTTGATTGGAATTAAATCAAGGGAAAGAAAAGAAAGGTTTAGAAAGAACGAATTATGTTGCGTATTAATAAGAGGTTGAAACAAATATAGGCCTAAACGGCTAAGGATAGTCGTAAGATAGATTTGTAAGAAAACCGCCTAAGGAGATATTTGGTTTAGAAATGGGTAAAAACCAGAAGGTTCGGCCAGGCAACGGCCCGAACTGGGAACGCGTCGTCCGCGGCCTAGGAAGGCCGGGACGGGGTGTTTCAAATGCCCTTCCTCCTGAGTGGCTGCCACACGAGCCTCCGTGTATTTCTGATAATATCGTAAAAGCTTCGAACCCGTGGACGCATACTAGGTAGGGACCGTTTACACTTTGCTTGTAAAGGCGGGAGTTGATTATACAATATCTTGAAGCTATGGTTTTGAGCTTGCGAGCTTCCCACTTGATGGGGGGGGAGCTTCTCCCCCCCCTCAATGTATTGTATAATCGTTACTCGCCCGTCAGCTCTCGCGATCATTTTTTTGCAGAGCGTAACGTGCCTGGCGTCGAGCAGGTCTGGCTCCGGGTCTGCGACTTCTCCTTCTTTGGGGGGNCGTTACTGGGGCTATTATTATGTCCAACTCCATATCGTCATTGTCTATTTCCATTGAATCCTCGATATCTTTATCGATTTTGATGCTTGGTTTTTCAATTCTTTCTACTGGAATTACTCTTTTTACAAGTGGACTCGAGGTTGACGCCAGAGCTGCCAGTGCATCCGCGATCGTGTTCTCACCCCGCGATATTCACCCCAAAGTGCGCCCAGAAGCTATGCATGCCAGGGTGTGATGCAGGAAGAGCAACTCTCCTAAAGGCTCTCTGAAAGCCATAAATGTCACAAAGATCAGGGAGTGGCAGCCTGTACCTCACTCCTCGAATCATGAAGGTCAAAGTACCCTCATGTGCGTCTCTGAGAACCTCGTCCTGGTAGTAGACGCGGACTGTCGCCATGAACTGACAAACCAAGTCTGGATATAAGTCGTACTGCCTTGTGGCAATAGTGCCCATACCAATCCTCGTGAGCAAGCACTGGAGCTCACCGTCTATACCCAGACGACGCATCGTAACTCCATCAACGAATCGAGTGGGTTGCACATCAATGCCTAGCCACCCGTTGTAGTGCAACGTATCATAATCATCCCAGTCTTCAAAGATGGGCCTATAGATGCATGCTGTACTCTCAGCGATCTCTCTATCCATTCCCTCCCAAAGTCTGTTGCAAGGAAGCCTAGCCTTCTCGTTCCTCTTAGGCCAAAGAGCCCTACATGTGACGCTAAGAGCAGCGGGAGCAGCAGGTGGTGGTGGAGCGATGTCACGCAAAGAAATATGCGGACGCTCAATATGTTCGGAGGCTCCATCAATCATCACTCTGTAGTTGTCGTTTCCTAGGCAACCGGTCACTATACCTCTCTTCCAATGTAAACCATCCCAGATCTTGACATGTGGACAATTGCGGAATTGCGTTGGACGCAGGTTGGAGCTTGATGCATCATCCGTTCGTGTTCTCTTACGAGTAGACATCTGCAATCAAAGACAAAGAACACAGCAAACACAAAATAAGCATCAAATCCAACAACACAACACAATTAGCAACAAAGTTCACAAAAGTCCATTACTGCACGCAGGGTATTGATCGACACTATAAATTTCGAACCAGAAACTCCAATTTTCATCAAATCCGCAATTTCAAGCATACAAGCGTAAGGTTGGGTTCGAAATTCTTCTAGAACAAATTAGGTAAGGCATATTCATCCAGAAATCAAGTTCTAAGAGGCCAAAATTTCAAAATCCCAAACCTTGTGTTCATGGAGTAAAAAAAGAAATTTGTGTGTCATACCTTGCAGATCGAGAGATTAAATGATAGAAATGGATAGAGCACGAAAATCCAACAAGGATAGACCCTTGAATTACTCAAATCCATAAAGAAACAAAGATTTGGTGATTTTTGGAGAGAATATGGTAAGTGTCGATCGATGGCTATTGTGGAGAAGAAAGAAAAACCTAGGGTTTTAAAAGAGAACTTACATGCGCGTGAGGTATCAATCGACACCCATGTGGTATTGATCGATACTAAGGTGATTTAGTCGATGCAAGTTCTGTTTCTCCTCGTTTGCCTGATTCACTTAATACACAAGACAAAAAAAAAAAAGACTTATGTACAGACTCACCAGTGGGTTGCCTCCCACCAAGCGCTCGTTTAACGTCATTAGCTTGATTGTACCGCTGTTTAGGCAGTGGGTGCATCATCCAGAGGCATTATGTGTCCTTCTGGAATCTCGGCTGTTTCACCCTTTGTCCATTGACAGTTAACTCTTCGCCCGAAGGATTTGTCAGGACAAGTGCACTATGTGGTCTAACTTCTTTAACTGTGAAAAGACCTGACCAACGAGAACGCAATTTACCAAGAAACAAATGCAAACGACAGTTATACAGAAGTACCTGATCATTGGGTTCAAAGTATCTGGAAAGGATTTTCTTATCGTGATACGCCTTGGTCCTCTCCTTGTACAGCCTTGAGTTTTCATAGGCATGATGCCTAATCTCATCCAGTTCATTCAGCTGAATCAATCGCTTCTCAGCAGCAGACTTCATGTCGAAATTCATCATCTTTGTAGCCCAGGCTGCCTTATGCTCGATTTCCACCGGAATGTGACACACTTTCCCATGAAGCAAGTGAAACGGTGTAGTCCCAAGTGGTGTCTTGAAAGCGGTCCTGTAAGCCCACAGTGCATCATCCAGCCGTGCATACCAATCCTTCCTAGTAGTACCCACAGTCTTTTCCAGAATCTCCTTGATCTGCCTGTTGGAAACCTCAACTTGCCCACTTGTCTGAGGATGATGAGGAGTAGCTACACGATGATTCACACCATGCTTCTTCAGCAACTTCTCGAAACCTTGTTAATAAAGTGAGAGCCACCATCACTTATAACAATCCGAGGTACGCCAAATCTTGGAAAAATGATGGTCTTAAACAGCTTAAGAACCACTGAAGAATCGTTGGTGGGACTAGCAATTGCTTCCACCCACTTAGATACATAGTCCACAACAACCAAGATGTACATGTTTTTGTATGACGAAGGAAAGAGATCCATAACTGATCTTTCCTCTCCTCTGACACGCATCGCACTGCGAAACGAAGGCATGAGCATCCTTAAACATAGTAGGCCTCCAGAAGCCTGCTTGAAGAACCTTGGACACGGTCTTGAAAGTAGCAAAGTGTCCAGCATAATCGGATCCATGACAATGAAACAGAACAAAAGGTACCTCGGATTCAGCAATGCATCTCTTGTAGATACCATCAGAACAGTGCTTGTACATGTAAGGTTCATCCCAAAAGAATCGCCTTATGTCACGCAAAAACTTCTTCTTGTCATACTTCTTGAGGTGTGTTGGTTCTGCATCTGCAGCGAGGTAGTTGGCAATATCAGCGTACCATGGTTGATCAGAATCACCTGCAGCGCCTAGATACCCTTCAGAAGCACCAAGGTGTTCAACAGTCAAAACATGTTCGGAAATCGCAGGGTATCGACCGACACTAGGGGAGTGTCGATCGATACCAAAACCTGCAATTCGTGGGAATTGCAAAGTTTCGGTGAAACCGATTTGAAACTCAGTTTCAATGAAGTAAATGGACTCTTCTGGTAGTTGATCATCAATAGGCACGTCTGCATCGATCAGAATCCTCGAAAGATGGTCAGCGACTCCGTTCTCTATTCCTTTCTTGTCCTTAACCTCAATGTCGAAACCTTGTAGCAAAAGAACCCAAGGACAAAGGCGAGGCTTGAGATCCTTATTATGCATTAGATATTTGAGAGCAGCATGATCAGTATGAACAATCACTTTGCTCCCAATCAGGTAGGATCGAAATTTCTCAAAGGAGAATACAACTGCAAGTAGATCCTTCTTTGTGGTGCTATAATTCCTCTGAGCATAATCCAATGTCCTGCTGGCATAGTAGATAACGTGCAGCTTCTTACACTACAAGAAAACAGACATTTTGCAACGAATTTTTGCGACGATTTTATTTCGTTGCAAATTAAAATCGTTTTTGCGACGACTTTACGATGTTTTTTAAAGACGTCGTAAAATCGTCGCAAAATTGGGACGAAAATTTTCCTTCGAATTAACAAAGAAATATTTGCCTTCGAATTTCCATCGTTGTTACGACGATTTATAATTCGTCGTAATTTCAATGTAATATTTACGACGATTTTACATCGAAAATGTACCGACGATTTAGCGACGAATTTTTGTCCCTCATTCTTTCCCGACGAATTTGCGACGATTTGTGGTTTGCGACGATCATTTAACGACGATCTCTGATTCGTCGCAAATTCGATTCAAACCCTCTTTTGCAACGATTTTACAACGATATAGTTCGTTGCAAAAGGGGTGTTTTCTTGTAGTGTTATATGTCCTCTGACACAGTACTTATCCAACAGAAAAGTCACTAGCGTCGCACATGATCTCAAAAGGCAAAGTCCAATTTGGAGCTTGCACAATATGAGCACTCACCAAAGCCTTTTTAATCTCCTCAAAGGCTGCAAGGCACTCAGGTGTGAAATCAAATTTGATCTCCTTGCATAATAGAACGGTGAGTGGGCGGGCTAGCTTGGAGAAGTCCTTGATAAATCTTCTGTAAAACCCTGCATGACCAAGGAAGCTTCGAATATCCTTCACAAA
Organism: Eutrema yunnanense; assembly: GCA_002933935.1. Taxonomy (NCBI): domain Eukaryota; kingdom Viridiplantae; phylum Streptophyta; class Magnoliopsida; order Brassicales; family Brassicaceae; genus Eutrema; species Eutrema yunnanense. The sequence continues at coordinate 77,124 of PKML01073935.1, forward strand.
AGTCGGTGGTTGGAGGCTTGTCATGACCTGAATCTTGGCTTTGTCGACTTTGATCCCAGCTTCAGAACCCTTGTGCCCACGCACGATGCCATCCTGAACCATAAAGTGACACTTTTGCCAATTAAGGACCAAGTGTTTTTCTTCACATCTCTTTAGCACCTTGCACAAGTTATCCAGAAAGCTCTTGAATGATGATCCATACACTGGAAAATCATCCATGAACACCTCCATAAAGTCCTCAATCATATCTGTGAAGATAGACATCATGCATCTCTGAAAAGTGGCGGGAGCATTACACAATCCAAATGGCATTCTCCTGTATGTGAATGTGCCATAGGGACATGTAAAAGTCGTCTTCCCTTGGTCATCTGGATGTATCAGAATCTCGAAGAAACTTGAATACCCATCGAGAAAATAGTAGTAGGGATGACTAGCCAACCTCTCCAACATCTGGTCAATGAACGGTAATGGGAAGTGATTTTTCCTTGTGGCTGCATTCAACTTCTTGTAGTTAATGCACATTCGATGCCCAGTGATAGTCCTAGTAGGAATCATCTCATCCTTCTCATTCTTCACCACAGTTATCCCTCCTTTCTTAGGAACAACGTGCACAGGACTGACCCAAGAACTATCCGAGATGGCATATATAACTCCTGCATCCAAGAGTTTCATGACCTCCTTCTTAACAACTTCTTTCAGGTTTGGATTCAGCCTCCTCTGATGCTCAATTGAAGCCTTTGACTCGTCCTCAAGATGAATCATATGCATGCACAGGTTCGGTGATATACCTGAAATATCATCAAGAGAATAGCCAAGAGCTTTGCGATACTTGCGCAGCTTGCTCTCTGACTCAGCTGAACAGACCAATGCTCTCTCCAATGGGTCCTCAGGATGCATCTCCAGGAAGTACTCTTCAGCTATATCACTGAAAGTATCAACAAAGAAAGTTTGCCCATCGATGGTTGGTCTCTTCATCATCTTCTCCATGTTAAAAGTCATGACCAACTCACCGATGTTAAGAGCTATCTTCCCATTCCTGCAATAAATCAGAGCACCAATTGTTGCTAGGAACGGCCTTCCCAAGATAAGAGGATCTCTAGGTTCTGCATCATACTCTAGGACAATGAAATCAGTTGGGATCAAGCAATTCTCAATCTTAATAGGAACATCTTCGAGCAACCCCTCTGGAAGTCTAACTGAGCGATCAGTAAGTATTAGTGAGATCCTTGTTTACGTGAAGTCTGTCATCCCCATTCTCTTAGCAACTGAGTATGGCATGAGGTTGACACTTGAGCCAAGGTCACAAAGAGAACGCTCAAATTTGTCTGTAAAGATCGTACAATCCAACACAAAACTCCCTGGATCTTGTAGCTTCTTTGGGATCCTGTTTGTCAGGATTGCGCTGCATTCATAAGTAATCATCAAACATCCTTCCTCAAGGTTCACATTGCTAGACACCATCTTCTTGACATATCTCCTGAAAGCTGGAGAAGTTTTGATAGCATCGATGAAAGGAAGTTCAACAATCAACTTATCCATAATTGCCTTGCATCTAGAGTCCTCTAGCTCTTTCTTAGTCTTCCCAATAGCCCTTGGATAAGGTATCCTCGGTATGTAAACTTTCTCTGCAACCACATCAGGTACTTCCTCCAAAACCTTAGGTGCTGAATCAATTTCAGGATCTGTATCGACCGATACAGGGGTGGTATAGATCGATACACGGGATTTGGAGTTATCTCGTGAAAGTATCTTTACCGGTGTCAATCGATGTTGGCTAGTGTCGATCGATACCCTGGGGATTTCATAATCCTCATCGTCAAAATCGACGAAATTTTCAGCAGTTTGGCCAATTTTCGCTCCTGTATTGATCTCTTATCCAGTCCTCAAGGTGATCGCATTGATGTGTGCCCTTGGGTTCTCTCCTTTCCCTGGAAGGAAACCTTCTTGCCTTTTAACAGCCTCTGAAGTCTGAGCTACCAGAGTTTCCAACTTCTTCTGATGAATACCGCGAGCTTCGATCTTTCCATGCAGGTTCGTGTACATATCATCCATCTTCCCATTGAAGTCCACTGTCATCTTCTGCTGTCCCTGAAGAAGCTGTTCGAGCATATACTCAACCTTGCTATCTGGTGTCTTAGCAGGTACATGTTGATAAGATGAATTCCCATAGTTCCTGGTATAACTATTGTTCTGGGAAGGTTTCTGGCTAAACTGATTCGACCCAAAACCACTTGGATTAGCTTCAGATTTGAATCCTCCTTGCTGGAAATTGTTGTTGAAGTCTTGGTTGTTGTCGTATTGATTCCTCTGACCCTGAAAACCAGAATCACCAATGTAGTTAACATCCTCTTCTTCATCTTCATTGATATTCTCGACTTCCTCAGCAAAATGAACTGCCTTCATCGATTTTCACAGCAAAAGATTGTGCATTGAATCTAACTTAGCCTGAACATTAGCAATATGCGATCCATCAACTCCTCCAGCCTGTTGCTTCCGCTCGAAATCAGCATTCTTGGTGCTATTGCTAGACGCAAAGTTCTCAATCAGCACAACTGCATCATCTGGATACCTGGTGTTGAAATTTCCATTACTTGCAGCATCCAACGTAAGTAACACAAAAATTTACGACAGGTATCGACCGATACCACTAGGGTGTCGATCGATACTGGTCGAGCTTAGTCAAAATTCTCAAACTAAAATCTAAAGGCGAATTAATTCCCCGACAACGGCGCCAAATTTGATAAGCTCAAATTAATACCCTAAAAGTACTAAAGCTTTGTCGATTGTAATACTTAAGGATCAAATCCACATAGACTCAAGAAAACACACAATATATTTTAATGATTGAATTAAGCTAAGTGGTCAATGGAATTGAAAGCAAATTGAAATTAAACTGTTGTAAGTTCGATTGGAAGAAAGATAGGTTCAGGGTATTTCTCAGGTGATCAATGAATGCAGAAAAACTAACTAACCAGAATTCAGGTTACGCTCGGTTCTTGAACTCAAATTACTAAAGTATAATTAACCAACTCTCGTTGCGAGAATTATCTAAGTCTAAATCCTAGAATTCCAAATCTCTTTGCGAATCCTAAAGTCTAAACCAGCAGTTAGTTCAAGTTTGATTTATTCACAAAACAACTAAACCAAATCTCTTTGTAAATAGTTATTTTGCTCACCCTAAATTCTATCAGGTAATCAATTTCACTCTCGTGCTGAATCAATTTTCTTAAGATCTAAGTTCTAGGTGATCAATCTAGAATTAGCTTTGAGAACAACCTAAGGTGAAGAACTAATTTAGATTATAAACCCTAAACAACTAATCAACCTAGCATTCAAAGAAATCCCTTATGAGAACCCTAAACCTAACAAAAGATCTACTCAGACATGGAGATTGAAACAATAAACATGACTGAATAAATACTTAAATAAATAATAAAGAAGAGAGTAAAACAAGGGTTCGAAATCTTTTCTCGGACGAACAGAGTTTCAGACTTGTATCCCTCTAAAGCTCTCTCACAAAAACCAAAGTAGAATAAAGCTTGAATCAATTATATGAAGCGTAGCCAACTAAAGTGGCTGAAAAACCTAATAAATAACCTAAAACATGTTCTCGGGCTTATTGTAAATAATAAAGTCTTCTGGGGCAATTTGCAGTTTCTCAAATCTTCAAAAATTGCGATCCTTATGTTTCTTCGACGGGTATCGATCGACACTATAAGTGTATCGATCGATACTCATGCATCAATTCGGTGTCTCAGCTATAGGATCTTCTGCTTTGCTCTAAAATACTCCAAAATACTTCGATATTTACAATAATGTTCCAAACGTACCTAATACCTGAAAAGACTCTAAAATACTCCAAAATACTAGAAAGACTCTATAAAAAATGACTTATATCATGGCCTAAAACGGGTAAAAACCATGATATATCTCCACCAGTCTCGAATAGTCTCCGTCTTTAGTGACTGAAAACTGTGTTGTTCCTCTCTCTTCAGCGTTTTTGTACATAGGACACAAAGAGAGTTGCATGAGGTTTGAACAATGGTTAAGTTTCGGGTGGGTTACCAATTAAAGATGAGCTGGCCATTCATGTACGACAAAGAGTGGTAAAAGGTAAAAGTACGTCATGAATGTATGATTCGTTATCTTTTCCTAAACCTTTGATGAGAAAATTAAGTCAAGATTAAGTCCAAATAAAACGGAGCTAGCATATTCCACCCTAAAGAATCTCTACGTTCTAAACTCCTCTAGGGATTTTGTGTTAACAGAACTCTAGCTACCGCCTAGTTTAGAACCAAATTACGAAAGAGCATGTTACTAGGAGATAACGTAGAAGCACACTGGTCGGTTATCGTCATGGATTCATTTCATCATTCCCTCAAAACGTATTCCTAGGCTTTTCGAAAAACTTGAATTTTTTTAAGAAAAACGTCGAAAAATGCATAATACAAAAACATATGAAAGAAGTGGTGGTTAGTAAGCAATGGAATCCTCCCCTTTAAATCACACTGTCCTCAGACAGTGTGAAATCAATCAGGTAAGGATGAATAAATAGATGGATGTAATAGTTAAAAAAGTTTAAGGGAAAAGAAAACTTACCTGGATGCGTTTGGGGAATGGATGTGGGAATGGTATTGTGGTGAATGGGGGATGGTAGATGGTGATATTGTGATGGGAAAGGATGTGGGGATGTTTGGGATTGGATAAGAATTGATTGGGGATCAAACGAAGTCGATCGAGATCGTCAAGGGGCTGGTCGCGGGTCGGGCTTGTGCGGCCGCAGCCATTGGCAAGCTGGCTGCGGGTCGGTTGATTGCTACCGCGGCCAAGGGCTAGCTCGCCGCGGGTCAGCTAGCTGCACCCGTGGTCAAGCTTCTTTTGCGGTCAAGTACTTCTTCCTGGTTTGGGCTGGACCGATTAGCTTCGAACCGTGTCTCCATCGTTTGTCTTTTCGATTTTTTTATTTTTTTTTGGGTTTTCTTGATTTTTTAGAAAGCTGAAAAACTAAGAAAAGAAAAAGTTAGTAGAAAAAGAAAGAAAAACGTACCTAAAATAGGTTATCTCCCATTGAGAGCTTTTGTTTAAAGTCGTTTAGCTCGACGTTGGTAGCGAGGTGAGCTTAGTCGTAGAAGGACAGTGTCTTACGACATTTCTTCTTCAGTCTCCTTTTCGTTTCCTCGTCATGTGAATCATCGCTCCATAGTGAGTCGGGATCGAAGTCTTTTGCATTGAAATGACCTTCCCTCTTGGGATTGAACGGGACATCGGTGTATAACTCATCTTTGTTGACATTAGCAAAGGACACATGTCGATTTGGCCAGTCCATAATGGCTCCAACGGTTGACAAGAACGGGCATCCTAAGATTACCGGTGTTGAATCAACTTTCGTCGTCTTGACAATGTAGAAATCGGTGGGCGCTATGCAACCTCCATTCCTTATTGGCATATCATAGGCGATCCCCTTTGGTGTGACACACGTCTCGTCGGCCATATTGAGCTTTGTTCGGGTATGGTGCACGTGCTTGAAACCGATACGCTTGGCGGTTGACTTTGACATGATACTTAAGCAAGCTTCGGAATCACAAAGAACGTTTTTAAACTCAAATCCACGTATGTTGCAAGTGATTAGAAACTGACCTCACTCTTCTATCTTATGGAGACTCCTAACGGGTTTTCCGTTCATAGAATTCGTGAAAAGATCTTCTATCTCCTTGACGGATTCTTTGCTTTCACAAAAGAAGAGACCAATCATATGATCCATGCAAGATCTAGAAAAAGTAAAACCTCTTGGTAGATTACGAACTACATTGTTGAATTCCTCTAACTTCTCTCGGCTTATCTTGTTCGGGTACTCTTGGTACTTCTTGGGATGGTAGATTCGGATAGCGTAAGAGGCGGCATAAGGTGTTTTTGGATGTGTTGCTTCAAAGGCTGAGTAAGGCATATAGGGCATGTAGATCCTCCTTGGTGGGCTCCTTTGAAGTGTTGTTGCTGAAGAGGATGAGACTTTTTTCATGAGCTTGAATCACCTTGCAAGATGCATATAAATCTGGTTCTAGGTTGCTTGAAGGCTCATCCAAAGTTTGAGTATCTATGGAGAACGCAGCTTGCTCGAAGGATGGCGAATGGGAATTGAACGGTTCAAAGGAAGACGAGCAGAGGCTGGCCGCGGGTCGAGTCGACGGAGGCCCGACAGATGGGCAGTTGGCCACGGGTGGAAAGAATCCAGGCGCGGCAAAAGGAGGTCTGGCCGCGGCTAGGAGGCTCGCGACAGTGGTGAGAGGAGTCCGTGGGGACTTGACCGGTTCGTCGTCTTCTTCATCTCCTTCGGTGTTTTCTGGTTCTTGGGAGTCATTTGGCTTCTCCTCCAGGTCAGGAACATGATCATCAAGTGTTGAATCGTGCTCCTCATGATTTTTTGAAAGTTTCTCCAAACAAGTTTCGTTTCTCCTTTTTGTGTCGGACAAGTGATTCGCCGTGGCATCGGTTTCTCTAGCTTTGTACTCGAGTACGCTGAGGTGATATTCGACTTCTTGGAGTTCATCATCAGTCATTTCTCTGTACCAAGAAGCAAACTCACTTGTCTCCTTGATTTCTTGCATTGAATCACGAATCTCCATGGAATTTTAAATAATGTCGTATTTTTGCTTTGTTTGCTCTTCCTCCATGGTTTTGGTCTTTTCTTTGATAGCAGCATCATCTTTTAGAGTTTGTTCTTCAAGTTTGGTGATGTGGGCTGCAAGATCATCAAACTTCTTGTTGAATTCGGTTTGGATTGTGTCTAGCCTTTTGTTCATGGCTGCCTCTGTTATGACTTGACAGTCGAGGTACTGATTTAACATGATGTTAAGTCGCTCCAAACTCATGCTAATCTATGAGTTGAAGATGTGCTGGTCCGAAAATTGGTGGTGCTTATGGTGAGGGTTTTGTCGAGTGTTGACGGACGGAGACGCAAAAGGCTCGTCTCGGTAGTTAGGAGGCTTGTGGGGTCCTTGAGAGTAGATGGTCGGTGCCGGTTTCCGATCCATGTAGGACGAGTCACGATTGGAGTGTGACTCGTGACAGTAGTGAGCGCAAGATGGGTCATAGTAGCCATCTCGCTCCAGAGGCGAGTTGATATATAATGGTTTTGACCCCTTTTAGGCCATGATATAAGTCCGTTTTATAGAGTCTTTCTATTATTTTGTAGTTTTTTAGAGTCTTTTACAGGTTTTAGCATGTTTGGAGCATAATTAGAGATATTGGAGCTTTCTTGAGCATTTTGGAGCAAAGCAGAAGTTTGTGTAGCTGTGTAGCTGAGTACCCGATTTGAAGCTTCAGTATCGATCGATACTGACTAGTATCGGTCGATACTAACTGCAGCAGACACGAGTCGCGACTTTTCCAAGGAATTACAAAATTGCCCCAGAAGACTTTATTATTTACAGAAGCCCCAAAACGTGACTTAGGTGATTTATTAGGTTTTTACAACCACTTTGATGGCTATGCTTTATTTTACTTTGGTTTTGTGAGAGAGCTTTTGAAGGGAGACAAGTCTGAAACTCTGTTCGTCCGAGAGAAGATTTCGAACCCTCTTGTTACTCTTTCTTATTATATATTTGAGTATTTATTCAATCATGTTTATTGCTTCAATTTCCATGTCTGAGTAGATCTCTTGTTAGGTTTATGGTTCTCATAAGGGATTTCTTTGAATGCTAGGTTGATTTATTGTTTAGGGTTCATAATCTGAATTAGTTCTTCGCTTTAGGTTGTTCTCAAAACTAATTCTAGATTGATCACCTAGAACTTAGATCTTAGGTTAATCGATTAGGCACGACAATGCAATTGAGAAACATGATAGAACCTAGGGTGAGCAAATAAACTATTCGCAAAAAGATTTGGTTTAGTTGATTTGTGAACATATCAAACTCGATATTAAGGCTGATTTATTCTTAGGAATTTGCAAAGAGATTTGGGATTCTGAAGTTTGGATTTAGATAATTCTCGCAACGACAGTTGGTTAATTATACTTTAGTGATTTGAGTTCAAGAACCGTGCGTAACCTGAACCCTGATTAGTTAGTTTATCTGCATTCATTGATTTCCTGGGAAATACCCTGAACCTATCTTTCCTCCATTGATTTTACAACTCTTTTACTATCTATTGCTTTTTGTTTCAACTGAAATGCTTAGCTTGATTTTCATCTATATAATCTATTGTGTGTTTCCGTGAGTCCTTGTGTTCGACCCCTACATATACTACAATAACTGTTTTAGTACTTTTAGGGTATTAATTTGAGCATATCACGAGTTTATGTTTCAAAGCCTGAAACAAAGAAAAACAAAACAAAAAATCAAAAAGAAAAAGTTTGTTCTAGAGTCGTTTTACTAACCTCTAAGGTGTGATAGAAATGGTAGCGATTTCTCTCCGGCGACGGCGCCAAAAATCTTGATGCGTTCGGATTGTTTTCCGAGAATCTAAGGTTTTAAATTTATAAACCTAAGAAGTTCTGAAATGGCACATGTGCGATTGTAGTACTTTAGGTATCGATCCACATGGAGAGGGTGTTGTTCTATGAGAACTTAGAAAATCGATGGCAAACCTAAACTAAGAGAATCTAATTGCTAAAATACACTAAGAAAACAGTTTGTTACTATGCTAAAACGTTACAAGGTCGAGAGAGATATCTCAGGGGATGCTCGATTCAATCACACGGTCCCTAGTTCTTTAGTAACCAGTGTTTCTAGATTTCCACTCCACGAACTGAACATAAAAATGGCGTAGTCTACTCTCGTATAACCTACGCACCAACGAATCTATACACTCGACCAGTAGCTTTCGTCTCTGGCCGCGCGGAAGATCGTGATGAGCCTACTGGTTCATATGTTCACGGCACTCCGTAAGTATACTTCCAAAATCTTACGACGCGCACGCTCTTATGGATGGACTTTTCGGATGTTTAGATTCAGCACTCTCGTGGTTCTAAACACCTAGAATCAGCCTCTAGTTCATGACAATTCATGCATTAACAACAATCCATAAAAAAGAGCTCTAGAAATCGGCTAGGGTTTCACCGAGCAAAATCCTTACCGAACATGAAATTCCCCTTTGATAATCTCTTTAAACCCAACAATAAAATTACTCACACATAGATGAGATGAAAAGCATAATTAAATATATTACAGGAGATTGGTGAAGGAGTCTCACGATTTGAAGAACGAAGTCCGGTGAGAACCTCTCCACCAATCTCGAAAGTATCGAGCAAAAGTCTTGCAAAAACCAAAAGAAAGCGACAATAATCTCTAAACTAATATCTCTGGTCTCTCTCTCTAAATGAGTCTGTAAAATAAGCATTTATAGGTCTTCAACTCATTTTGGTCGAGTTTAGGGTTTGACGGGAAAAGACGGTTTTGGCCTCGGGTGAAGAAACGACTTGATTTAGGCGAAATAGGCTTGGCCGCGGGTCTGTGGCTTCTGGGGGCGACAAAATGCCTCTTGGCCGCGGCTGAGACTCCTCCAGGGGCGGTGGAATGGTTCTTGGCCGCGGCTGGAACTCCTCCTTCTTTCGAGATTCCTAGCGTCCTTTTGAGTTCGATCTTGACCTCGAGGCCACTTTACTTCCAAAAAAGATGGATGATTTTGAGACACTTAGCTCCTGTCCGGAGGCTCGTCCATAGAAATTTATGATCTTCATCAGCTCTGCACATTGCAGGACATCCGCTTTACAAAAGAATAGGTTATCATTCACAAACAAAAGGTGGGAAACCGTCGGGCTTGCTTGTGCTACTTTTAGTCCCGTTATACGCCCTTCTGCTTCCGCTCCTCGGAGATGTGCGATAAAAGCCTCAGTAAAGATGATAAAAAGGAAAGGTGAAAGCGGATCTCCTTGGCGAAGACCCCGGGATGGACTTATATTTCCCCTCGACTCATCCCATCCGGTCCCGTCACTTTTTCGGGATTGATCTCAAAGACTGCCTTATTTTTATATCCTTATTCGAGGGAGGTCGAGTAAGAAAAGCGTTAATCTCTGGGGAAACTTGCGCGGTAACATATCGGAGGGCTTCCTCAAAGTCATTTGGTTGTGACGTCGTGAAGAGATTCTGGAAATAATATGTGGCTACCTTCTCTATACCGTCTTCTGCCCACAATCCATTGGATTTTTTAATCTTTGTGATTTTTTTTCGTGCCCGTCGATGTTTGGTTGTCATGTGGAATTTTTTTGTATTCCGGTCTCCTTTCTTCAACCAAATAGCTCAGGATCCACCACCACTACTGGGTGATGCTGAAAATCGTGGGCAAATCTACAAAATCAAGAAACTATGTATGTTTAGAGGCAGCAACCTCCAACTTGAATCACTCTTGCATGGAGTATGATGCTCTTGATGTGTACTTTCCTAATCAAGCTGCTATCTTGCAACCTCCAATCAAGAGACAGGATCATGCAATCAACCCACCTTAGTCAAGCAAAACCTATTCCATGGTCATTCTATTGAGCATCCAATGGACCACGTAGAGACTTTTGAGGATAAACAGAAGTATTCCTCAAAGCAGGGGACTACATTTTGCTATTGCACCAGAGCCGCCAATATCCACCCCAACTTGTGGTCTGATCCTTCTCGGCAATGATTCTCTGGTAAGACTACATGGCAAAACCCTGAGCTTGGTTGTAAGAACTTACACCTATTTAGGCTTCTTCACATGTTATCATCCTCCTACGTACGTATGTTTTTGTTCTATGAATCTGTTACTTCTTTGCTACCAAATGTTGACACATGGCTCTCACGACGCTTTATATAGTCTTAATATTATAACTGCAGTCATACTGTTATTATGATTACCTTTCTCTTAATTGATTTATTCTTTGTTGGAAACTGTAGTTGATTTTTGGACCAAAAAGTAGTAAATGTCCAATGCAATTTTGTAAAGTCAATTGAACGTCTTGTTAAGGATTTTTTAGACCGTGTACAAAAAATTACCAAAGACAATATATTTTAACAGACCTCGACTTGTTTGAATATATAAAGTGTGTTCTGCTCATATTATAAGAGAACGAGTAGATAAATTTTGATCAAATAAAGAAAAAAAACACACGCTACATGAATTCAGATGTAACATCATGAAATTCTAAAAAAAGGCTAGTTTTTCACAATGACTGTCTTTATAAACTCCATAACTCCATAACTACTGAAACCAGTTGACGTTGATGCTTGGTAAAACCATGATTAGCTCCTTCCACAATTTCCAGCTTGTGGTTCGGTACAACCTTTGCAAACTCCTTGGCATCTTCCATTGGTACTACCGTGTCAGCTGATCCATGAATCGTCAAGACTTTGCATTCTTTGTCAATCTTGACGCAAGCTTGATGCATATCCGTGTTTAACCTGTCCATTAAACTCTCCTCGGTAACACGGAACTTGGATTTTCCCTCTGTAGCATTGATGAATCCTTGTTCCTTAATTTTTTCAAGATAACCTTCTCCAAGACGTATGCCTTTTTTAAGATCAAAACGTCCCGATATATAGATTACATTGCGAATCATATTATCGGGATACTTGGAGGCATAGAGGAGGACGATATCACCTCCTCTACTGTGCCCGATAATGGTAGTAATTACACGGTTGGTGTTAGAGAAGTGTTGGATAACGGAATGTAAATCAGCAGCTTCGTAGTTGTAGTTACCGTAATTGAAACTTCCTTCACTCTCTCCACAACCAGAGAAATCAAAACGGAATGCGCTGATGGCTTCTTTCTCTAAAGCAGTAGCCACTTTCTTGAGGATTTGGTTGTCCTTGTTCGAGTTAAATCCATGGCACAAGACCACAATTTCTTTTGAACCAGTTTCATGAAGCAGACCCACTAGCTTCTCGTTGTGGCTGTTCGGAATCACGATCTTCTTCTGTGTGCAAACTGCAAACAAGAAAGAAATAATTAAAAAGGAGTCAGAATCCGGCCATACCTAGACTGACGAAATCTACCCAAAAAAATCCCAAACGATTCCATTGATCGATCTCTTTCACTCTCCGAAACAAGTATTGAAACCAGATATTTTTAAATCCGAAAAACCACAAACTAGTCTCTAAACACATTCGTAGACAGAAAGCCGAATATAAATCACATATCCCTAATCAGAATCTTAGAACAAACTGAAAATCGTAAATTGGAATCGATCTACGTACCTGAACTTCCTTTTCGCTTAGAAGAATCCATTCTCCGTGCAAAGAAGAAAAATCCAAGGTGGCTTACAAAAGACCTTAAGGCACCTATTTATTTATACTAATCAAGCTAACCCTAGGATATATGAAGAAACGGAAAAAGAAAAAGGAAACAGAAAGAAAGCAAAAACTTGAATAAGTCGGTCAAACCACAATTAGAGTAATAGTGGTGTTTCCCTTATGTCGTTTTTTTAACAGAAAAACAACACATGCATTGTTATTGTTATGAGATGCTCTAAATCTCACAATAACGCATGCACTGTTATTGGGACAAATCCTCCTTCGCTCCACCTAGGATATATGAAGAAACGGGAAAAGAAAAAGGAAACAGAAAGAATGAATAAGTCAGTCAAAACTAGGGTGTAAAAACGGGCTTAAACTCAAAGGCTCAGTCCTATGTAACAAATTTAACCATAAACCATGTAATATGAAATAAGGCTAAAAACGGGCCATTAAAATTAAGCCATCGGGCTTGACAGGGCTTATTTTTTTTTTCACCAAGAAACGCAAAACGACGTCGTTTTACACTTGTGTTAATATCGATATCTCTCAGTTGGGTTTCTCTCTTTTGGCGGCTACAAACATCGATATTCATCGGCAACTAACTCGAAATTTTGTGTTTTTCTTACTGGGTTTTCAATTCATCGGCGAGAAACTCGTGGGTTTGTTTCACGAAACTGGGTCAAGAGAAATTGTGGTCTTATGCCATGGATTTCAATCAAAGAAGGTTAGTGTGACAATGAAATACTTTGTCCTCGTTTTGCTTATTATTCAGCGATTTCTCGCTTATTTAGGGATTCGATCTATTTCGCTTGAATGCTACTATTTGTTTACATTTCTGTACAACTCCCAGGCTGTTGATATACTCTATATTTTACTGTTTTTAATAATGATTTTAGTATTTTATCTAAGCATTTCTATTCGGTTTTGTGCTTTTGAGATAGTTTTCTCGTATTTGTAGTTTTAAAGTCTATATATGTCAAATCATCAAAAGGATTTTACCACGTCCAAGACATGTTTCCAAGTTCAAAAGATCAGTCAAGCACCTAAAGCTCAAGAAAGACGGATTTCTCCAATTGGACAACACATATGCATCAGAAGTTTCCCCTTCATTGGATGCCTTACCGTTGATGGATTGAGATGAAATTTGGTATTAATATATCCTTGTGAGTCATCTTTCATATGCAATTGGTTTCAAGTCATTTGGCATTGGTCAGGAAGATACACCGATTTTACTGAAAACGCTTCTGAATTGGGCCTTAGCTCGGCCCAAAAGACCCCTGCGACCCAAAACTCCATTTTTATGTTTAATGAAACTCTAGGTCGACTTTTAGGCTATTTGTACTTGTTTTTAGCCTCACAAAACAGGGAGCCACCCTAGAAAAAACACATCCACGATTTCTTCATAGTTTTTACAAGTTTTTCATTAATTTGGATTCTAAGAGCTTCACGGGAGAAGATCTCGCCTTTGTATCTCGATATAGAGATGATTTCTAAACCATGTTGCTTTTATTTGAAGTTTATGATTATGAATTGCTCTATATCTCTCTGTGTTTCATCTCTGATCATGTGTGAGTAGTTCCCTCGCTAGGTTATCGGTATTCAATGAGTTCATGGATTGATCGTTAGGTTGTTAGAATTGAGATTATCTTTAAAGTTCTTCATCTAAATTTATGTTTAATTGGTGGGCCCAAATCCCACACTCAAAGCCCATAACGAATAAACAAGCTAAATGAAGAAGGCTCGGCCCACGGAAAGGCCTCACGGAAAGTTCTACGAGCTGAAGTAAGCGAGGTCGCGAGGTAGAGCAAATCAACCAGCTGGAAGAACCGAGCACGAGGAAAAGAAACGAGCTCATATGAAAATAGAAGCATGCACTCGGACAATTCAAAACATGGTCAAACAAGATCATTTCGTATTAAAGACAGAAGATTGCAAATTCAACTAGATAGTTAATGTGTAGGCAGTTACGTTTGAGGCTAGTATAAGTTTGAAACACCAGCCTCATTGTAAAGGATCGGATTCTTGGCTAAAAGTAATATATACAACTTTTTATCTCTAATCTTCTAAGCGATATTCAAGAACATACAACCTGAAAAGCTAAGAGTCGAGGTTGTGAGATTCTGCTCTCACAATTTGGCGCCGTCTGTGGGGAAGGAGCAAAACAATTTCCTTCTTATAACCTGCGAAACTAATCGCTCGAAAGAAGATAGTGTCGGGCACAACAAGCGCACCAGTCACTGCTTCATCCGGAGCTATAAATACCTCCATTCCACCATCCCAGCCTGACACTATCGCTTCGACAAGCTTGGATGGAACAACAAATGTTCTCATTACCACCTCGGGAGCAAATGTCACGACTGGGACTAACGAAACTGCTGATCCTTCAGGACATGCAATCTTAAAACAGCTAACTCCGGATAAAATAACAGAGATCCGGAACTTGATATTGGTTCGCATAAAACATAATCGCCTAATGGCAGCTCGTCAAGACGATCTCGACAGATCGGCTCGAACAAACGCGATCGGGCAATTTGCTTTCCCACCTGGGACACAAGACACATTTTCACCTGGGCAAGGAGGGTTAATGTTTACACCTCCGCCAGTAACGAGGCTAAATTTTTCCGGTATCGATGCCGTGACCAGCAGAATGGTCGGCTCAGCCACCACCTCGCGGTTCAGCTCAATGATATCGGACCGTATATTAACTCCTTCCACGATCCAGACCGCGAAAGGAGAAACCCCATCAATTATGACCTTCCCGGGAGTAGGACCGACCTCAGACCGATTAGTCGATCAGGATCGTTCTGGGAGCGCTAATGAAGTTGAAACTCAGGATAATCCCGAGGTCTAAGCGCGACCTGAAAATGGGGTCAGCAACCATGCCCAGCCCGCTGGAGAGTCCCTGCTCCGGTTCCCGGGCAATAACAAAAACGATATGGGACCCGGCACCTCACATGGTTTTGAATCGATTAAGAAATATTATGAAGAAACTAGTGCCGAACTTCAGCGGATGAGATCGCAGGTCTATGCCGCTCTAAGCTCAGCACCCAAAATAGATATGTGATTGATGAAGTCAATCAGACCCCATTCACCTCGCAGATTGCGAGCCCCCAGCTCGGCGATGTCAGGAACATCTGATTCCCCCGTTATAACGGAGAAACCGACCCCAAGGCATTTATGAGAAGTTTCAAATTCGCCTTTTCAAGGGTGCGACTGATAACACCATATTTTGCATCTTTTTAAGGTTTAGTTTCATAGGTTTTTAGTTCCACTTTGTATAGTTTTGGGATATTTTCATGCATTTAGGTCCAACTTGATTCTCATTGCATTTTAGATGTCCTAGGTTGTCTTTGCATTCTTTTTGGCTTGTTTTAGCCATTTTCAGGTGTTCTTGGAGTCATAGGAGTTGGAGGAGTGAAGATAGCCACCAAAAAGGTCATTGCAGAATACAGAGATGCATGATCAGGTTGAGACGTCATAAGTTTGGCAATGGATGAAAGACTTTACACCGATGGATTGAGCTCATATTTTAACACGAGATATAGCAATGGATTAGCTTTTATTTGGAAGTAGTGTGAGGCAATTCCAACTGTGCGATCAGAAGTTATGACAATTTCCGTGACGACGGTCCAGTCTGGCGTGCGAAGCAACTACTTGGAGCTCACAGCGGGGTAGTGCAGCGGTCAAACAGTGACCGCTGCGGGTTCATCCGACGAAAAAAACAGAGATTCACAGCGGTCATGCAGCGGGCAAGTCCTGACCGCTGTGAATCATCTGAAACCCAAAAAAAACTCGACCCAAACTCTATTAAAAGCCAAAAAACCTAATTTTTTTGTTAAGTTTTCTTCTTGTAACATTGGGGGCTCGACCCATACTCTCTCTTTTGAGGGATTTTGATTGTTCTTCATACAAATGCCATTCTAGAGAAGATTTCTTCACTCTATCTTTATATTATGTTTATTTGATTCTTGTTCTACATTTCTATGTCTTTTTCTCTTGTGTTCTTATGAGTTGACTTTTTGTTGGATTTTGGATAATGTTTGATTTAGATGGTTTGATGGTTGATTGTTGATGTTTAGGCTTAGATAATCGATTAAGGTGAATTGTTGACTTGTATGGACTAATGCTTAATGATTATGGATCATTTAGTTTCAAACGGAAGTTCTTGATAACTAGATGATTTGTAAATGGATTAGTATCATGGAAGTGAACTAATCTACTTGTGTGATCCATATCATAAGAATGAATGTGCATTGAATGTTTAGGCATCATTAGTCAATTGCTTTGATGGTTAGATGATGGTGATTTAGGATGATCTTTGATGAGTCTTTCACTTAGGTTGGTTCTTAATGCTAGATTTGACATGATAAACCGAAACCTAGTACTACACCTTAGATTAGTTAGATTTTTGGTCTTATCCCATGCATTAGGGATAGATTCGAGTAAGCGGTGTTAGTACTAGATTAGGTTTGTTCATTCGTTTCTAGATCTTAGGCATTTCACTCGTGACCCGAGTTTAGTTGCTTAACCCGAACCTTTTGTGAGCTATGCATATCCTAGCCAACGGAAGTTGATGTTTAGGGTGTTTAGTGAACTAATTGAAATTGTTCTTAACGCATGTTGATTATTCACGAGTGTTCTCTCACATGTCTTAGTACATATACTCTCGGTTTTAACAGAATGGGAAGACGAGGGATCACTTACCTTGCTTTGGCCGTCATTCTTTTCGAGTTTAAGTTGCTCGAGATATACTTCGTGCGGCGATAGTGGAGCAAGTGTGATTTTTCGGCCGTGATGTTCAAAAGAATGCTTGTTCGTAAATCCGTCATGAACGGCTCTATGGTCATATTGCCACGGTCTTCCAAGTAGGATGTGACCAGCTTCCATAGGTAGAACATCGCACATTATTTCGTCTTCGTAGCGGTCAATAGTCAAAGGAACCGAAACTTGTCGGGTAACTTTGAGCTGTCTTTGATTGTTCAACCATCGAAGATTGTAAGGCCGTGGATGCTTCCTGGTCTCCATACCTAGCTTATCCACTAAGGTAGTGCTAGCAACGTTAGTACAACTTCCACCGTCAATAATTAGACTACATACCTTGCTTTTAACCATGCAACGGGTATGGAAGAGGTTTTCGCGTTGTTCGTTCTCAATGACCGGTTCCTGGGCAAGAAGGACACGTCTCGCCACTAAGAGTTCCCCGTCAACCGCATGCTCTTCATAATCGTGAAAGATTGGAGCGGTTTCCGTCTCTTCTTCATCGTCGGTCACGATTTCACCGTTTTCTAGCATCATCATCGCGCGGGCATTCGGGCACTTGTTCGCGTAATGTCCTTTGCCTATGCACTTAAAACATTGAATATCACGATTACGCATAGGATTCGAAACACTCTTACCCTTGTAGTCATGACCGGAAGATTGCGGTTTGAAATCCGCCTTAGGCTTATAATCGGTCCGTGGGGGATAGTTCGGCTTATCTCCTTTGGTGAAGCTCGGCTTAGAGCTTGAAGCGTAAGGTTGTCGTGACATTTCCTTGAGTTGCTGTTCCACTAGGACAGCCTTATGCAACATTTCCTCCAAAGTCGCATACGTTTGCATTTCCATCCGGTCTTGTAAATCGCGGTTCATGCCGGCTAAGAACCGTGCCATCGTGGCATCACTCGGCTCATCAACATCAGCCTTTAGCATTAGCTTTTCCATCTCCTGGAAATAGTCCTCCACGCCTTTACTTCCTTGACCTAGACGTCTCAAACGTTGGTGAAGTTCCCGATGGTAGTGTAGCGGTACGAACCGCCGTCGCATAAGCGCGATCATCTCCGTCCATGTCTCCACGGGATTCTCACCGTTACGTCTCCTGTTTGTCACAATTTGATCCCACCAGTCAATAGCGTATTCATGAAATTCAGTAGCGGCTAACCTGACTTTTTTATATGCGGAAAAGTTTTGGCAATCGAAAACGAGTTCGATTTTCTTTTCCCATTCAAGGAAGGCGTCCGGATCAATCTTTCCGTAGAACGGGGGAATGCGAAGTTTCATTCCGCCAAGATCATCGTTGTTACGCCATTGAGGTCGCGGATGTCGGTTATGATTTCCCTCGGATGAATCTCCTCGGTCGTAGAACGGGTTGTCTTCTGATTCATATTGTCGCGGCCGATTTCTCCTCGGTCTCGCCGGTGCGTGACAGCTTCCATGGCCGACACTCTGCTCGGATCTTACATCCTCGGCTCTATTGTCCCTCGGTTCAGCGCCTTGATTTCTCTCATTTTGTCTCGGCATACGAACCCCTAGTGTCGCCATTTGATCTCGCATCTCGCGGAGGAGTTGTGCCATATCGTCGACCTTTTGGTTAACACCATCAACCTTTTGATTCATCGCAGCATCTCGCTCTCTCCTAGATCGTGATGTCGCTGTCTCACTTTCCTCGGACATATTGTTCCTTGCACAAAATCAAACAACATCAAGTGAGTGTATGCAAAAGTTCATATTTTTCCCATATAACCACAAAAACAAGGATTTTCGAAAAACTTAAAAACGATTTCTTTTTTTTTTTTTTTTTTGAATTTTAAAAATTATGACAATTAAAATAAGACACAGATCTACTTAGCTATATATTTTTTTTTTTGATAAGTTTTTGAATTAATAAAAATCAAAACAAAACAGAAACAACAAAATTTTCAAACCCAGAAATTTCAAAGAAGATGAACAGTTTGAAAAGGATAGATCTCACCGATTTGGAGCAAGTGTCTCTGATACCACTTGACACGATTCGACTAAGGACCGGCTTGCTCTAGTACGGATGAGAGTGATAGATTCACGACTCCAAGTAGTTCTCGAGAAGAGATGCTAAGGCGTGGGAGAAATCCCGAAAATCCTTAGGCCCAATTCCGACGAAGAACACTTGAAACGAGGGGGTGGCTGCGTTGTTGGGAGAATCCGGGGAAGAAGATGACAAGGCGTGGGAGATGAATCCCAAAAATCCTTGTGCCCTTGATACCGAGAAGGATTCACACGAACGACGGATCGAAGGCTACGTCGAGTGTTGCGGAAAAACACTACGATAAACCGATAAATAATTCGATGAATAACCTTCAAAGAATTAGAGAGAAAAGAGTATGAACTCTCTGAAAATAACTTGATAAAAATGTTGTATATTTTTCGACAATGAGGGAGAAAATAGATAAAGGAAAAAGCAAAGGAAAAGTCAAGAGTCTCCTCGAAAATGAGAGAGAGAGACTACCTAGAAAATTACAGAAAAAATAAATACATGTTTCACAAACTGTTTGAATTCCCACCGAGAATTCTCCGCAGAAAATCCCCCCGAGAAAATCCCCGGGAAAGTCCTTCGGGAATAAATCCCTCGGAAAACTTCCCGCGGAATTCTCAAGAAATCGGACCGTTTAGCGGTGTAAGCCGGTTGCCTCGTTAAAACCTCTATACGAAAAACCCAATTGGGACAAAACCGTATACAGGAAAAAGAGTACAAACTACTTACACAAACGGCCAAAGCTCATAGAGAATTCGAAGACAATGAGGTGAGGACGGGTGGCGTAAGTTGGTCCTCCTCGATCCTTGCATCCGTGAGTAAGCTCCGTACCGCTCCCGCTAGTTGCCGTGCCTTAGACCGTGTGATGGGTCCTTCGGGAATGACCATCGCGTCTTCTTGAACCTCCACAGAAGCCGTCACGTCCATGATCATATCATCGGGTTTGGGATTTCGTCCGGGACATCAGGATAGAGCCTCCTTCGATCCACATTCAATAATTTGGCTTGACGGTTGGCGTGATCAAGGATGGCACCAACGGTAGCTAAGAAGGGTCGACCAAAAATCAACGGTTTGTCCTTGTCTCGTTCCATTTCGAGAACTTGAAAATCAGTGGGAACGATCATGTTTCCAATGAGTATTTGAAGATCATGGATCGCTCCTTCGGCTCTCTTTTGTGATGAGTCCCCAAAAATCACGCTCACGGTAGGTGGTGAGAAAGTCATTATACCGAGCTTCTCGGCAAATGTTTTAGACATGATGTTGACGTTGGCTCCAGAATCACACAAACAATCTGCAAAATAAATTCCAGAAATCCAACAAGAAAAATAAAAAAGTCACGGATCATCGACTTTTCTAAGTCTTTGAAGCGGGATTAGTTTTGGTACCTCAAATGGTGGTTTTTGGATCATCTTGGATTCGGTAACGACTCGTCCATAGAGTGGGACGAATTTTGGAACTTCTCTAGGCTACATCTTAGCATCGACTTCCTTCTCGGGTATGGTGGAAATCACGTTGCAAAATCTCTTCGGGTTATCTTCCACTTTTCCGGGTAAAATTCTGCTCGGTCTCTTAGTGGAGTCCGCGGTTTGAGAGACTTGCATATCCAACTTCTTGACATGAGTTGAAAGAGATTCAAATTTCTCATTCAAGTCATTGAACATACAATCGACCTTAATGTTAAAGTCTTTCGTCGTCTTCTCGTTGCTTTGAGCGAGAAGTTGAATTGATTGCTCGAGCTTCGCTATTTGGGCAGCAAGTTGAGTGTTAGAGATACCTTGTTGCTTCGTGTTTGATTTGTTGTAAGGAGCGGATCGAGCGTTGAAGGGCGGTCTCGGTTGGAAGCTCCCATTTCCCCCATAGTTCTTGTTTTGGAACCGGTTTTGGTATGGCTTGGATTGTTTACGGTATAGCTGATCTTGAGGGTTCTCCACGTTCGGGTTTCTATACGAGAGATTGTTGAAGTTGGCGTCGGAAGTTGTTGTTGAATTTGTTGTCGAAACGGCTTGGGTAAGAGTTTTGTGCTCCCACATAGTTAACTTCTTCTTCTTGAAAATATGAACTGTTGTTGTCGGGTTCGTAGTAAGCATCGTCTTCGCCTCCATCAGTAGCTTCACAAGCATGCACTTGGCGATTTTGGTTGTTGAGAAGTCGGTTCATCATGTTCTTTAGCTTGGCTATCTCCTTGGATTCCGACACATTCGATCTAGTCGATCTATCGTAGTCATGAGAATTGTTGCTATTCGACATAGCAAGATTTTCGATGAGAGCTCTTCCTTGGTGGATGGTCTTCATGGAGAAGTCTCCATTTCTGACTGTGTCGAGAGAAAGTTGATATTTCGATAGTAATCATCGGTAGAAAGTGTTGAGCAAATTCAGACCGGAGAAACCGTGATGAGGGCAATCTCTCTCATACTCCTTGAAACGTTCACACGCTTCATAGAAAGACTCCACCGGTTGTTGATGAAAACTTTGGATTTTGTTTCTCAACGAGTTGGATCTCGACTTGGTGTAGAAATTATTTAGGAAGGCAGCTTTGCACTCTTCCCAATTAGTAATAGAACCTGCGGGCAAAGATTTCAACCAACGGTGAGCTTTATCGGCCAAAGAAAAAGAAAAAAGCTTACACTTCAAATAATCGGTGGGAACTTGGTTCGTTCTCGTCGTTCCGCATATCTCTTCGAACATCTCGATGTGCTCCATCGGATGCTCGGTTGCAACTCCATGAAACTGATTTTGCTTTATCAAAGCAATGATTTGAGGTTTGATCTCAAAATTGTTTTCGTTCGGTATAGGAAGTTGTATCAATGCTCGGTTTTGGAAATGTTGATACTGTGCATCAAAATCAGCAATGACGCGGTTACGCGCTTGTCTCCTCGGAGGGTTGGCGTGTATGGCAGGACGGTTGGCGTTCTTGCCATTAGGAGGAATCGGTGCATTAGCTTGAGCATCGTTCCTTTGTGCATCACGATCGACGGGAATTTATCGCCTCGGATTTTCAACATTTTGGTTTTGGTTGTGGTTTTCTTCGGGATCGAGATGTGGCTGGTCATTAGCACCATGGACAGCCTCTTGATCTTCTTTGTGATCCGAAACATCATGGTCATTCTCGTGATCAAGTTGATCACTGTTTGGTTGATTTATTCGCCATCCTTAAAGTTCTTTTGAGACTTCGGAGTTCTCTCTCGTGTATGTCGATATCGTCTAGTTGCGGTACGGTTTCTTTAGGGGATCTCCTAGTGTTCATGCACCTTAGAACCAAAGACAAATATAAAAGAGAATGTCAAAAGGGCAACAAAGAGCTTGAATACCAAAAGGATCGGATCTCAAGTTCTCTATCGCACTCCCGTCATAGGGTTCTTTTCACCTTTCCCTCATGGTACTTGTACGCTATCGGTCATTGAAGAATACTTAGGCTTAGAGGGTGGTCCCCCTTTCTCGTGTAAAAGCGATCAAAATTCGAAACGCCGCATTTTACTGGCAAGGATCAAACCATATGGACAAATCTACAAGGCTATCACCTTCTTTGGCCAGATCTTCCAACCTTTTCACAATTACAGTTCACATCGCCCTTTATGAATCTGAAAGAAGAGGTATGAAGTCACTCGACTGGAAGAAGAGGGGCTTGCTGGTTTTTCCATCATCCAATCCACAAGAAATCGAATGAAACGTGGCGAAAAAGAAGTGAACACTTTGGAACAAAGCTTCATCTTTTTTTTTCTTCAAATCCCAAATCCGCTCTCGCTCGCCGCTACTAACAGGGTCTCGGTTGATTTCCTTTCCTTTAGCTACTTAGATGTTTCAATTCGCTAAGTTTTCAAGTCCAAAGAGCGTAGACTAGCCACGGAGCTTGGATATGGTTTCCCAATCGGAGATCCATGGATCACATACGGTAATTTGAAGAGTTTTAGTCGAGTTGGGCAACTGGCTCATTTCCTTGCAGAAAGAGCCAGTTGAATTCTCGAGTAAGAGGTGATTGTGTCCATTTCACTAATATGAGCAATGAACAAGTCTTCAACATCCGAACTCTCTCTTCTCATATTTTATATACATTTTTATGACACTCATCATAACCATTGTTGTTTCTCTAACATATGTAAGAAATTGATATGTATCCCATCATGTTGAGACAAGGAAAAAACATTATGCCATCGGAATCTGATCAGAGACATTAATAATCAAAAGAGATGAGATTAAAAATTACCAGTTTGAGCATCGCCAAAGTTAGCAACAATGTTCCCAAATAAACCATTAAACCTTGCAGTTTCAAGCTCGTGATGACAGGTGTGCCCAGAAAGCGTGGCGTGGTTACACTCAATGTTGAATTTAAACTCGTCAATAAGTTTGTATTTCCTCAGAAAATAGGCAGTTGTGCAGCATCCGAGTCACACTAGTGCTTGGTAGGGGTGTCAAAATGGGTCAAATGGGTGACCCATGACCCTAATGGGTCATATGTAAATGAGTGATGGGTCATGACCCATGAGTGATGGGTCATGGATGACCCCATGACCCATTTAATTACATGGGTCATGGGTCTAATGGTTGATTCATGAAAAACAAAAATTTATTTAAATAAATATTATAAATAATTTTTAAAAATAAGAAATTAAAAATAGTAAATAATATTAGAATATATTTATATTATGAATTGACAAATTTTATTTAATTATTGTAAATTGTTAATGAATTCGTCGAAACATTTTTTTGGCTGCAAAATACAGAATTGCGTTTTTTGGAAGGAAAATCGCGGGAAAACGCAGAATAACATTTTTGGCGGGAAAACACAGAATCGCGTTTTGACAAGAAAAAACGGAATCACATTTTTTGGCGGGATAACGCGGAATAACATTTTTTGGCAGGAAAACGCGGAATCGCGTTTTTGGCGGAAAAACGCAGAATCGCATTTTTGGCGGATTCCGCGTTTTTGGCGGGAAAACACGGAATCTCGTTTTTGGGGGGAAAACGCGGAATCGCGTTTTTGACGAGAAATCACGTTTTTGGCGGGAAAACTCGGAATCTCGTTTTTGGCGGAATCGCGTTTTTTGGCAGGAAAACGAGGAATCGCGTTTTTTGGCGGGAAAACGAGGAATCGCGTTTTTTGGCGGGAAAACGAGGAATCGCGTTTTTGACGGGAAAACGCGGAATCGCGTTTTTGGCGGGAAAACGCGGAATCGCGTTTTTGGCGGAAAAACGCGGAATCGCGTTTTTGACAGAAAAACGTGGAATCGCGTTTTTGGCGGGAAAACGAGGAATCACGTTTTTGNAACGCAGAATCGCATTTTTGGCGGGAAAACGCGGAATCGCGTTTTTGGCGGGAAAACACGGAATCGCGTTTTTGNGGGAAAACACGGAATCTCGTTTTTGGGGGGAAAACGCGGAATCGCGTTTTTGACGAGAAATCACGTTTTTGGCGGGAAAACTCGGAATCTCGTTTTTGGCGGAATCGCGTTTTTTGGCAGGAAAACGAGGAATCGCGTTTTTTGGCGGGAAAACGAGGAATCGCGTTTTTTGGCGGGAAAACGAGGAATCGCGTTTTTGACGGGAAAACGCGGAATCGCGTTTTTGGCGGGAAAACGCGGAATCGCGTTTTTGGCGGAAAAACGCGGAATCGCGTTTTTGACAGAAAAACGTGGAATCGCGTTTTTGGCGGGAAAACGAGGAATCACGTTTTTGGCGGGATAACCTAGAATCACGTTTTTGGCGGGAAAAAGCGGAATCGCATTTTTGGCGGGAAATGTGAAATCCCGTTTTTGGCGGGAAAATGCGAAATCACGTTTTGGCGGGAAAATGGGAAAACGCGTTTTTGGCGGGAAAATGTTAAATCACGTTTTTGGCGGAAAAATGTGAAATCGCGTTTTTGGCGGGAAAATGTGATCGCGTTTTTGGCGAAAAATGTGAAATCGTGTTTTTGTTGGGAAAATGTGAAATCACGTTTTTGGCGGGAAAATGCGAAATCACGTTTTTTGCGGGAAATTGTTAAATCGCGTTTTTGGAAGAAAAACGCGTAATATCGTTTTTGGCTGGAAAATGTGAAATCGTGTTTTTGGCGGGAAAATGTGAAATCACGTTTTTGGCGGGAAAATAATGGATTATTGCTTTTTGAGAAAAAAATGATGGTATTATAGGTAATATTATTATGATGTCATGATGATGTCATAATAACTTCTTCTTGATGTCATAATTATGTATGATGATGTCATGATGATGGGTCAAACGGGTCACCCATTTGACCCATGACCCATTACAAATTGACCCATTTGACCCATGACCCATTACAAATTGACCCATTTGACCCATGACTCATTTGACCCATGATCCATTTGACCCATCAACCCATGACCCATTTTGATACCCTAGTGTTTGGTGAGTTCTTGAGGCTTGGGCTTGATTAAAAGCGTGTATAGCGAAAATAAGATTAAAGAATAGTGAGCAGAAAAACCATGGAGAAATTGAAACCTGGAACGGTATTCGCAAAAAATTGAAAATTGGCAACCATCGAAAACAATTCAAAGTGAAATCCCAGAAACCTAGATTTCCAATTTCTAGATTCGTACTATAAGAGATGACTTGAGATTAATTAGGTTTAATAATTATGAAAAATAAATTGATAGGTTTAGAGCATCTCTAATGATACTCTATTCTTGTCTCTAAATTTTATTTTTAGAGTAAAATACTCTCCAATAGTATTTTATTATTGCCTCCAAAAATAGAAAAATGAATAGTTTTTTTACAAAATATTTGGATTAACACTATTCAATTCTCTATTATAGAGGAAGCTTTATTTTTGCAAAGTGAGCCTTCAATTTTGATATGTTTTCATTTTATACCTAAAAAAATTTATGCTTTATTTTTATACTTAAACAAAATTATATTAACAAAAACTAGTTATGTAACTAATTAAAGTTTCAAATTGCAATAATGAAATCTAATAAATTACAAAATAAAATGACATAACAAAAGATAAATGAAAAATTCATAATTTTTTTTTTCCGTCTAAATCATCTTTATTAATGAAAAATTCATAATTATTACCGAAAAGTAAAGATAAAAACCCCAACATAATTGTGTCGTTAAAAAAACTTAACACAACATATATTAGTGATTGAATACACTAATGATGGTGGTTAAACAAAAATGTTGTAGTGATTGATTTTTATATTCATGTGGTGTAATGATATTTTATTTGCTTAATAAATATTTAATTTTAATAATATTGTAACTTTGTTGTATAATTGTTACAAATAAAAAAATGGGTAGAATTCGTAATATTAGAAAGTAAAGGGTTTGTAAAAAAATTAATAATAAAATCGAAGATATTCTTGAATATATTTTTGTAGAGTAAAAAAAATTTGGTAGAGTAAAAAATAGAGACAACCATTAGAGCAAACTTCATCTCTATTTTTCGAAAACTCTATATTTAAAGTAAAAAAATAGAGGTGGAGATGGTCTTAAAAAAGATATGGGATCGTTAATTAAAAGAAGAAGATGAGTCGGTAATTTAATATAATGATGTGAACACGTGTCAATTTTTCCGGCGCTGACGTGCCACTCAGCTGGACCGTGTTGTTCAATGATTAAACCGTCCGAACTGTGTAGTTCCATGATTTGGTTCAACTCCAAACCTTTAAGGTCGCACAAGGTTAAATAATATGTTTAACCACCAAAGTAAGCATCCAATTAATAATTTTTAATTTGTGTTCAACGAAAATCATCTACTATCAAACAATAATATTCACGTTTCAAAACAAATGTCTGATGTTTATTGTTTCGTTGAAAAACAAATTTAAACTTATAGTTAAAAGTTTTTTTTTAAGCGAAAGAAAAACCAAAATCCACAAAGCTTAAACGACAGAAAGAATACCAAAATCCAACAAAGTTTAAAGATCTTCAAACCAAGCAAGGAAAGATAAACTTACAACAGAGAACAAGATAAAGAAAAAAACAAGCAATATAATTAAAAGTTAATATGCCCATAATACTAGCTTTAGGAAATATCCCAAGGTTACTGCTGATAAAAAGACCAAGTCCTCAAACACAATACGTCATTCCTCTCCTTGGTTGCTCTGTTTCCATTAGTTCAGTGCACAGTAGAGCATGGCCACTCGCTCCAGCACCATTCTGAATCCACCGTGTAGAGGTGTACCGTACCTGTAAACATAATTTGTAGCCATGAGAACAATAACCAATTACTAGGAACCCAACTAGTCCGGTTTCTAATTTACCTGAACGAATTGATGTATGTGGATATTGTCTCAACAACAATGCCGCATTCCCCTGCGCGTTTCTCCAAGACTTCTGGGTCATGGATATGTTGAGCTCCTGATATGATCTCCTCACCTAGCACAGAATCCGCAAATTCAGTAAACACATAATTGGTGGGTAATAAATAACTCAAAGATGTATGTTTGTACCTCTGATGTAGACATTGAAGGAGTTGCTGTAACGAGGATTTTCTGCACAAGGCATGGTGAAGAATGGCTTAATTGCCAGAGGATAGCGATGCAGTATGTAGAACTCGGTGTTGTACCTGTTTCCATTTACCGATATCAAGAGTTAGAACAACATTGTAATTGTGGGAAACACAACTTGAGCATGAGAATGATATCAAACAAGAGTAGATAGATTACTTTTTGCGAACAAGGTTGCCAAGTAGTTTCTCAGATTCTGTGGTTAGATCTCCAAGAGGATCAACCTCCACACCAGCTTCCTGTCAACGGAAGACAACAACCTATTAGTCCATTCGAATAACTGAACAAGTAAAAGGCAAAAGAAAAGAGAAAGAAAAAGATGTCATACCTTAAGCATTTGAACCCCTTCTTCAAAGGTTAGCCTCAATGTTTTTGGAAGAAACTGCAGTTTAGTAGTCCCAACAATCAGAATAGTGTAAAGATACAGATAAAAAAAAATCAGTTTATAATAAATACCTAGCAAGGCTACCTTCAAAGGTTCAAATGGGTATTGCTCTCTAACAGCTTCCAAATGGTTTTTGCACTTCTCAATCAAACGAGTGAATATGAAGACACACAATTGGTCGACGAAATCCATTATCTGCACAAACAAGAAAGATTAGCACCAGTGGCAGAATAGGCGTGAGATGAAGTCACATTTTTAACAGCTCAATCTTACCTTAGAATAGTGTTTGTGAATCTCCATCTCCACATCAAGGAAAATGAATTCACATAGGTTTTGATGAGTGAGTGAGTCTTCTGCCCTGAAATAAGCACCTACCTCAAAGACGCGCAGGAAGCCACCGCATATTGCCATCTGCTTATGAAACTGAGCAGACTGTTCCAGATAAGCAGGCTGTCCTCTGTTGTCAAATTTCGGTGTGTGGATTGAATCAAAATCCCTGGATAGTAAGAACTCTCTGGATGCCTATGTTCAGCAAACGAAACATGGAAGAGAGCATGGAAAGATGAAACTGATAGTTGGTAATAAAACATTTCTCTAATGACTATCATATCCTAGTCTTGATGCATAACAATAATATTATTAACAGATATGAAAAGAAAAAAAAAACACAGATGATAAAGCCCTATACAAGAATCTTACATTTTCGACATGGCACTGGATGCGCAAGATGGCTTGTTTAGCATCTGTTGTTGTGAGCAACGTAGGTCTCAAGAAATCGAAAGATCTCTTGATTGAGCTACAACCTAAGTTCTTACGCTGCGCCAGTCGATCATCAAAGCTCGGAAGGACTTGACGAAGATAGAGAGCTACGTTTTGGATGGCTTCTCATATGCATTCCAGATTTGGATTATGAAGGCAATCCAAGACTTTGGAACATTGTTGGGCAAAAGAGTCCATAATGAGATCACCTACGTTCCTAGATGCTCTAACTGGTCAGGAGCTGCAAAAGTAATGTATGCATAGATTATTCAACTTGAGAGCGCTTTTGGATCAGAGGTGAGTATTTCTTTGAAAAAAAACATATCTTTTTTTCTATTAAACTTTATATTTGTCTCCAGATGAGCCTAACTTTTTTTTTTTTTACTTTCTTGTAGTGTATTATGTATCCATACATCTCATCTACTGGGAATTTCGATGTACTTGAGTCTTCTGAGTTTTCATGGGCCGATGAAATGAGTGATGACAGAGTCGATCTTTGATATATCATGGTTTTTACGCCGTTTAAGCCATGATATAAGTCCGTTTTATAGAGTCTTTCTACTATTTTGTAGTGTTTTAGAGTCTTTTACAGGTTTTAGCACGTTTGGAGCATAATTGGAGATATTGGAGCTTTCTGGAGCATTTTTGATCAAAGCAGAAGTTCGTGTAGCTGAGAACCCGATTTGAAGCTTCGGTATCGATCGATACTGGCTAGTATCGGTCAATACTCATTGCAGCAGACATGACCCGCGAGTTTTCCAAGAGTTGAAGAATTGCAAAAGTGCCCAGAAGTCTTTAGTATTTACAAGAAGCCCCAAAACGTGATTTAGGTTATTTAATAGGATTTTACAGCCACTTTAATGGCTATGCTTTATTTTACTTTGGTTTGGTGAGAGAGCTTTTGTAGGGAGGCAAGTCTGAAACTCTGTTCGTCCAAGAGAATATTTCGAACCCTCTTATTACTCTTTCTATTTTATTTGATGATTTATTCAAACATGTTTATTGCATCAATTTCCATGTCTGAGTAGATCTCTTGTTAGGTTTAGGGTTCTCATAAAGAATTTCTTTAAATGCTAGGTTGATTTATTGTTAGGTTTTATAATCTGAATTAGTTCTTCGCCTTAGGTTGTTCTCAAAGCTAATTCTAGGTTGACGAATCTGGAACTTAGATCTTAGGATAATTGATTAGGTACAAGAGTGCGATTAATTACCTGATAGAACCTAGGTGAGCAAATTGATTATTCGCAAAGAGATTTGGTTTAATTGATTTGTGAACATATCAAACCTGAACTTTAAAGCTGATTTATTCTTAGGAATTTGCAAAGAGATTTGGAATTCTAAAGTTTAGATTTAGATAATTCTCGCAACGACAGTTGGTCAATTATACTTTAGTGATTTGAGCTCTAGAACCGTGCGTAACCTGAATCCTGACTAGTTAGTTTATCTGTATTCATTGATTTCCTGAGAAATACCATGAACCTATCTTTCTCCAATCGAGCTTACAACCGTTTTAATTTACGTTCTGTTTTTAATATCATTGATCGCTTAGCTTGATTCTCATCTACATAATCTATTGTGTGTTTCTGTGAGTCCTTGTGTTCGACCCCTACACTTACTACAACTATTGCTTTAGTACTTTTAAGGTCTTAATTTGAGCATATCAAATTTGGCGCCATTGCCGGGGACTCAATTCGCCATTAGATTTTAGTTTGAGAATTTCGACTAAGCTCGTCGGTATCGATCGATATTCCCTAGTATCGGTCGATACTCGTCGTCTTCTTTTTGTTGATATCGATCGACACCACCCAGTGTCGGTCGATACTCAAAGTGTTTTTTGTTACTTACGTGCCTTGCTTAGTGTTTTTCAGGTGTATGCATGTTCGTGTGTAACCAGAAGGAACAAGAGCACTCAGCTAGTTGAACTGTCATTGGAGCAGCTAGCACTTGTAGAACACACAAACATAAGAGAAAAGAAGCCAGCAGAGATGAACAACAATCCATTGGTTTTGATTCAGGATGCTGCTGGAGCTTTGAGAGACCAAGAGGGTCAATTGTACAATGAGAGAGGGCAGCGACTTGATGAAGCTGGAAATATCATTGCCCCTGCAGTTGCTGCGAACGTTGGGAATGTTGTGGCTGATCGTGGTAGGACAATTGGAGAGTGGAACAGGCCTGATCAGTTTTATGATAATCGATCAACGATTCGTCCTCCACCATATCAGATGAATGACTTTGAGCTGAAACCTGCATACTACACTCTTATGGGTCAGCACCGTTTTCATGGTCTTCCTCATGAACATCCCATGGATCATATTGAGAAGTTCGAGGACTTGGTCACTAGCATCAAGAGTAATGGAGTGTCATACGATTACCTCTTCTGCAAGCTTTTCCCCTACTCTCTAGGTGGAGATGCGACTTACTGGTTGAAGCAGTTGCCTCCTGGATCACTGACTACCTGGGAGGAGACTAAGACTACATTCCTGAATAATTTCTATGATGATGCACGATATGAGGATCTGAGGAACAAGATCTCCCAGTTTTCTCAAGGCCCTACTAAGGCGTTCAAGGCTGCTTGGACGAGATTTAGATCGTATCAGAGAGATTTTCCACATCACGGGTACTTTGCTGTTCAGCTTCTGAGTATCTGCTTCAGAGGGATTGATTGGAGGTATCAGATGGCTTTGGATGCTTCGAGCAATGGAAATTTCAATACCAGGTATCCAGATGATGCTTATGTGCTTATTGAGAATTTTGCGTCTAGCAATAGCACCAAAAATGCAGACCTTGAGCGAAAGAGACAGAATGGGAACATGGATGGATCGCAGATTGCTGAAGTTCAGGCCAAGCTGGATTCTATGCACAGTCTTCTGATGGGCAAGACAACGAAGGCCGTTCATTTTGATGAAGAAGTTGAGGTGTTCAGTGAGGGTGAAGTAGAGGATGTTAACTACATTGGTGGTTCTTGTTTTCAGGGTCAGATGAACCAATTCAACAACAACCGAAACTACAACAACAATTTCCAGCAAGGAGGATTCAAATCTGATGCTAATACGAGTGGTTTTGGGTCGAATCAATTCAACCAGAAATCTCCTCATAACAGTGGTTACACCAGGAACTATGGGAATTCTTCTTATGAGCGTGTACCTACTAAAACCCCAGAGAGCAAGATTGAGTCTATGCTTGAACAACTGGTTCAAGGATAGCAGCAGATAACAGTGACCTTCAATGGTAAAATGGATGCTATGTACAAAGATTTGAGTGGAAGGATCGATGCTCTTGGTACTTATCAGAAGATGCTGGAAACTCAAGTAACTCAGACTTCAGAGGCTGCGAAAAGAAAGGAAGTTTTTCTTCCAGGGAGAACTGAAAATCCAAGAGCACACGTCAATGCAATCACCTTAAGTGCAGGAAATTTCGATGAGGATTCAGAAATCGCCAGGGCATCGACCGACACCATCGAGTGTCGATCGATACCAGTCCAGATATCTGCACGAGTGGATCCAAAATCCCGTGTATCGATCGATACTCCTTCTGTGTCGGTCGATACTGAGGCGCATGTCGAGAAGGAACCAGAGATTGTCAAGGAGAGGGTGTACAAACCCAGAATACCTTATCCTATGCCTCCTATGATGACAAAGAAGGAATGGGAGGACAATAGATGCAAAACTATGCTGGATAAATTGGTTGTGAAGCTTCCTCTTGTTGATGATATACATGACGAAGAGATTTCAGAAATCACCTATGTGTCGACCGACACCCTCTTGTATCGATCGACACCCGTCCAAGAATCTGTCAAAGACGACTCGAAGGAGCAAGCATCAATCGACACCCTCCATACATCGATCGACACCCACCCAGATACCGCGAAGTAGCCGCGTATGAGTGTTGACAGACTTCGCAAGCCCAAGAAGTTAAATCCTATTCCTCAACACCTCAGAGATCCCATTTCTTCAAAGCAGTTGCTTGGCTTTGAGAAGATGGTATGAATGATTCCCCACACACTGACTTTTGAAGAAGCTTTAGAAGGCCACCCTCTGCTAAGTCACTTCAAAGATTGCAGAGAAACTCTGGAAGAGATCGAAGTACTCTTTATCAAGGCAAGAAGCAAGTCACTACCGATGAGGCAGTTGACTAAGAGGGAAGACCCAAGAATATTCTCAGTTCCATGCTCTATCTCTGGAGTTGAATTCAAAGAGTCTCTCGTTGACTCGGGGGCTAGTGTCAATGTCATGTCAAGGGCAATTGCAGAGCGATTGGGAGCTGATATTCGATCTCCCAAGACATCTATCACATTTGCGGACTGTTCCACCTCACTTCCATATGGTATAATCCCTGATTTGATGGTCACATTAGGAGGTTGTCTGGTTCCTACTGATTTTGAGGTTGTGGAGATGCATGCAAGGTCTAGTACACCTTTGATTCTTGGAAGACCGTTCATGGCTACGGCTGGTGCAATTATGGATACGCCAAACAAGAGGATCTCATTCTCGTGAATTGACAAGGAGGTGTACTACAAAGCCATTCCTACTATAGGGATTCCCACACATACTTCTTGCATCACCATTGTTAAAGGAGAGACGTTGGTAGTTCATCTTTTGGAAGAGCCTCCTGACGAGCCAACTGTCATAAACCTTCTAGATAGTCCTTCTGTTATCACCAAAATGGCTAAGGCAAAAAAGAAGGTGAAGAGCAAAAGAGTCGAGAGTGCTACCCATGTGACTCTATCCCCTCAGAAGTGTGATGGAGACTCGATTGAGTACAAGGTGAAGTGCAAAAGAACTTCGAAGCCATTCTCTAAGGGTAGAGTTCTTCTTATTTCGGAGCTGAAAGAGAAAGGAAAAGAGTTTGTGGAGAGCATGTTGAGCAGAACTCTGACGCTAGCAATGTCAAGTTGTGGAGCCTGTTTTGGTGCAAGCTCTCATTCTTATCCTACCTAAATGGCGTTACAGTCAAGCTAATGATGTTAAACGAGCGCTTGGTGGGAGGCAACCCACTGGTGAGTTTGTATATACGTCTTTTTCTTTTTATTTTTCGTTTTGTGGCAGGATAAACAAGGAGCAGACTTGAAATCGCCTGAGTGTCGATTGATACCCTATTGGTATCAGTCGATACCCTACGCGATTGAGATAAGTTCGTTGTATCGACTTAAGCCTGATATCGATCGATACCAGGCCGTGTGTCGGTCGATACTCGATGTTCCAGCAAGGTAACTTCTTGTTTTTCACAATTTTATTCTGTTCTTTTGTTTTCTTTCACCAACCTTAGGCTAGATAACACTGGGGACAATGTTGTTCAAGTCTGGGGGAGGTGTCTGCTGACATTGTTTATGTTTTTCTTAGAGTCATAAAATAAAAAAAATTGTCGTTTTATTGAGTCAAAACCTGTTGGAGACTATGATCCTGTGCTTGAATTGTTGTTTTGATTTTGTTTTTGAGTGACCAGTGTTACAGGATCAGTTCTAGATCGACTAATGAAAAATCCAAAGACTGATCAGTTGACTAGAAAACATCCATGTCTCCAGCAGAGTTCTTCTGAAGCCTGAGCCAACTTTTTGCACTTCATCAATGTGGTTAGTGTTCATAGAGCTTGATTCATCATTCATATTTGACAATGGAACCCATGTGTTTAAAGTAATGGTATCTCTCTCCCATGTTCCAAGTTGATAAATAAGAGCATAAAATATGAAATGATTTTCTTCTAAGTAGAGGGCTAGGAAAATTTCCAGCGATCCCATTACTTTACTTAAGAGGGAATGATCACACAAAGGTTGAAAACGAGGTTAGGAAAATTTCCCATGATACCACTATTCGCCTAAGCCTTTGATACATAGAGAGGGAAGAACCGGGGATTCGGTGGCAAACACCATCAATACTCGCGTTTCAGACCTTGATGTGTATATGCAGATAAAAAAAAAGAGAACATAATAAGAAATAAGTCTGGGGGAGAGAAAATAATACCAGAAAGTGTGAAAAGGGTGGTTCCTTGTCATGATATTGTATGGTAAAGAATCTAGAAGGTTCTTGAACATTGGCTGCAGCGATGAATCTGGCGATGAAGGCTTTGTTTGAACAATGTTGTGGGATAATGTGTGGAGTCTCGAAAAGGTGTGAATGTCTACGGAGAAGTACATGGTGGTTAGATCAAAAGCTGGTTAGGTGACATTTGGGTGCTTGGGAAAAGGATCTTTGCGATGGTTCATGAACAGGTGAGTCTCCGTGTTTTCAAACCTCTTTCTCTGGTTTAGTCTTCTATTTGCTTGAGGGCAAGCAAATGCTAAGTCTGGGGGAGTTGATATATCATGGTTTTTACCCGTTTAAGCCATGATATAAGTCCGTTTTATAGAGTCTTTCTACTATTTTGTAGTGTTTTAGAGTCTTTTACGCTTTTAGCACGTTTGCTCCAAACGTTAATTTTTTCCGTGGCTAAATCGTGGCTTTTTCTCGTATAGCCACGATTTAGCCACGGAAAAAATTAGCCACGATGCTATAGCCACGATGTAGCCACAAAATGTACCGTGGCTATACAAGATATTTCTAGTAGTGAGCTTTCTGGAGCATTTTGGATCAAAGCAGAAGTTCGTGTAGCTGAGAACCCGATTTGAAGCCTCGGTATCGATCGATACTGGCTAGTATCGGTCGATACTCATTGCAGCAAACACGACCCGCGAGTTTTCCAAGAGTTGAAGAATTGCAAAAGCGCCCAGAAGTCTTGATTATTTACAAGAAGCCCCAAAACGTGATTTAGGTTATTTAATAGGATTTTACAACCACTTTAATGGCTATGCTTTATTTTACTTTGGTTTGGTGAGAGAGCTTTTGTAGGGAGACAAGTCTGAAACTCTGTTTGTCCGAGAGAAGATTTCGAACCCTCTTATTACTCTTTCTATTTTATTTGATGATTTATTCAAACATGTTTATTGCTTCAATTTCCATGTCTGAATAGATCTCTTGTTAGGTTTAGGGTTCTCATAAATGATTTCTTTGAATGCTAGGTTGATTTATTGTTAGGGTTCATAATCTGAATTAGTTCTTCGCCTTAGGTTGTTCTCAAAGCTAATTCTAGGTTGACGAATCTAGAACTTAGATCTTAGGATAATTGATTAGACACGAGAGTGCGATTAATTACCTGATAGAACCTAGGTGAGCAAATTGATTATTCGCAAAGGGATTTGGTTTCACTTAGAGAAAGAGTTCACACAATTCAAGGATTCACTTACTCAAGCTGCATTTACAAGTAACGATGGAGACCCATCTAGCAGTGCGAATCCCGAAAGTATCAATCATTCTCAGCCAAAAAGAACGGTAAGCAAGAAAAAAAACTCTAAGTCTTGATGAATTTTTTTTCGTTTTGTCACTTGTTTGATAATGAAAATGGGACGGTGGAGAGAGGATAAATTTTTTTCTTATCTCCTAAAGTAGCATATCTTCTTTTATGAAAATGTAATATGTTAGCTTCTTTGTAACAAAAGTGACTTGTAACAATGTAATATGTGAACAACTTTGTATTTTTTTTTATTGTTATTTTATGTGTTTTATTATGTATTTTGTTATTGTTATATAAGTTGATCTTTTTATATTAGCAGGCCAAAAAATTTGATGGAGTTACCGAAAATCTACTTAACGTACATTTGAGTCAGGTTTCATCGATCGATATGGAAATGGATACACAAGGTTACCTCCGAAAAACCATTGGCCAATTATCTCAAGATTCATTTGTATCCGGTTTCGATCCAACACAGCCTTCTTTCCAACCCGTCAACATTACAACTCTGAAAACGCAGGGTGATAAGTCCAATAAAACACTCTTCATATATGGGCTTAGAAAAGTCAGAGAACTTAAGAAACCCAAAAGAAGATGGTGATTACGAATTGGTTTTCGTTTCAGAAGATTTATGGAGAAAACTACAACAATGGTCTATGTCTCCCACATAAGTCCCAATATTTTATTTTCTTAAAATTTTATATCTTCCTTGTTTCACTAATTAATTATTATTTCGAAATTGTTTTACTATTTCAGAAATTTACAGGTTGTTCCAAGTGTTTTTAGTTTAGAATTAGCAACTCGTATAATTGGACCGACATCATGGCTTGGTAACGAGGTTAGTATTACACTAAGTATTAGATTATAAATTTGACATGAAAACCATCAGATTTATGGGTTATACATTTTTTCAGTATATGGACGCAGTAATGTACTTATTCCGGGAGAACACATCTTTGCGCAGATGGAAACCATATCGTGTTGCTTTCATGAACTGTTTATTCGGCCTTCAAATCAATACTAAGTACAAAAGATTTTTGAAGGATAAAAAAGGATACGTATGTGATAGGTTGGTTTTAGATTATGCTAACGGTGAGCTTCCAGCTCATGGAAGAACAAGACAAGTATGGGATATGGACATTGATCGTGTCTACGCTCCGCTCTTTGTCAATGGTAATCACTGGGTTTCTATGTGCATCAATTTCGTACAGAGAACAATTGAAGTGTTTGATTGTTCAGGCAAGAAAAACAATAAGCACGTGGAACCATTCGCTGTTCTCATCCCTCGAATTGTGAAGGCAGTTCAGTCACATGACATCAAGAAACATTATAATATCGGTCAATATTCAGTCTTCTATGTCCCAGTGCAGGGTCGACTAATTAAGAGTTCTTGTGATTGCGGAGTCTATGCACTTAAATTCATGGAGTGTCATCTGCTTGGACTAGACATGTCTTTGCTTAAGGATGACAACATTAAAGAGGCCTGACTAAAGATTGCAACTGATTTATGGCTAGCGGCAAATGCAACTGTGTTGATCGAACGAATATCAAAGTATGTATGTCCGAAGAGTGACTCCACGGTTGTAGAAATTGATTGAGCTTCGCAATTTGATTTTGTATTTCACCTTTTCTGATTTTTCATTATCCTGGTTTTTTTTAGTTTGTAATTATCCAACATCTTAGAAGTGGAAAATTGTAAGCATTTTAGCCATTTCCAAGATCTTTCACTTATCAGATATCAAACCTCACGAGGAATTGATGCGTTCTCGTGGTATTAGAGTTAATTAGGTGTTGCTTTTTTTAAGAATCGTGCAAGGGTACCGTTGTAAAAAAAAAAAAAGATCACGTATACGATTCGAACACAGGACATGTTGGTGGGTGTAAGAGTGTGTAACCAGCGGTGCTAAGCACCTCATTCGGTATTAGGTACATAGTAATTTTATGTAACCCAGTTATGCAGAATTTCTTAAAAAAAATATCGATCGATCGTTCCATTATTTGATCGATCGATCCAGTGAAGATGAAGAGGAGTGACGTTTTGGCAGAAGCATAATCGATCGATCGTACGATAATTCGATCGATCGTTCGATACTTCGATCGGTCGATCTAGTCAATAACGGTTGATCCTTTCTCTATCGATGAACCCAGTTAAACAATTTCTGATTTTACATATTCACAAGAGCAGTCAAGAGCAATTTCTGATTTTACATATTCCCAAATGAACTGAGCGATCTCGGGTCACCTGAAAGATGTATTTATCTTAATTCTATATCAGATCTTTGGTACAGGAATAAACCTGGAAAGAGATTAGAGAGATGGACATGAATCCATCCTACAGACATAAATCTCATGTTCCGAGGAATTGGGTTAATGATGGCTCGAAGCTCTGTTGCATCGACGGTTATCGTTGGATGCTATTACTTAGCTGTCGATTTATTGGTTTCCAATTGAAAACAAAACACACATCACACACAATCTTCGAAGCTCGACTGTTATCTTTTTTTTTTTTTTTTGAATCGCCGAGGTTCTGGGCCCGTAGACCCTTACATCCCTAGAGCGGAGCCCAAACTATGTTAAAGTCACTCCTTCGGAGGAGACCCCTCCAACGGGAATCGAACCCAGGGCCGGTAGGAGAGGCACATACCCACTTCTCCTTAACCACTAGGCCAACTCAACGTTGGTTAAGCTCGACTGTTATTTGTGATGTGATGATGCAATTAAAGAAGAAACATTCGTGATTATGTATCAATTATACTCGAGAGTTTTGTATATGTAACATTTGTAGGACCAAACACAATTTTATCAAGCCCACAAGCTTTGATAAAAAAATTGTTCCAACAACATTAACAATCGAATAATTACAGAACATATATCTTCGGTGTAAGACCCTTGTAGTTCCAATCCTTGACCTTGCCAAGTATGCCATTCCGCCTTTTTCCTTTAATAATCAACCCATGTCTTAAACCTTCATTGTTGCTTAGCAAATCTGAAT
Source organism: Eutrema yunnanense (assembly GCA_002933935.1). Lineage (NCBI taxonomy): Eukaryota > Viridiplantae > Streptophyta > Magnoliopsida > Brassicales > Brassicaceae > Eutrema > Eutrema yunnanense. Next base: position 115,942 of record PKML01073935.1, read on the forward strand.
TTGTAATCTGCAGAGCGTTTAGAAGGCCTGTCGGAATCGTCCATGTGAAAGTCGTGAAGGCTGTTGGGCTGAGGAAAAAGATCTGATGGGTGGGGCAGACCCATACGTGAAAATCAAAGTAACACTAACAAGGTAAAACACACTCAAAACTCGGGTGGTGGACGATTAAACATGAAGAAGCTAGTATTTAACCCACGCTAATTATAGCGCGAAGTAATTTTTTTTAAAGAAATTGTTTTAAAATTTAAGAAAATTGCTTTTATCTAAATTTTACAATATATCTAACTAATGATTATTGATTATAGATAAAGTTGTCAATTTGTAATAATTTGTTTATTTAACCCGTTTTGTAGTGAACTAAAATATTATCCGGGCTAACCCGTAAAAACTTATAATCTTAAAAACATAACTCTAATATGCACCGTTAAATGACTCTAGTTTTTGTGGTTAGTCTACAAACTCTTTAAAAAATAGTTTTCTTGTGTCTAATTTTTTATAAAATTAGTAAAACATTTTTCAACTTTTGTTTTGATATATATATTCAAATAAAATATAATAAATTATAGTGTAAAATATAGCAAGATTTTGAATAGATTTTTTTTTTGAATATATATGAATTGATTATTATTTTTAAATATATAGTATTAAAAATAATTAAGAAATGAAATAATAAATAACATATTTAATGCAAAATATATACTTTCCATATTCTAATCAATAATTTTAAAAGACTATTATATTATTTCCTATTTCAATTATTTTTTGTTATTTGTAATGACATTTCATGTAATAACTTACAAAACAAAGTTCATTTTTAAAAATGTCTACTTAAATAATATTATAGAGATGATACGAGGCTGATTATTAGTTAGGTCATAAAGAAGAGTAGACATGAAGCAAAACATAAACGATGGATAGTTGATGGAACATAGAGAATAAATGTCTTGTAAATGAAACCTTAAAAATCAAGAAAAGCAAAAAAAAAAATCAAAATAAAACAGAGAGAACAAATGTCTATATTGCTATATCACATGTCGCTCTCTCGTGACCTTCAATACCACACCGACTGCACTTGTGTTTCTTAGACCCCTGTGATCCTTGTGACGATCGTATTTTGTCTTCGACTGTTTCGTGTTTTCTTTTTCTTCGTCTACCAGCTGCTCTTCGAGTTTCAGGTGGTAGAACTACGACATGTTCAACATCCAGTGGGACACTCCATGCGTCTTCAGGAACATCTATTGGATTAATGCTTTCCTGATAAAGCCTTCTCCATGCAGCATTATTATACCTTTCATCGGTGAGTGGGTGTAGATCCTTGCCCACAGAAAAAGCTGCTTTAATGGCGTGTGTGCAAGGAATTTGCTGCAAGTCATACTTACCACAAGAACACATTCTTCTCTCCAAATCAAAAACGCAGTCGAATTCGTCGCATTTCACTAGAAATCTGTTGTGGTTAACCGGATAAACAATAAATGTTTTACCCTTCTCCATCCTTCTATCAATATTTTCTCCACCTCAATGGTTAAAAGGTCTTGCTGCTTTGAGCTTAATGTTCTACGCTCATAAAACCACCGCGTTAACATTTCTCTGATGCTGTCCAACAAAGGAATTACTGGATACTCTCTCGGAGACCGCAATGCAGAATTTATCGATTCAGCGGGATTATTGGTCCTAATGTCATACCTGTATCCAGGAAATCGACAACAAGCCCATTTTGTCACATCAGCATCCACTAGATATTTTCCTACAAGCGGACTAATACTGCAAATTCTGTTAAAGTTCCTCTCAAAATCGACAACCCTATATGCTTTTGAAGCCTTTTCAACCAAGCCAGCCAGGCCCCTCGCCTTGAAATATGTTACCACATTATTCAAAAAATGGTGGATGCAAATTCCATGTCTAGATAGCGGGTACACTTTATCAAGTGATTTAGTAATTGATGTATTTCTATCTGACACAAATGCCAAACCTTGGTCGTCCGCAATAACAACTTGTAGTTGCATTAAAAACCACTCTCATGACCGGTCATTCTCTGAATCAACAACCCCAAATGCAATTGGTTACAAATTAGAGTTACCATCTAACGATGTAACAACAAGTAGAACTCCTTTGTATTTACTCTTCAAAAACGTACCATCAACAACAATGACCCTCCGAATGGCTTTGTGGAACCCTCTTACAGATTGACCGATAGAAATAAATAGATATTTGAATCTACCATCGCAATCAGTTTCGTAATGAGTATGCGTACCTGGATTAGCTTCTTTTAGCATGTGCAAGTATTTTGGAATTCTACCATAACTTTTCTCTGGAATACCTCTAACAGCGTTAACTGCATACTCACGGGACTCCCATGCTTGGTTATAAGAGATCTCGCATCCCTAATCCATACGCATAATCTGTCTGATATCATTCGGTGTAGGCCCTTCCTTGACCCCATCATACTTATGTATAATTAGAGAACAGATTGTTTTCGCTGAAGCTGTCCTAGCGAATTTGTTTTTCCTTGAAAGAGCACATGTGTGTTCATCCACATACTTGTTGATTATGAAATATGTAGACCCCTCTAAAGACTCTGCACGAACACTCCAATCGCATATGTTATATTTGCAGCGTATCGACCACCATTTTTTGGTAGATTTTATAACCATATAATCAAAGTTATGCTTCATTGCACAAATTTCCAGAGTTGCCTTCAAAACATTCTTGCTATTGAAATATTTATCCTTCTTTACAGCATCCACCAACCAAAATCGAACATTCTTGTGTCTGTCTTCTTTCTTTTCAGAAATTATGACATCATCGCAATCATCAACATCAACTTCAACCTGACATTCATCATTCCGTGTAGCCACATTCACAAATTCTTCTGATTTTTCAGGCAACTTTGCATCGTCAAATGGCTCCTTATTCAAATCAATGTTGACTCCACTCTTTNATAATCAAAGTTATGCTTCATTGCACAAATTTCCAGAGTTGCCTTCAAAACATTCTTGCTATTGAAATACTAGGGATTGATCTCCGCGCTTCGCGCGGACTCATTTCACATTTATGTTTTATAAATTTGTTTATATGCTATTTTTTAGGAAATTCTTTTTCTTTTTAATTTCGAATTTTAGTTTAATAGTCGGATTATGTTTATAGTTGCATTATGTGTACGTGCATGTGTTTTATTTTTTTCTCCTCATTAGTGTTTGTATATAACAACGGTTTTCTCTTAATTATGTTGTTAACTTATGTTGAAATATTATTTTTTATGTGTTTATATATTGTATGTGACTACTGTGTGATTCTAATTACAGTTTTATATTTATTTTTATTTAATACCATTTCAAATCTCTCATAAGTTACATATTTAGTTGAACGTATAATATTACATTGTTGTTCCGGAATCTATAGTTAATACTGAGGCCAATTATAACCTCATCAGCCCGTCTATACATTAACTAAACAAACCACTTACATTTGATGATAAATGATTTAAGTACATGTACATATTTGAGTATTTAAAATTATATCTTTATGTACGTATAGTTTTAGGTTGTTTAGAATTACACCCTCTAATAGGGAATATTTTCTAATGTTTGGGCCTTTATGCTTATATATATTTTGGCCCAAGTATCGCTTTCTTCGTGAAAGACCGCTGACAAAAGATCTGTGATTTTTTCCTTGTTCCCCATCTCCGAAAAACATATCCTCTCTAGCTTCTAAAAATCCAACCAATCCCACTCCCATAAATGTATGCATGGGGCATGTCCATGTATGCATCTTTTATCCAAATATATATACTTTAGCAATTGTTGGTGACATATATAATTAGCTTGCTGACTTCATATTATAAAAAGTGTTCGTTACACTTTAGCTAAATCGTGAAAATAGACTATATCTTTTGTTAATCTGACTTAATGATATTGTGCATTTTATTACCTTTACTATATAGAAGATTGTAGTGATGACGTGGATAGCTAAAATTGAAATAAAATTCTCCCATTATATAATAGAGTAATTCTATGCCCCGCACGTTGCGCGAGATAACATTTTTAAACCGCTATCAATACGAATCGTTGAATATATATATAATCATTTGAAGTTTTTAAAATTATTTATGTTAACAATTTTAGAAACAACAAACTTATTTTACCAAATGATATAAAACATAGATATTACCAAATATAATTTTTTCCTTGAAAAAACAATAAATCATTCAGGTGAAAACTTCCTAAGAGGAAGAAACGGCATCGACGACCATCTTATGACTTTTTATCCTAGAGAAAATTTCTTCCAGATTCAGGTCCCGTGAAGATATCTTCTTAGAAGCTTTAATGTTCACTATTAACTGTTAGAGGGGGGATTAGCACCCCCTGGTTTAACTCGGTTCGAACCGAGACCGGTTCAATCAAGACCGGTTTACGATGGTTCGGATCAAGGACAAATCAGCCCAAAAACATTGGGCCAAGNGTTTGTAATTTAATATTTTATAACCCGTGAAAAAAAACTGAAAACAAAAAATGTAAAACAAAATTAGATTACATGTGAAAATATATCATACATAAATTTAGATACGAAGTTTTCGATGAAATAAATCTATTCTTTGAAAGAAAAATTTGGTGAATCATATGCAGTAAATAATTTTGTATACAATTATTGGACTTTTACTTTGCTGGTGTGTAATTGATATACTATCAAATTGTAGTTTATATAGATGTGAGAAATTAGATTTTTTTCCTCTTAGGATTAGTAATTAATTGTTTCTTTAATATAAATGGAAAAACTAAGATTGTTTTTTTCTTTTTTATATTAATTTTGCATTTTTCTTTAATCGTCTGAATTTGATAAATCAAGAGTCTAGCTCCAGAATGGAGCAAGGGTACAAGAAAACAAAAGCTAGAACCCCATAACCTATAACATCATAGTCTAAATATAAGGACTATAAGATATTATACTGGCCTATTAGGGAACGCAAAAGGAGGGAAACATCAGAAGAAACATCAGAAGAAACTCTTAAGAAAGTGGCGTTATAAGCTCGTCTTCGCGTCTTGATATGCTCAATTTAATACCCTAAATAGTACTAAAGCAGTTGCTGCAGTAAATCAGGGGTCGAACACAAGAACTCAGTTATCACACAATAGATTGTATATATCCAAAATAAGCTAAATCAAAAGATGTAATTGAAAACAAGATTGCAAGTAAAAGCGTTTGTAAATTCAGTTGGAGGAATATAGGCTCAGGGTATTTCTCAGAAATCAATGAATGCAGCTAAATTAACTAACATGATTCAGATTAAGCACGGTTCTAGAACTCAAATCACTAAAATATAATTAACCAACTCTCGTTGCGAAAACTATCTAAATCTAAATCCTAGGAATTCCAAATCTCTTTGCGAATCCTAAAGTCTAAATCAGCTTTAAAGCTCAGGTTTGATATGTTCACAAATCAATTAGACCAAATCTCTTTGCGAATAATTAATTTGCTCACCTAGGTTCTATCAGGTAATTAATCGCACTCTCGTGCCTAATCAATTATCCTAAGATCTAAGTTCCAGGTGATCAATCTAGAATTAGCTTTGAGAACAACCTAAGGTGAAGAACTAATTCAGATAGTGAATCCTAATAATAAATCAACCTAGCATTCAAAGAAATCCCTATGAGAAAACCCCAAACCTAACAGGTGATCTACTCAGACATGGCAATTGAATCAATAGACATGTTTGAATAAATACTCAATAAAATAAGAATAACAAAAGGTTTTAAGATCTGATCTCGGACGAAGGGAGATTCAGACTTGTCTCAAACCAGAGTATAGAAAATAAAGCTTAGCCTTAACAAGTGGCTGAAAACCTAATTTATAAGCTAAAACACGTCCTGGGCCATCTTGTAAATATCAAAGTCTTCTGGGCCAATTCTGCAATTCTTCAACTCTTTAATAAGTCGCGATCCTTCTGTTTCCTCGACGGGTATCGATCGATACCAGGGGGTATCGATCGATACTCAGGTGATTTTGACGTCTCAGCTACACGGATCTTCTGCTTCGCTCCAGAATGTTCCAGAAAGCTCCAATATCTCCAATTAAGCTCCAAACGTGCTAAGACCTGTAAAAGACTCTAAAATACTACAAAACACTAGAAAAGACTCTATAAAAGGACTTTTATCATGGCCTAAACAGGGTAAAAACCATGATATATCAACTCCCCCAGACTTAGCCTTTTTCTTGCCCTCAAGCAAATAGAAGACTAAACAGAGAAAGAGGTTTGAAAACGCGGAGACTCACCTGTTCACGAACCATTGCATAGATCCTTTTCCCAAGTACCCAAATCTTACCTTACCAGCTTTCGATCTAACCACCATGTACTTCTCCGTAGACATTCGCAGCTTTTCTAGACTCCACACATTATCCCACAGCATTGTTCAAATAAAGCCATCCTCGCCAGTTTCATCTCTGCAGCCAATATTCAAGAACTTTCTAGATTCTTTATCAGACAATATCATGACAAAGAACCACCCTTTTTCACACTTTTTGTATCAATTTCTCTCCCCCAGACTTATTTTTTATTATATTCTTTCTTTTATTTTCAGCTTTGCATATACACATCAAGGTATGAGACGCGAGTATTGATGGTGTTTGCCACCAAATCCCCGGTTCTTCCCTCTCTATGTATCAAAGGATGTAGGCGAATACTGGCATCATAGGAAAATCCTAGCCTCGCTTCCAATCCTTTGTGTGATCATTCCCTCTTAAGTAGAATAATGGGATTGCTGATATTATCCTAACCCTCTACTCAGAAGAAAATCATTTCAATCTTTTATGCTCTTTTTTTTATCAACTTATAACAGGGGAGAGAGATACTATTACTCTAAACACATGGGTTCCTTTATCAGATATGAATGATTAATCAAGCTCTAAAAACACTAACCACATTGATGAAGTGCAAAAATTTGGCTCAGGTTTCAGAAGAACACTGCTGGAGACATGGATGTTTTCTAGTTGGCTGGTCAGTCCTTGGATTTTTCATTAGTCGATCTAGAACTGATCCTGTAACACTGTGCACTCAAAAACAAAATCACATCAATAGGTTCAAGCACAGGATCATCATCTCCAACTAGTTTTGACTCAATAAAACGACAAAATTTTTTATTTTATGACTCTAAGAAAAACAAACACAATGTCAGCAGACACCTCCCCCAGATTTGAACAACACTGTCCCCAGTGTTATCTAACCTAGAGTCAGTGAAAGAAAACAAAATAACAGAATAAAATTGGGAAAAACAAGAAGTTACCTTGCTGGAACATAGAGTATCGACTGACACACAACCTGTATCGATCGATACAGACTTAAGTCGACACAGAATTTCATCATTGCCCGCAGGGTATTGATCGATACCAACAGGGTATCGGTCGATACCCTGGCGATTTCGTCAAGGCCAGTTCAGCTTCTCCTCGTTTGCTCCAATCTGATTCACTCAAGACACAAAAAACGAAAAATAAAAGAAATAAAAGACTCACCAGTGGGTTGCCTCCTACCAAGCGCTCGTTTAACGTCAATAGCTTGACTGTAACGCCCTTCAGGCTGGATAAGAGTGAGAGCTTGCACCAAAACAGGCTCCACAACTTGACATCGCTAACGTCAGAGTTCTGCTCAACATGCCTTGCACGAACTCTTTTCCCTTCTCTGTCAGCTCCGAAGTGAGAAGGACTCTAGCCTTGGAGAATGGTTTCGAGGCTCCTTTGCACTTGACCTTGTACTCAATCGAATCTCCATTACACTTCTGAGGTATCAAAGTGACATGGGGATTCTCGACCTTCTTGCTCTTGGTCTTCTTCTTTGTTGCCTTAGCCTTCTTGACAACTTCCTTGGGAATGCAGGGCGGTTCAGCTGAGATTTCTGCGACAGTAGGCTCATCAGGAGGCTCTTCCAAAAGATCAACTGCCAGTGACATTCCTGTGACAACCTCGATGCTAGATACATGTGTGGGAGCACTCCTAGGGGAAATGACATCATAAAAGACCCCTCCGTCAATGTAAGAGAAAGAGATTCTCTTATTAGGCGTGTCTATGATTGCGCCAGCAGTAGCCATAAATGGTCGTCCTAGGAGCAAAGGCATACGAGATAACGCACTCATCTCCACAACCTGAAAATCAGTAGGCACCAGACAGTCTCCTACTTTGACCAGCAAACCATGAATAGTACCGTGTGAAAGCGAGGTGGACTCGTTCGTGAATGTGATAGATACCTTTGGTGATCGAATATCAGCCCCCAACCGCTCTGCTATTTCCCTTGAGATGACATTGACACTAGCCCCTGAGTCAACGAGAGACTCTTTGAAATCAACTCCAGAGATAGAGCATGGAACCACGAATTTCCCTGGATCTTCCCTTTGGGTCAACTGTCTGAATGGAGGTGGACCTCTAGCCTTAATGAAGAGTGCCTTGATCTCTTCCTCAGTTTCTCTGCAATCCTTGAAGTGACTTAGCAGAGGACGACACTCTAGAGCTTCTTCAAAGGTTGAATCAGGGGAAATCCTTCGTACCATCTTCTCAAAACCACGCAGCTGCTTTGGAGAGATGGGATCTCTGAGATGTTTAGGAACAAGATTCTCCTTCTTGATCTTGCGAACTCTTCCTTTGATCAACTCATATGTTTCCACAAGTTCTGGCTCGTCCTGCGAGGGGTATCGATCGACACCAGGTAGGGTATCGATCGATACTCTTGCTGTTG
>PKML01073962.1:0-12330 GCA_002933935.1 Eutrema yunnanense
TCTTCTCTGGCTTCCCATCTTTGTCTACAATTAAAATTTTCAATCCCTTTTTAGATGTGACCCTGGATATAGCCACATAGAGCTGTCCGTGTGAAAACACAGGCCTTGGTAAGAAGATCCCAACTTTAGACAGTGATTGCCCTTGACTCTTGTTGATTGTTAATTATCGCAAAAGCAACAGAAAGTGGCAACTGTCTTCTTCGCATTTTGAAAGGTAGTCTTGTATCAGATGATGTAATCAACAATCTGGGAATGAGCACTTTAACTCCAACCTTATCTCCGGTAATAACTATAGCTTCAACCATAAAATCCGTCATCTGTGTAATTTGAAGTCTAGTACCATTCATTAAGCCTCCTTTAGGATCAATATTTCTTAACAACATCACAGGACAACCAATCTTCAATCGTAATCTGTGATTAGGTAATCCAGAGGCCTTGATAGTGTTCAAAAAATCTGAACTGAGAGCATCATCATTAATAGAGCTTTGATCAGAAGGATCTATCGAATCAGAACTGAGATATATCCTTTCCTCACCTGATGACAGAAAATTCCATATACTTCATGTTAAACATGCAGAAGCAAATTTAAAACAGTAAAAGATAATGAATAAAAACTGATTTCCAACCTTTGAGTTTATCCAGCATATGTTCATTTATAGTATTCACATCTTCGTTCGTAGACATAGAATTGCTCTTTCTTGGAAAAACTGTGGTTCCTTATCCTCTTGTAAAGAAGCCGTATCTCCATAAACATCTTTGCTAATTGCTTCAATTGGATCAACTGCGTCAGTAATCAGAAACTCTTCGGGAATATCTATTAGAGCATCACCATCATTAGGTTCTGCAATTTTCCCATCTCCAACGTCTAATATCCATTCCGAGAAATCTTTACGATCCTTTGCCTCCTGGACAGTCAAATTGCTGGAAAGTAATCGCATGTTCAAAGTGAGTTTCAACACTTTGCAATGAACCCATAGATATGATGAATTTAGAGAAGCCATAACAATGTCAGCTCTAGAACCTCCATTTATTACAGGAAGAACATGTCTGAAATCACCTCCAAAAACAACAACTTTTCCAGCAAAAGGCTTATTTTCCGGATTCCCAATAATATCAGTTAGACTTCTGCCTAAAGACTCGAAACAATGCTTGTTCATCATTGGTGCCTCGTCCCATATTATAATATTTGCAGCCTTCACTAACTCAGAACGATCTGTTCCATGTTTCATATTACAAAAAGAATTGTCATATGGATTTATAGGGATCCCAAACCTGGAATGTGCTGTCTTGCCACCTTGTAACAACAGAGAAGCAATACCGCTAGAGGCAACATTAAGCACAATATCTCCTCGGCATCGTATTGCAGCAGATAGTATTCTCCAGAGAAATGTTTTTCCCGTTCCACCAAATCCATAAACAAAAAAGACTCCACCTCTATTTTCTAACACAGCTCCCATGATCTCATCATAAATTTTCTTTTGTTCAACAGTCAGCTTGGAAAGATCTCTATCATGGTTTGCTTTCAATTCTTCTCGGTTATAGCTTGTCTCATCAACTATCAAGACATTATCGTTCTCATTACACCCTCCTAATGGTTGTGGCATACTTGAGTATAGTTGTAATGAACTCCCGTTACTTTTCATAATCTTCTCGATTTCTTGAAGAGCATAGTTTTGTTTATCCTCGTCACTTAAGACCAGTTCTGCAACATCAAATGAGTTTCATTATAATTCTGATCCCAAATTCCTATATATCTATAATATTAATTGAAATCAACAGATTAAAAACTAAAAATATTGTACACACTGAACCTGGTCTGTTTAAATGGCGTCTCCTGCTATGCTCAATGTCTTCTGAAAGAAACTTCCAAGTATTGTTCCAAACCACTTCTGGCTTAGATAAACTATCTGAAGTAAGCATGATAACAAAGAGCTGTCGTAGAAAGCTTGCAGTACTATCAAAGCTTTTTCTTACAATATCATCAATATACTCTTGGTCATCTTCTAGCAATCCCCGTGCATAACACGCCTCTCTGTAGCTTTGATATAGCACTCCATTGTACGTTTTTATTTCCTCAAAAGAGCATGGACCTTTGACATAGTTTAGCAAAGTCCGCAAATAATATGCATCTTCCATCTTACGCGGTGCATAATTAATCCTTCCAACGCTAAATTTGTTTTTATTAACTCTTTCTTTGAACATCTTCTTCGTCTTCTCATAAATAAACCTAGTAGGAATTTGCTCATAAGTGAGCTCTGTAGCTTCTGCATTAACCTTATTCAGCTCAAACCAGGCCAAGAACATTGTATTTTGAATCTGTTTACGGTTGACCACTTTTTTTAACATTTTCGTCACCCTTTAATATTATAATTTGTTTCCCCGGCAGATGGAAAGAAAGCCTTTCAACCGCTGTAGATCGATAATGTATAGGGTATTTAAAAATCCTCCATGTAGCTTCACAAGCAGAGATATATTTGTTCAATTAAAAATAGTCACGTTTAGTAATCTATACTTAAAAACAAAGGTGTAATAAATTCCTGCAAATGTTATGGTAAAGATTTCGTTTTTTTTTTGTTGAGTGTTCCCTTGGGTTTTTCCAGAATTGTTTGTTCCATCTTTCTGAGGTGGTTCTACAACAACGCTTACACGATCTTGACCTTTATTAATGTACTTAAATAAGTACTTAACAGAGCCACTTTGGTTGCACCATTCCACATTAATGTGAGCTTTGTACCGGATAGATAGCTTCCTGTTGTAAGGTATTACATATCTATTGTCACACTTAAAACCATTCTTCTCAACATATCTATCCGGTTGATTGCGTCTTCTGTAAACTGGAAATCCTTCTTTGTTAACTGTAGTTTTTTCTGCATAAACCTTTGGATATAATTTAGTACATTCACCATTATCCATGCATGGTGAATTCAGGTTAGCAACTCCACAAGGTCCATGAATCATCATTTCCTTAATAACTTCATAAAGATCGGGTTCTTTCGCTTTGTCTGGGATTTCAGCCGAAATTATCTTGTCTATGTCGTCAGTTGTAGGAAACTTTGATGTTGGATCCATGAAAAGAAGAATGTGAGCATGTGGTAGGCCTCGTTTTTTGAAACTCAATTGTATACATTACTGCACATATTGGGTCAATAAAACAATCAGGTTAGTAACTGGATGTAGTTTAAAAATTAAGAAAACTGGAACAAATAAACCAAATCATAACTTACAGGATCTTATAGCTCCCAAAATTTTGTTTCGGGTTAAATCATTCATCAACGCATCAAGTTTCATCTTAAATATCCTGCAAATAATATATGGACGATCCGTTGGATCTAAATTACGCTTATTGAGATATCTAGTGATCTCAGGCCACTTAGGATTGCATGTAAAAGTTATGAAAAGATAGGGGAATCCTAAATGTTTACATATGGTCATCGCATCCAAATAGTTATTCTTCATGTATCTAGGTCCACCTGTGAAAGAAGTTGGCAACATAAACTGCTGCCCTTGTTCATGCATATCAGTGTTACCAGCATTCTCTGATTGTTTAATGGAATCATAACTATCAGAACGTAGACATTTCTGATTTCTCCTCAGATAGCGTAACCTGTTAGACTCTATCATAGTATATGCATCTACTATGAACTGTTGGAATAATCTCCTTGAGTAGAGAAGAGTGTGCGACTCACCGTTTCTTTCCTGAAGACGGTATGCAAAGAATTGTCTCATAGAGATACTATCCTTCTTAAATGTTTTCCCACCTTTTGTGGCTCCTTTCTTAATCCCAAGCCTAAAACCATCCTCACCGTATGGAAACAGGAGAGGATATTGAAGTGCAAGATACGAAGGATGGATTTCACTAATCCTTCGAAGTTTACCAGATTGTTGTTGAAGAACAATATCACGCTTATCCATATCCGGACTGAAATCTCCAGGAATCAGCGCAGCCACTTCAGATGCCGTGGGAACATTATATGTCCTTCCATCAGTGACATGATCACTAACAATTCTCATATGAAATGTTTCGTCTGGGTTAGTATCAAATCTCTCCCTGGATGTTCTGAATTTTTCAACATATGGATTGAATGCATTTAACATTTTGATGATAGCCTCAATAATCTCGTCTTTCAAACCATCTGTTTTTCCTTGCACTCCAGCCTTCTTAGACTTACTGAAATTGATATGGTTAAAAAGATAGTCAGAAATCTTGTCATTGAATAACAAAAAGGATCAAGGATTACGGCGTGAACATTCAGTTTTGAATTCACATTACCTTAAAGCCGTTGCTCTGTTTTGTACCTCATTTTCTATGTCAACAATATATAGCTGTAAGAACTTATCATAATCCCCATTGGTTGGCTTTAAACTTCCCATCAAATGATAGTTTTCTCCTTGAAGTTGAAACATTTGTGGTCCACACCCCTTTTTAATAGACCGATCAACTTTTCCATCAAGAGAAGTAAATGAGAAAACCATGTTATAAGGCCTCAAATTCCTTTGAAAATGCTTACTGGGTTTTTCTTTCCCATTTAGTAATCTCTTCAAGAGTTCAGGTGATTCCTTTAAAAACGGCAATCTCACTTGGCCTTGCATACAACATAGTGTAAAGATAGGATTGCGTGAACGGGTCTGTTTTCTTATGCGTTCTCCATACCAGAAAATAGCACCACAGATTGTACACGTGTATGAAGGATCACCCTCATCCATGTATTCTGTACAATGTCCATATATATATAAGAATAATTAAATAGACATTATTAAAATGGTTTTATGCTAAAGTTCAAATGTTATACCATTATGGTTTTTTGAAGACTTAGATACCATCGGCAAATATCTTTTATGCGCTCTTATTTGCATCGTTTCTTGTTCTATAATGTTGTCTACATCTTCACCAAACGTTTTTGAATCAGATGTTTCATAATCCGTACTTCCTTGACTACTACAGTCAAATACATGTTCTTCATGTTCTTCTATTGTTCCTGCGAACTCATATTTTAGTTTGTTGATGGCAATAACTTGCATGTATCATATATAGTGATTAATAAGTGCTAAATTACCTTCTGACTGATCATCTTGAAAAAGATGGCAATAACTTTCTTCTTCTTGTGAATGCAGGACTTCCTGATTATCATTGACACATGCATCTTCGACGGATGTAGAAGTTCGATAAAATCTTGATGAACTTGAAGGTATGTTTGTAATGTCAGAAAGCACAGTATTGGACTGCTTTCGGAATTCTCTAAAAGCACTTATTTGGTTAGTGTTTAATCCTGTGACATTTGTCTGCTTTGCTGTTAAAAAACAAAAACCTTGTCATGACAATACATCTATATAAAATATTGTCATAAAGCTCAACTTACATGATTTAACATTATTGTTTCGTTTTTTTTTCAGATCTCGAGCAATTTCACCATTCTCTTTGCCAGCAACTGGAAGGAAAATAAAGAAAATAAGGTGTATGCGTTGCTCTTTGTTATATAGTACATGTTTAACTATGAAAATATGGTATAAATTTACCACTCTGTCTTCTTTTTGGTGTAGGTAAATTGGCTGGTAAAACATTCTCTTTATCAGCAACAACTGCATAGTTTCAGATTGAAAGCTCATTAACATAATGAAAAGGTTTCTATTAAGCTTGAAAGAAAATGTTAAGAACTTACAAATTTTCTTTCTTCTCGTCTGTCTAGGTGGTTTTGGAATAGAAGGATATCCTTTAGATTGGAGCTGTCGACTCTGAGATTTTGGTAATCTCGTGAGATCTCTTAAAACTGTCTTGAAAACTCTTATCAATGACACATCTAATTGTATGGGATCAATTACAGATGATCCCGCAGACCTGTTTTCAGAACGTAGTATATCTCTCATTTTCTAGAATGAACAGATTGCATCTTCAACTAATAAATTGGAAATATTGTAAATATGTACATTCATTTAAAATGAATATCTTTGTAAATCTTTGAGAATATCTAAAGTGGTTTATATGGTATCTTTATAATTTCTAACAGAAATCATGACTATATACAAACTATCAAACAATTTTCGTAAATCTATACTATTATTAAGATTGGAAAGAAGTAAAAAGTTTAATAGTTTTACCTTACCAAATCACAGTAATTACTTCGGTTTATCTTACAATTTCACATTTTTGAGATTTATAATCTCGAATATTTATTCCATTACATTTTTGAGGGAAGATTGGTGAACTATTCAATTAATCATGTTAGCATTTCTATTGTTTTATGTTGGAATGATAATGGAGTGCGTAATTAAGATAGCTCTGTAAATTTAGAATTTTGTCGAAAAGTGTAAGAAATATCTAAAACCATAACATAAACCCAATATGTCTTGATGTGAAAGCTAAAATAAACCAAAACATAAACCAAATTAGAAGCATATCAGTCTATCACGCTTTCTTATTCTCCACAGCATCTTTTCTTGTGTTATCTTCTTTCATTTTCTCATCTTCTGAAATTTTCTCGATCTTGATAATCTTTGTGCATTGCTTCTTGGTTGTAGAATTTAGGTCTTCCAAATCATCTTTATCTTCTGATGAACGCTTAGAAGAAGAAGGTGTTGAATATGATCCAGAGCTTGGTTGACTAACAGTTCCAATTAGTGAAACCTAGGTATCAATGGTAAATGTTTTAGAATATTATCATAAGGGACATTGAAAGTTAATCTGGACCAGTTACCTCGTCACCAGAAACCATTGAGGTCGTTGTGTCCAATTGACTAAATGTATCATTCTGAGATTCAAACATTATCAGATCCTGACCATTCCAAACTTTTGAACACTTGAATGTTTCAGCTCCATAGAAAACATTTACATTTTCAATGCAAACTAAAAACTGATGATTAGCACCAACCAAATCCTTCAATGCTTGTGGTAATTCCTCAGGATCTTCAATCTGTATTTATTTGCAAAAAATTTATAATATATTTCTTTTCACAGTTGCAATTAGCTTACACGTAAAGTTGCATACCTCATCAAATGAACCATTAAGGAGGTGAGCAGCAGATTTTGTTACAATTCGCTATGCAGGTTTGTCAAGTATCATAAATTTTGTTTCTGCTGTGTCGTCTTTGACCATCAGATGCAACTTAAACCTTCAATAACAAATCCAAAAAGATAAAACTTAAAAACTACTCAAATATGTTCTAAAATAAAATTTCCCAGTTAAATATATACCTTGGTGAGATATCAGTGACTAAATCATCACAAACTTCACATTTGAAGATGGGTTTATTGGTTTTCACGGGTTTTGATTTAACTGATGCGTTGGTTTTTATTCTTTGGACCCTTTTATTACACTTGTCATGTCCAAAATAATACCAACCAAAGTCGGTATCAATAGCATAGATGGTACACATCACTTTGCATTTTTCAATCTGAAAAATTACACAAATCACTTTAAGGCAAATGAAAAATTACTCATAAAAACTGCAAGCTACATACCTCAGTGGCATTTAGCAATTCTTCTACTGATTTGATGGGTAGTTGAGACCACTTTTCTCTCTCTTTGGATATCGTAAGTTGCTGCTTTTCATGCTTGGTTTCATTCCTGGCTAGAGCAAGACCATCTTGGGGTAACCTTATGTTTTAATGTAAACAAAATCTTAGTTAGTGTTGAAATACCAAATAGGCGAATATATTACAAACAATTATTTGTATACATACTTGATTAACTCACTTATTCTTAAACTCATCTACTTCAGGAATGTGAGGGTTTATAAGCAGAGCAGATGAATCAAATGCATTGGTGATTTGAAGTTCTCCTGCAATTGCAAATTAATAAGATTTTAGCTTGAAACCATAAATTTAAAATTCCCTGTTAATCAAGTGTTAGTTTACTGACCTCGATAGAAGTTGCTTTTTGCAAATCTGAGTAGACAAATAACCTGATCTGAACCTCCTTTATCGCAATAAGTAGTAATCTGATCAGCAAATTTACCCCATAGACATACAGGCAAACGCTAGTCCCTAAACCACCATAAAACAATATATTATCATCTAATAATTTACACTTGTCAAGAATATTACGAAAATAAGGAACTTACTTAGTGTCTCGTAGGTGAAACTGAACCTTGTTCATGTCTTGACCACCAACTTGAACGGTTTCAAGTTCACCCATATCAACCATTTGACCAATAACATCTGTATCATAACGGACGGAAGAGTTAAGGGTGGCATAATATACTAATATTTATACTGAGAAAATATTTTAAAATATAAACTACTTGGTAGATATATTAACAGAATAGTCTTTCTATTATCAAACATCTCTATATAAATTTCAGTCAATAGATGTTTACATAAAAATAATATAATTTGTGTTGATATAACGTACCAATCAAGAACTGAGTTTTGAGATTACCACTTGTAATCTGTTCAAAACTGGTCAACTCCAAAAAGTTGTCATCTGATTTGACCAAAGACCGATAGATAGAAGTAGTGCTCACAAAATTCATCTTGTAAACATGGTTTGTTAGTCGGTAATTGCCAGTTGCAGGAGTTAAAGAGAAGTTCTCTATTACTTTCCATTCTCCAACAGGAAGCTCTTTTTTAAAACGTAATACCATAGTTTTTTTACATGAGACATGTATTTTAACACCCTACAGAAGTCAAAGTATAAGAGAACAATTATGATAAATTCAGAATCAAAACAAAGATAAAACAAAATACTAAAAGAAATATGTATTGATTTGAATTACTGTTTCATCTGCTAGTATTAGCTCCAAGGTTTCACCAGCCACCGATGTGTATTGTTTCCAACAATGCACCACTTTAACCTGGATTCGTCAGCTTGTCTTGTATGGTTTCACATTATTAAGAAGTGTGAATCCAGCGTTGGCACCCATTTTATGTTTTCTTTGTTATAGATTTGTGAGATAAATTTTTTTAGAGTTGTTCTTTTCAATCTTTGATCATTCTACTATTTATATAGATGTTAACGGAGATTTTGGTGTTTTGTGAATATTTTGCAAGATACGCACGGATTTGCTAACAAATCTTATAAATATTATGCAGCTTATAGAAAATTTCCTGTTATTTCTTATCTCATGCATATAGCGGCATCTTAAACATAATTGCGAATATATTAAGAAAGATTTTATTAGATCTGAAAGTTATACCGAATAAAGTATAGATTTATAAGATTTGAAATATATTCGTAGATAACGGAATGTGTTTGATTTTAAGCTATTTTGAGTATGTTGGAATATTTTCTTTATGTACTATCTAGATCTAAATATATAAAATATTGAACGCAGATATAGGAGTATAGTAAATGAATTAGTAAAAACTAAATCTTCCACAATAATATCGTTTATCCGTGTTGTAAAAATACTTTCGATATTGTTATGATTTCGTTACTATCCTTTCCAAACTTTCGAAAGGATAGTAGAGGGAAATGAGTGATGTGTTCCATTGATATATTTTCAACACCCGAATGTGAAAATACTTTCAATCTTGTTAGTTTTCAATAATTTGTATATATTATTAGAATGATGATGCAATGTTTCAAAAGTGTGAGACGATCTTGCCATATTCTACAATATCATGCCCTCTTCAAATTAAGGTAGATTCTTAAACATTGCACATTTACATCAAGTAATCTATCTATACTATTAAAATTGCACTGATAATAAATAGAGGGTAAGGATGGTGATTTAAACATTGCAGAAAGGTCTTAACATAAGGTTTACAGAAAGGTCTTATAAAACATGATTAAAAAGTTCAAGTTATAAAATAAGTTGGTAATAACATTTATACCAACTACATCCTTAACCAAAATATCTGAATAACATAAACAAAACAACAATGAATCATGGGTTGAGTCTTAGAAAGGAGTAAAGCCTTGCTTGTGATCATTGTTGTAACTCTGTGGTAGAGGAAATGGGTACCTGACAATAGTGATTGATGAAAATTAGTAATCAGGAAATACTATTATGAACTCATATTTTATACTAACATATATTAAAAACGATATTACCTATTCAGAAATTGGTAGAGTTCAGGAAATGTGTAATCTTCAAACTCTATATCTGAGAGACCTTCTTCTGCTGTAAGCCATGAATGATCTTTAAAAAACAAAATAGGTTGTTAGTACATTGTTAGCCATGAATGATGATTTAACAAAAAAATTGGTTGTTAAACTCTATTCTGTTTAACTTACGGACTAATGTGGAGACACGGAAACACCTTAGGATTCCAAATATGTGCCATTCATTCTCACGACAAAATCGTCTTGACAATTCTTCTGCCAACTCTCCGTAAGCTAAACATTCCAACCCTTTAAACCTGAACGATTGGAAACAATTTCAAAACGTATCTAAAATATGTAACATATCTCATTTTGATGATCACAAAAAGCCACTTACTCTTGGTTTCTAATCGTAAATTGAACCATTGACCTCATCCTAGGCTTCTCATAAGAAAGTTGATTCCACCATCTCTTGTCAATCTTTCCAACCAAAGTAATCACTCCTAGAACATCTATAAAGAACACAAAATTAAAAAAAAAAAAAACTCAAAAATAGTATGATCTAAAAAGATATACTCTGTTTTACCTATAGGGTAACGTTCTGAGACAGTTTGGCTTAGGATATCAACGATTGGAGTGAAAATCAAGAAATGATGGTGGTTTGGAAAGTCAGCGAGTAGTCTCATTTCTGTGTTTGAGTTTAAGTCGATCTCATAAGAGTGGCGAGTGGTTTGGCCAAGAATAAAACCAAATGAAACACTAAAATCTTTAAGGGAGAACCAATAACGTTTGAAATGCTTAAGCCATGCATAAATATTTAAGGCTTCACCGGAAAGATTTGCTGAAATTCTGTTTCCCTGAAAACAAATGGAGTTTGATGTGTATTTCAGAATAAAGAAGATTTCTCTAATAACTAACACTTTAGAAACGAAACCAAATTCCTATACTAATTAGAATCATCAATATATAATAAGTGTTGAGATATTACCTCTTCATCACACAAAATAAGATGCATGTTTGGGGTAGACAAAACAAACTCTTTAGTCCAAACATGCAAGATCTTCACTCTTAGGTTCCAATCTTTCTTGCGCCTATTGATTTCTGAGATCATATGGACAATTTCGTTTGCCATAATCTTCTGAACAAAGTGTCTGGTTTAGAAAAAGAGAAAGAGAAAGATATGAAAGACGAACGGTTTAAAATGTTAGAGAGAAGAAATTATGAACGAAATATAGTTAACGCAAACCAATGAAGAAGTTGAAAGGATCACCAAATCTTACGCAAGCTAGGTTGTGTTAAAAGAAGTTAAAAATAATCAAAGTAAAAATATATGGTAAAATTCTCTTTAGGTAATTATGAGAAACAGTTTTTTAAAAAAGGCAATCATTAAAGAGACGAAATATTTAGTTTAGATTTGATTTGATGTTTGACTTTACATCTAGATTTAGTGATCAAAATCTAAGTAGTTCGTAAATGATTTCCTAAGATTTGGTTCGATTACAATTTTGTTTGAAGCGAAAGTATTGGAAATCATGGATTAACTAAATATTTAGTTTAGATATGATTAGATTTTTGATTTACAGTAAGATTTGGTGATCGAAAATCTAGGTAGTTCGTTATTGATTTGCTAAGATTACGTTTTTCACAAAAAAATTTTAAGTTCCTGCATTAATAATATTTGCTAATATTTAGTTTAGATGTTATTGGATTTTCTGCATTAACTAAATATTTAGTTTAGCTTTGATTAGAAGTTTTATTTACAGTAAGATTTGGTTCTCGAAAATCTAGATAGTTAGTTTAAAATTTGGACATATTTGGTTCTCAAACTTTTGTTTGCAACGATTTAGTTACTGCAATCACTCAACATTCCAAAGTTGGTTTACTATTTGATGTTTTATTGTAGGTATTGAATTTGATGAACCAATACATTAACCGGATTATGAAAACTCACTTCGAAATATATGAACATCTAATCAATATGGAAAGAATTGTAATGTTTCTGATTCATTAAGTGATCGAAACAAATTAAGCAAAATGAGATGTTTCTAATAATCCAAATCATGTAAGAAAATTGTATATTTTGAAGAACGGACAGTTGCAATTCATTGGATATTTGTATAAGATCATCATTGTACAAAGTTTGAATACAAATTGGAAATTGAAAAATGAAGAAATTTGATTGAAGAAATTGCTAAAACGCAGAAATTTGATTGAAGAAATTGCTAACATATCGAAATTAGCAACAATATATAGATTGAGGCAAAGACATGAATTTTACACCAACTTTAGATTACAATTTTTATATAAACATACAAATGAAGCTTTTGTTTACAAAAAGACTTCTTGTGCT
>PKML01074063.1:0-11503 GCA_002933935.1 Eutrema yunnanense
TTCCCTTGGAATTTGCTGCAGTCTGAGCTACTTGAGTTTCCAGCATCCTGTGACTCATATTTAGTGCCTCGATCCTTCCACTCAAATCGGTGTACATGGTGTCCATCTTACCATTGAAAGTGACTGTCATCTTCTCCTGCCCTTGAACCAGTTGTTCAAGCATAGCTTCAATCTTACTCTCATGAGCTTTAGGTGGCGGAGATTGGTACCCTCCTTGATGAGCATAGTTGGTGAAGTTTCGATTGGCGTTGTATCCAAATCGCTGACCCTGAAAACCAGAACCACCAATGTAGTTGACATCTTCCACTTCATTCTCAGCAGCAAAGTGGACGGCTTTTGTTGTCCTTCCCAGCAGAAGACTGTGCATAGAATCCAGCTGAGCTTTAACTTCAGCGATCTGTGACCCATCCATGTTACCAGCCAGCTTCTTGCGCTCAATGTCTGCACTCTTGGTGCTACTGCTAGAGGCAAAGTTCTCAATCAACACATAGGCGTCCTCAGGATATCTGGTGTTGAAGTTACCATTGCTTGAAGAGTCCAGAGCCATCTGATACCTCCAATCTACTCCTCGAAAGAAGATACCCAGCAACTGCACATCAGAGTATCCATGATGTGGACAATCTCTCTGATACGATCTGAATCTCGTCCAAGCAGCCTTGAACGCCTCAGTAGGTCCTTGAGAAAATTGGGAGATTTTATTCCTCAGATCCTCAGATCGTGCATCATCGTAGAAGTTGATCAGGAAGGCTCTCTTAGTGTCCTCCCAAGTAGTTAGCGAACCAGGAGGCAGCTGCCTCAGCCAGTAAGTAGCATCTCCACCTAGAGAGTAGGGGAAGAGCTTGCAGAATAGATAGTCGTAGGACACTCCATTGCTCTTAATGCTAGTGACCAAGTCCTCGAACTTCTCTACATGGTCCATTGGATGTTCACGAGGAAGACCATGAAAGAGATGCTGTCCCACTAGAGTGAAGTAAGCAGGCTTCAGCTCTAAGTCATTCCTCTCGAACGCAGGAGGACGAATCGCTGATCGATTGGCGAAAAACTGGTCAGGCCTGTTGTACTCACCAATCGTCCTTCCACGAATAACCACGTCATTCCACGCGTTCCCAGCGACATTCGCAGCGACAACAGGAGCAGGTGGTATGACGATCCCCTCTCCATTCAGACGTTGTCCTTGCTCATTGCACAACCGACCCTCTTGGTCTCTGTAAGCACCAGCTGCATCACGAACCAACTGATTGTTGTTCATCTTAGCTGATTCCTTTGCTTTCTTGTTCGTGCGTTCCACAAGTACTAGTTGTTCCAGTGATAGATCAACTAGCTCAGAGTTCTTGTTGCTTCTGGTTTCTCGATTAGGCATGCACCTGAAAACAGAAAATCAAGAACGTAAGTAACTGAAATATACGTCGGGTATCGATCGATACTCAAGGGTATCGATCGATACTCGGGCGATTTAGACGAATTTCTTAGCTAAAATCTAATGGCGAATTGAGTCCCCGGCAACGGCGCCAAAATTGATATGCTCAATTTAATACTCTAAATAGTACTAAAGCAGTTGCTGCAGTAAATCAGGGGTCGAACACAAGAACTCAGTTATCACTCAATAGATTATATAGATCCGAAACAAGCTAAATCAGAAGATGTAATTGAAAACAAGATTGCAAGTAAAAGCGTTTGTAAATTCAGTTGGAGGAATATAGACTCAGGGTATTTCTCAGGAAATCAATGAATGCAGCTAAATTAACTAACATGATTCAGATTAAGCACGGTTCTAGAACTCAAATCACTAAAATATAATTAACCAACTCTCATTGCGAAAACTATCTAAATCTAAATCCTAGGAATTACAAATCTCTTTGCGAATCCTAAAGTCTAAATCAGCTTTAAAGTTCAGGTTTGATATGTTCACAAATTAATTAAACCAAATCTCTTTGCGAATAATTAATTTGCTCACTTAGGTTCTATCAGGTAATTAATCGCACTCTCGTACCTAATCAATTATCATAAGATCTATATTCTAGGTAGCTAATCTAGAACAAGCTTTGAACACAACCTAAGCGAAGAACTAATTCAGATAGTGAATCCTAACAGATAATTAACCTAGCATTCAAAGAAATCCTTTATGAGAAAACCCTAAACCTAACAGGTGATCTACTCAGACATGGAGATTGAAGACAACATGTATGAATAAATCATCAATAGAATAATCAGAAAAGGTTTAGAGATCTGATCTCGGACGAAGGGAGATTCAGACTTGTCTCTCTAAAACCAGAGTAAAATAAACACAGAAAATAAAGCATAGCCTAAACAAGTGGCTGTAAAATCCTATTTATAACCTAAAACACGAATTGGGGTCTTCTTGTAATTATTAAAGACTTCTGGGCACTTTTGCAATTCTTTAAGTCTTGGAAAAAGTCGCGGCCCATGAATTCTCGATGAGTGTCGATCGATACCAGGGGGTATCGATCGATGCTTGTTGCTCAGATCGGGCACTTAGTAATCAGACTTCAGTTTCGCTCCAGAATGCTCCAGAAAACTCCAATAATTCCAATTAAGCTCCAAACGTGCTATAACCTGCAAAAGACTCTAAAATACTACAAAACACTAGAAAAGACTCTATAAAAGGACTTATATCATGGCCTAAACAGGGTAAAAACCATGATATATCACCGAGGAGGGTAGAAGATTTCCGATGAAACAAGGTGAGAAGAAGGCTTCAACCCAGTATTTTAATGGTGTATGGCTGTGAAACATCATGGATATACCAAGCTCGATGAGATGCCGATGTTTTCTTTCCGCAACACCGTTTTGCTGCGGAGTATAGGGACATGAGATTAGATGTTTGATTCCATTCTCTGTAAAATATTGCTTCATCTGAGTGCTTGTAAACTCTCCATCACCATCACTTTGAAATGATTTTATCTTAGTGTTGAACTGATTTTCGACCAATTTTTGAAAGCCTTTGAACACTGAATAAAAATCTGACTTGTATTGTAGTGGATAAAACCAGGAAAACCGAGAAAAATCATCCACGAAAACTGCATAATATTTGAATCATTGATTTGATGCAACTGGTGAAGGGACCCAAAGATCACAGTGGATTCGATCTAGAGGCTGTAAAACACGAGAATCATAGCTAAAAAACTGTAATCTAGAACTTTTCCCCATCTGGCAAGGTTCACAAACAAGGGAAGTGATGCTCTTATTGATGCTAATATCCTTGCTGATCTTTAGTTGTTGAAGAATCTGAGAGTTGGTGTGTCCTAGACGATGATGCCATATGTCTTCACTAGCTGCACATTGTCGATTTGAACAAAGAGCCACCAATTCCTGATTCTTCAACACATATAACCCATTACGTCGAGGACCCTTTGACACCACTTTCTCAGTTTCGAGATCAATCACGCAGACATTATTAGCATAAAAAAACACGCCGCAGGGATAATCATCACACAATTTGGACACAGAGAGTAATGATTTCTGAATATATGGACAAACCAACACTTCATTAAGAGGGATTGTACCTGAAGATGATGAGATAGTGGTGGATCCGACATGAGTTATTGGGAGAAAGGTTCCATCAGCAACTAAGACAGTGTCATTCCCTTCGTATGGTGTTGCATTTTAGAGAGTGGCTGGTGAAGCTGTGACATGAGCCGAGGCTCCAGAATCGGGGTACCACTCCTTTCCAGATTCATCAGAGATACGCAGAGATGAAAAAGCATGTTGGGTGTATGTGCTTTGATAGTTGTTGTCGAATCTGTTGTAGCACTTCAGGGCTGTATGTCCAATACCTCCACATATCTGACAGGTAGGGCGTTCTCCAGGGTTTGAAGAGGAGTTTTGATGTTGTGAGAAGCCTCTCCCACGGCTTGACTATCCTCCTCTGTCTCTATTTTGACCAAATCTGCCTCGACCTCTCTGATTTGGAGTGAACTGAGGAGAAGCAGTTTGAGTCTGAAAGGCGATGTGTGGAGTAACAGAGGCGGACTCTTCATAAGACTGGAGTTTTGAATCAAAACTTTGGACCTCAGAGATAACGTCGTTGAAGGTTGGAGTGGGAAGTTTGATCAGAGAGCTTTGAATAACTATTATGATGGGATCGTATTCTCGTCCCAAACCATTAAGAAACCCGAAAATCTTCATGGATTCATCGATTGGCTTACCGATGGAACTCAGAGCATCACATATTGCTTTGAAGTCACAACAATACACTGCCAAGGTTTTGCCTTTCTTAGCGAGGAGTTGCAGGTTTCGACGGAGAGCGAACTCACATGCGACATAACTTTTGTTGAAATGTTCAGCCAGATATACCCAAACATCACGAGACGTTGAAAGACTATGAACTGAACCGAGGACCTCTTCGGACAGAGTACCAAACAACCAAGATCGAACTAGTTGATCTGTGCAGAACCAAGACTCGTAGTTGGGATTGTTCTCCATTGACGGCATGACACCACCATTAACGAAGCCGATAAGCCTATGGCTGGAGAGAAGTGACTCGAACTGAGTTTTCCACAAGAGGTAATTGCTGTCGTTGAGTTTTAGAGTGACTGAACTCAAGACATGGACATTTCTTGGAAATGGGTAAGGGGTGAGTAGATCCGCCATTGATGATCTGTTAGGGTTTACAATGGCTTTGATACCATGAAGAAGAGACAAAAAGATAAAAGTTTGAGCTTTTATTAAATCTTACTTGATTGATTTTCTGAGATTTACAGGCTGCTCTTTATAGAGCTTTACAGAATAATCTAGACCTTTCATGAAGCAACCTTATCTACAATATACAGCTGGCATTGACTACCCATTAGGTAAGGACGAGAGAGGATCAAATATGTTTTCATGGAGGTGCTTCTCCTTCATTTTTGTAACATCTCCTTTTGCTTTTGCATGTACAGAGGTTTTGGATTTTATTCCTTTTGTCTTGTTATCAGTATTGGGCCTGTCGTGTGGGCTTGAAATCGTTTGGGCCACATGTTCTGGTTTTTGTCTAAAGTCCACAATCTCTTTTACAGACACATTACTCACAGATCAATCATATATATATTCATTAAATAATGTCAAATTCAACAATGATTTGTTTGATGACAATAATGCGGTTTTGTGCATAAGCTGTGGCACTGTTCTAGTAGTAATTGGAGAACTTATTCAAGTTTGAATATTAAAAAAAACGGGAGAATCTCTTATAGAGATTCAGACTAAGTAGTGTGAGAGCAGAATCTCACAACCTCGATTCTTAGCTTTTTTCAGGTCGTACGGACTTAGAATAATTGAGAGAAAATTATAAAGATGTTGTCTATTATTGCCAAGAATCCGATCCCTTTTACAAATAAGTTCTCATCTGATTTATACAAGTTTTAAATTACAAAACGTCTTTGTCTTCTTCAAAGCGTGGAATTGAATTTGTGATCTTCGAATAAATGCTCAGCTTGATCCTGGGGAGAATGCATTCAATGTGTTTGACTTGCTTGTTGTGAGCTCCTTTTCCAACGGTCTCCTTCTTTTCCTACGTGCTCGGCCTCTTCCCAGGTTGCGAGCTTGTGTTACGAGGCTTTTTTAGTGAGCCATGCTTAATTCCAGGCCCGCTAAGTCAAGCTGAACTTTTAGGTGCGGAATTTGGGCCCAACAGTTGCCCCCCATCATCTTTAATGATTTGTCATTGAGGATGCGGAGCTGCGATCTCGGGATTTGATTGATACCCCAACTGGCACGATCTCGCAATCTCGGGCTTCTGATTTGATCTCTTGCTCGCAAGGCGAGTTTGTTGGGATCATGTAACATTTGCGCGACTTTTAAGGGACGTGACAGGACGAGTGGGCGAGTGGATATAAATGAGCGGTTCTCGTTGCTTCAACTCCCCACGCCGCCTCAGATCCCGTTTCCCAAGGTAATGATGTCTTTTCTCTTTTTCCCTTCTCTCTCCTTGTTATTATTTTTTACTCCATTAATTGAACTATCTTCGTCCTTTTTTACTTTTATCCAAGATACTGCTCTGTGAAACTTCAGCTTCCATTGTTTCCGATCGAGTTTCTCTCTTTTCCGAGCTCGATTTTCTTATGCTTTTCTTTTTGTGATGGCTTCCGCTTCCTAGCTGAAAACTCCCCCTCCTCTTGTCGAGAGGTTTGATTCCCACTCGAAGAGCACGATTTCGGCCGCCGAGCTTGCGAATATTTCCTCTTTATGTGGGCTTGATATCGGCGATCTACTCATCCCGCTGGCTGATAGTTCCCCGGAGAATCCTCCGGAGGGTTATGCATGTGGTTACGCCGCTTTCTTCCTGAGATGTCGCCTTATTTTTCCTATCCCGGCGGCCATCTCTAATATCGTCAGTGACCTCGGACTTGCCCTTCCGCAGCTTATGCCTAGTGCGATGAGGTCCCTTGTTGCACTCTGGGTGCGTTCTAAGGAATCTGGGGTCGTATTTGACACCGAGGTCTTTCGTCAGCTCTTCAACGTCAAGGGGAACTCTAACCTTCGCGGGACCTACTATTTCCCGGCGAAGGTCAATCGATCTGTCTTTAGGTTTAATGTGAGGGATGAAAAATTGTGGGAACAATGGTTCTATTTCAGGATTTCCAGCGCGTCAGTTGAGGGCGAGTCGGTGCTCCGACATTCTTGGGCCCAGATCACTGGTCAGCGCGATCTCCCGGATGTTGATTTGAGCATCCCTTCTGGAAAAATTTTAATTGGTTGTTACTTTCCCTTTTTTTTAATTCCAGTGTGGTGATCCTTTTTCTTTTGTGCAGAATCGATTGATTCTTCAAAGACAGTAACAGCTGAGGTCCAGCGACTTGTCGACCTCGTCAAGGGCGAAGGTTCCGACTAGAAGGGTTTCTCCCTTGACAGAATTCAGCAAGCTCGTGATCGCCGAGCTTCCGGGTTATCTGTCGCATCTGCTTTCCGGCTAATAGGTTTGGGTGGATTTATGTCTCTATCTCTTTAGATTTAAGAATTTTACTTAAATCTTTTTGGTTTGACTCCGCAGATTCTCCGACTCCGTCTCCCCTACTTCAAATTCAGGCTCCGGCTCCCGATCCATCTATTATTCCTAGGCTCGAGGCTGTTGCTAAAGATCTAGCTCGGGCTGAGATTGATCCCCTGGCTGGTTCCCAGGTGCCAGCTACTGCCCTTGCTACTTCCCAGGTTGATCTTACTCGTAGCGAGAACTCCACCGAATCCAGCAAGATGGTTCCTCCCAAGAAGCCGCAGCGCCTTTCTTACAGGGAGAGGATGCGATTGCGCCCTGCCCCGATGCCAGCCGGCGCTCTTGATAAGAGGGTCAAAGAGGCTCTTGGTAAGTCCGTTCGTACTGAGACCCCACAACGGGAGGAGGTTGAAAAGGATGATCATTGCGAGCGTGAAGCTGATCATGGTGGTGGTGAAGCCGAGGTTACCCAACATGATGTTAGAGCTAGGGATCCTCAAAAGTCAGCTTCCAGGGTGTCTTCTAAAGAGCTGAGTCGTTCTGCCGAGCATCAGTCTCGCTCCAAGCGCTCTCGTGGCGATGGGTTTGATGACGAGGAGACATCAAGGAGGCATGTGGTACCTCGTTCTCAGGGTAGTGGAGGTGTTTTTCCGAATGCTTTTAGGTTCGATTTTGATGGACCTGAGGCAATTATTGAGAACAACTCCCAGCTTGCAAATCTCTTTAGGCGTGTTAGACCTTCGTTCTGCTTCCTGCCATCTCTTAGGAACGTGAAAAATCATGAGGGCTATGTTCAGTTCGCAAGTGCGATGGGCCAGGTAATTTCTGCTGCCTTTGCTTTGCTCCTTATTTTGATTTTTTCTCTGCTGAATTTTTATGTTCCCTTCCCAGGCTGTTTCCGCCGCTAATGAGATGATTACCTCTTTTGAGAAAGATCTTCGTTCTGCTACCCATCCCGAGGAGGTGGAGAGGGCAGCTAAGACCATTGCAGACCTCGTCACTGAAAGGGACGAGCTGATGAGGAGACTCACTCGGAACGAGGAGAGGATGGGCGAGGTTTCTCTTCTGGAGGGCCAGGTTAAGGACCAAGCTGTTTTGGCCAGGAGATGGGAAGATTCTGCCTGGGAGGCTCTAGCTCGGGTTTCTGTGTTAAAGAAATTAAATGAGAATTTGAAGGTGGACCTCCGTGTTGCCGAGGGGTGAGCTGGAGCTGCTGAGGTTGGTTTGCGCTCGGCTAGTGGAAACATAGTGGACTTGAGGGTCCAGGTTGAGAAGGTCACTGAAGACTCGAAGAAACTTGCTAAGAGGCAAAAAGAGATGGTGAAGAAGGCAAAGAGGGCCGCAAGGAGGGAGATATCCAAGCAGTATCGTGCCATTCTTTTGGGGATAAAGGATAAATGGGAGAAGAAGAAGATCGAGGTCGATACCGAGACTCAAATTATGGAGTGTAAATCCAATATCCTTCTTCTCGATGACATTATCAGCCAGACCATCAATGATTTTGAGGCCGAAAAGACGAAAATCCAGGTTGAGAAGCTGAGATTGGACGCGGAGCTCGCCATCGTCCAGGTATCAGATTTTTCCCTGGGTAAAATTGATATTCCTCAGGTATCTGATGACTCGGTTACGCTGCCCTCGAATGATCAGTTGGACCTTGGTTCCCAGGAGCTCAGGAAGGAGTTCCCACTGCCCTCGAATCAAGATGCTCCGGAGGATAAACCAGCTGATCCTACTTGTTAGGAATATCTTTATTGTTTTCGTTTCTTGTTGTCTTTGTTGAACTTGGTGCCTGGGGAGGCCTTTAAACATTTTTCGGTTTGTTTGTTTTATGCCTTAGCGGGCTTTTTGAACTCATGCTCCTTTGAGGAGGCTTTTATTTATTTTGATGATTTTAAGAATCCCTTTTTTTATGGTGATTTATGATTTTTGCCATTTAGAGGTTGTGTTTTTAGATCAAAAGCGGTTTTCCAGCCAAAGACCCAGGTCGTTTAGAGACCCTGCTCCTAGGTCGTTTAGAGACCTCGGGAGCTGACCAAACGATTTAAAGACGCAAGGTCGAAGCCGTTTAGAGGCATGCATGTAACCTTAACAGTTTAGACGTAGAGGTTATTGTCATTTATAGACTAGGAGCGTTGTGACCTTGCAATTTAGACGCAAAGTCGAGTCGTGCTAGATGGTAGCACGCTTTAGATCGTAAGGCTGTTTATTTATAGAGTAAAGCTTTTAGCTTGTATATGATAGCTGAGAGGTCTAAGGCTGTTTTTAACAGGCTCAAAGAAGAAGATTTTTTATTTTAATAGCTGCACCCTTGTTAGGTTGCCTACGTAACCTGAGGAGGGATCAAGCGTTTTCGTAGTTCGATTTTTACAAGTGTCTTTTTAATGATAGTACTTCTTTAAATTCATGGCATTCCATGAGTTCCTTTCAGGCGTATTGTCCTGCATCCTGGTGAGTTTGTACACACCGTCTTTTACTATCTCGGAGATCTGGTATGGACCTTCCCAGTTGGTGCCTAGTTTTCCAGCGTTTCTTTTCCTTGTGTTCTCGTATGTTTTTCGTAGGACGAGCTCGCCGACTCGAAATCTTCGCTGTTTGACCTTTGAATTATAGTAGCGTGCTATCGCATGTTGATAATTTTGAAGGTTAACGAGTGCTCGGTCTCGACATTCATCGATAACATTGAGGTGGTCGAGAAGCATTTCGTTGTTCAGTTCCTCGTTTATGGGACATATATCTATTCTCAAGCTGGGAACTGCGACCTCGGCGGGAACCACAGCCTTGATTCCGTAAGCTAAGGAGAACAGTGTTTCTGAGGTTGCCTTGCGAGGTGAGGTCCGACAGGCCCACAGAACTCCAGGGAGCTCGTCGGACCACCTTTGCTTTTTAGCATCCAGTCGCTTTTTGAGATTGCTCAGTATTAGCTTGTTTGCTGCCTCAGCATGCCCGCTACCCTGAGGGTAACGTGGGGTCGAGGTTGTTAATCTGATTCCATGATCTCCGCAGAACTCGAGGAATTGATTTGAGATGAACTGTGAGCCATTGTAGGTCACGATTTCGTATAGGACTCCGTGCCGGCAGACTATGTTCTGCCATACGAATTCATGTACGTGATTTGCTTTAATTTGCTGGAAAGCTCCTGCCTCCACCCATTTGGTGAAGTAGTCGGTGAGGACGAGTAAGAAACGACACCTTCTTTTTCCCGAAGTTACCATGGGTCCTACTATATCCATTGACCACCTCATAAAGGGGTATGGAGATGAAAGGAAAGATAAGTTTTCGGTAGGCTGATGCAAAGTCGGAGCATGCCGTTGGCATTTGTCACATGCTTTAGAATGTTCTTCGCAGTCAGCAACCAAGGTGGGCCAAAAATATCCTTGCCTTTTGATCCTAATGGCTACTGCCCTTCCTCCTGAGTGGCTGCCACACGAGCCTCCGTGAATTTCCGATAATATCGTAAAAGCTTCGAGCCCGTGGACGCATACTAGGTAGGGGCCGTTTACACTTCGCTTGTAAAGGCGGGGGCTGATTATACAATATCTTGAAGCTATGGTTTTGAGCTTGCGAGCTTCCCACTTGCTGGGTGGAGCCTTGATATATCATGGTTTTTACCCTGTTTAGACCATGATATAAGTCCTTTTCATAGAGTCCTTCTAGTATTTTGGAGTCTTTTAGAGTCTTTTACAGGTCTTAGCACGGATTGGAGCATAATTGGAATTATTGGAGTTCTTTGGAGCATTCTGGAGCGAAAGTGAAGTCTGATGACTAAGTGTCCGATTTCTACGCCAAGCATCGATCGATACCCCCTGGTATCGATCGACACCCATCGGAGAAATCATGGGCCGCGACTTATTGAAGAGTTGAAGAATTGCAGAATTGGCCCAGAAGACTTTGATATTTACAAAAAGGCCCAGAACGTGATTTAGGTTATAAATAGGATTTTACGGCCATTGTTTAGGCTATGCTTTATTTTACCAGAGTTTAAGAGAGATTTTGGTGAGAGATACAAGTCTGATTTCCCTTCGTCTGAGATCAGATCTCAAACCTTGTTTATCTTTCTGATTTTATATAGAGTATTTATTCAAACATGTCTATTGATTTAATCTTCATGTCTGAGTAGATCTCTCGTTAGGTTTGGGGATTCTCATTAGGGATTTCATTGAATGTTAGGTTGATTAGTTATTTAGGGTTCATAATCTGAATTAGTTCTTCACCTTAGGTTGTTCTCAAAGCTAATTCTAGATTGATCACCTAGAACTTAGATCTTAGGATAATTGATTAGGCACGACAGTGCAATTAATTACCTGATAGAACTAGGGTGAGCAAATTGATTATTCGCAAAGAAATTTGGTTTAATTGATTGGTGAACATATCAAACTTGAAATTTAGGCTGATTTATTCTTAGGAATTTGCAAAGAAATTTGGGATTCTGAAGTTTAGATTTAGATAGTTTTCGCAACGACAGTTGGTTAACTATACTTTAGTGATTTGAGTTCTAGAACCGTGCTTAACCTGAACCCTGATTAGTTAGTTTATTTGCATTCATTGATTTCCTGAGAAATATCCCTGAACCTATCTTTT
>PKML01074063.1:48779-110754 GCA_002933935.1 Eutrema yunnanense
TGGAGAAACTCAAGCTCCAAACACTTAGACATCCCCGACCCTATTCTCTTCGATGGTTGAACGAACAAAATCTGAAGGTAACCAAGCAAGTTAAGTTTTCGTTGTCTCTTGGTAAATACGAAGACGAAGTGTTGTGTGATGTGCTACCCATGGAGGCGGGACACATTCTTTTGGGTAGGCCGTGGCAGTATGATCGCAAGGTGGTTCATGACGGATACACCAACAAGCACACGTTCGAATTCAAAGGAAAGAAAATTACTCTTGTTCCTTTGACACCGCAAGAGATCTACCAAGATCAATTGTCCCTTGAGCAACAAAAGGTAAACACTTTGAGCGACCCCCTAAACACTTCTCACTCAAAAGAAAAAGAGAGTCCGAGAGAACCCAAGAAAAAGGCCTGTGAGAGTAAACCCGTGAGACAGTCCAATTTC
This sequence comes from Eutrema yunnanense, assembly GCA_002933935.1. Classification (NCBI taxonomy): domain Eukaryota; kingdom Viridiplantae; phylum Streptophyta; class Magnoliopsida; order Brassicales; family Brassicaceae; genus Eutrema; species Eutrema yunnanense. Next base: position 49,211 of record PKML01074063.1, read on the forward strand.
TTTGTGAGGACGGGTGAGATCAAAAAGGCTCTGTATTCTAATGCACCGATGCTCTTGCTTGTTTACAAAGAAACTCTTTTGAGTTTAACTAATCTTGAGCCGGAACTTCCGAGCAATATTATCTCTCTTTTGCAGGATTTCGATGATGTTTTCCCCGACGAAAGCCCTTGCGGTTTACCACCTATTCGAGGAATCGAACATCAGATCGACTTTGTTCGCGGAGCTTCACTTCTGAACCGACCTGCTTATCGGACCAATCCCGTGGAGACAAAGGAGTTGCAAAGGCAAGTTGGCGAGCTCATGCATAAGGGACATATCCGAGAAAGCATGAGCCCGTGCGCGGTACCAGTTCTGCTTGTGCCAAAGAAAGACGGCACTTGGCGCATGTGTGTTGATTGCCGAGCAATCAACAACATCACGGTAAAGTATCGCCACCCTATCCCTCGCTTAGATGACATGCTAGACGAATTGCATGGTTCATGTGTGTTTTCTAAGATAGATCTTAAGAGCGGTTACCACCAAATTCGTATGAAAGAAGGTGATGAGTGGAAAACGGCATTCAAAACTAAGCATGGTTTATATGAATGGCTTGGGATGCCTTTTGGGTTAACCAACGCGCCTACCTCTAACCCTTAACCCTAAACCTCTAACCCTTAATCATAAACTTGATCTAAATCTTAAATTGTAAACAAAATTTTATACATAAACATCAAATAATATACAAAAAAATTCAACACTTAAAAATTTTTTTAATATGATCATTTTATAAATCCTAAATTCTAAACCCTAAACCTCTAAACCTTAATCATAAACTCTAAATCTTAAATTGTAAACTAGATCTTACACATAAACATCAGATAATAATAAAAAAATATAACACTTACAAAAATTTCAATCTAATCATAACATATACTAAGTGTTACATGTGTTTTATAAGGAATGATTTTGAAAGATAAAAATTATCTCAAAATTCATATATTTTTAAGTTTTAACATATTTTTGAACTGCTATATACACAAAATCATTGTAAAGTCATATTCAAACTTTCTAGGTTCTTAAAGTTTAGGGTTTAGGGTAAAGATTTTTGATTGTCACAAAATAGTCCCAAATTTACGACCGTTTAGCAACCCTAGTCGATTTTTTTAATAGTAGTCACAAAAGAGTCCCAAATTTTCGACTAATTTGAGACCAAATGACAAAAAATAATGAAAGCTTCTTATTGGCTAGTTCCTTGTGACGAGGATCGAGATCCTCCACCGTTGATTGGTTTAATCCAACGGTGGAGGATTTAAACTGCTTTATTTATTATTTTTTAATTATTTTTTTTCCTTCCTTTTTTTTCTCTCTCTCCTTTCCATGATTCTCTTCTTCGTCTTCCTTCTCTTCGACAAATCAATTGCTCGATCTCATTTTTTTTTTTGCAGATCTAGCCACCGGCGAGGCTTCTTTTCGAGTCTGAATTGAACCGTTTACTAGACGAAATCCCGTTTTTCGAATTTTGAATTTATTTTTTGTGTTTTTTTTTAATTATTTTCTTACAAATAGTCACAAATCAATCTCTAAATTAGGACTGATATTATAGTCACATATCAGTCCCAAATTTGCGACCGTTTTGCGACCACTTTATTTAGCGATGAAATATTTGCGACCACTTTTTTTGGTCCCAAAATGGTCGCAAATGAGTCATTTGCGACCATTTTGGGACTTTTTTGGTGGCCGCAAAAACTGTGTTTTCTTGTAGTGGAAGATGGGAAAGAAAAGGGCGGAGAAAAAAAAAATAGAGCGCCAAATGTCAGCCAATCAGAAAAAAAAGAAAACATTCTCTCTCGACAATTCATCGCGACTCGACAATTCATCGGGACAGCTCTTCTTCTAATTCCTCATCCACGAATTTTTGAAGCCTTGTGGCTCTGTTCTTCGCTCACATTTGTGAAAGAAACTAAATCTTTTAGTCGTTTTGCAATTTTGCAATTTTGCAATCTGGCTCAAGAAGGAAAGCTAAATTGTAATTACATATAAACAAAAAAAAAACGACAGCTATTCTTCTACTTCCTCATTCGCCATTGAAGAACGAGGTTAGTTTTTCGATTATGTTAGTAGAATATGCCCTATAAACCATTGGGTTTGGGGATTTGAATTGAATTTACAATTCGGGGATTTGTAATTGATTTGAAATTGATTTACAATTCGGGGATAGTAGATTATGCCCTAGAAACCATTGGGTTTGGTAAATAATGGACTGAAGTCGTTGAATCGTTCGTAGGGAGTCGTAGGTAGAATATAGATTTTGCCCCGATTGGTGATACATGATAACAATTGGTATTATTGAGGATAATGGTACAATTGGGACCTATTGGTATTACTGTGTCAAGTGAAGAGGTTATAATGTAGTTTTTTCATCTCTATTCATGAGACAATGATCACAAACATATTTTTTGATTATGAAGGATATTATTCAAAGTCTGGAGAAGAAGATAAATGGATTCCAAGAGAATGTTCCATGTACGGTGTAATGTTTGAGACATCATGTTTGGAGGAGATAACTTACTCGGTGTTAGTGGACAGGATATGCAGGAAGGTTGGGGTAGCTGAATCTGCGAAGAAGCTGAAAATGAGTTACATTCCAATAGTGGTGAAAACTCAGAGACAATTCTATATTTTGGATGATGAGGACGGCTATGTCTATCTGACTTCCTTGGATAAAGAGCAACGCATAAGTGTTTTGAATGTAGAGGTCATCAAAGATGTTGAGATAAATGAGTTGGGCAAGCAACTTTCAAGAGTAGAGCATGTAAGTTCATTTGGTGTGAATTACGGCGAGCAACTTTCTAATGGTGGAGCTAATGTCGGAGTTAATGATGGTAATGGAGGAGTTAATGATGGTTTCCTTGCTATTTACACATGAAATTGTTCAATAGAACAACATCATGAGCCGATAGAGAATGTAGACTGTGAGAATGGAGATGGAGAGAATGTAGATGGTGAGAATGCATCACGTGAAGATGGGGAAAACGATGAAGATAACGGTCTGAAAAGTTTCTAAAGGCTTCAAATTGTTGAGTTTCCACATTATGTAGAAAAACAACAGTTTGTAGATGCATGGGAAAATGGTATGGGTCTAAAAATAGACCAAGAATTTGCAAGTAAGTAGGAATTGATATATGTCGTTGATAGAGCTTCACATCAGAATTATTTTGGGATCACTTTAAAAAGTCAGATAAGAGTCGATATGTGGTAAAATACGGTGAAGACGGTTTTAATTGGTATCTATGAGCTACGAAGCCGAATAATGCAACTTGTTTCTTGGTTAGAGTATACAAGAAGATGCATACATGCTCTCGGGCTACTTCGAGTACAAGCAGCAAACAAAGGAAAGGCACACCAGGATTAGTTGCAAACGTTGTTAGTGAATTTTATCCATGTCAATTGGAAATCCGAGCTCCTAAAAGTCTTGTCGTTTTGGTTCAAGGAAACGCTAGTGTAAATGTGTCATACTCTATTGCATGGAGAGGGAAACAAAAAGCTCTGACCATGGTGTGTGGTAGTCCAGAAGAAAGTTATAATGATTTGTATTCATATTTGTACATGTTAGAGCAGGTGAATCCTGATACAAGAAAAAGTGTGGTATTGGATGAACAAAAAAGGTTCAAGTACCTATTCGTCGCTTTGGGAGCTTGCATTGAAGGGTTTCGAGAAATGAGGAAAGTGATCATTGTGGATGCAACTTTTCTGAAGACCCAACATGGTGGTATGCTAATTTTTGCAACAGCTCATGATCCTAATCGTCACCATTATCTCATTGCTTCTGCTGTAGTTGATGGTAAAAACAACGCGAGTTGGTTGTGGTTTTTTAATACGCTGAAAACCGTGATACACGATAGTCCTGAATTAGTATTTGTTTCTGACAAAACTGCAAGCCTCATCAACGCAATACGTGAGGTGTACCTGAGCTCTAAACATGGGTATTGCATCTTTCATATATCCCAGAATGTGAGATTGTACGTTAGCATGGACAAAGATGTTGTTGCAGAAAAATGTAGGGAATACGCAAGGCTGTATATAGAGGCTGAGTTTCAAGAAGCATACAGTGAATTGCGGATAAGGTATCCTAATATAGCCAAGTATCTGGATGGTAGTGTAGAAGAGGCGAAATGGGCAAGGTGTTATTTTCCAAGAGAAATGTACAACATAGACACCAGTAATTGTGTAAAGTCCATGAACAATATTTTTCTTGGTGCGAGAAAGTTCTCGTTATTACCTATGATTGATGCGATTGTTGCAAAATTGGATGAGTGGTTTAACAAACATAGGAACAAGTCTGTTACTGCATCGGACGCACATAAACTGGTCCCCTTTGTGGAGAACGAAGTGCATGGTAGGGTAGCCATTGTGAAGAAGCTAACGGTGAGTGAACTAAACTTTTTTCACCTTGAATACAATGTCATTGGAAGCGATGAGAAGACTTATTTGGTGCACCTGAGAAGACAAACTTGCAAGTGTTTTGATATAGACAAGTATCATTGTGTCCATGCAATTGCTGCTACCATTGTTTTCATGAAGCGGGCCGGAAGAACATAGGCTATTCATGTAGAGGAATTGTGCTCGAAGTATTATTTGATGGAGACGTGGGCATTGGCGTATAATAGGACGATATATCCGGTTCCGCATAAGTCCCAATGGATTATTTCGGATCATATACAGCCATTGTGTGCCTTACCCCCGTATTACAAAAAAAGAAAGGGAAGAAGGCAAATAATTAGGCATCCATCGGTTGGAGAACATCGTCGAAGGACGAGTAATAGGCCGTTGCGTGGCCAGGTGAAGACTTATTTAGCTATTTTGACTGCAGTAGGGATAGTAGTAGTAGCCAAATTTAAATTGTCATTCTTTTTGAATATGTATTTGACGATGTGTTTTGTTTTACTACGTAAACCTTGGTACTACTATGTATGGAGAAATTAGTTTAATCGGTTTACAACTGATTCAAACAACATTTGGATGGGCGTAGGGTCGAGCCAAAACCATTTCGTGAAGTGTTTTTTGACTTGAATATAAAAAAAAATTAGAAAACAGTAATTATACAGAGGTATGAAATATTGATTTATGATATTTTAGTTATTATACAAAGCTCATTCACACATTTAATAAATGTTTTAGTAAGTTCTATTTTACAGAGTTACGGATTTCATTAACATTTAATTTATTTGGAAAATAAATATTTACAACATCTGATCATATTCTATTGTTCCCATCAAGAACCTTATACTTATATAGTCACTTTGTTAATCTTAACCCTCTTATAAAGCGAAAGTTATGAAAAAATTGATTTATAATATATTTTTTTATGAGAAAGTTGGAAATGCACTTTTATTACCATAAATCAAATTTACAACCAAAATAAATTAATTTTAAACATGGTATTATTAATTATACGTTATAATCTGAAAAGCACTACTACATGTTGTCAAGTAAAACCGGAACATTAGGTAATACTATGTGTGAAATATGTGTGAAATCCCATAATTTTGGTTGCCACGTGCTTGGCCATGTCGTCCTCGAAGACTCCCGTTTCTGTTTCCCACCACCCACTTCCTCCTCAACAGGAGCAACAACCGCAGCCTCAGCCTCTTTTGGTTGTCCCTACAAATACCAAGTAATCCAACATAGTGTTACCAAAAAATACTAAGTAAAATACCTCTTCTCTTTTCGTACGACTTCTCTTCTTCTTCTTCTTCTTTCTTCTTCTTCTTCTTCCTCTTCTTCTTCCTTCTTCTTCTTTCTTCTTCTCCTTCTTCTTCTCCTCCTTCTCCTTCTCCATCTCAATTGCCACCTGACCCTCCTTCTCCTTCTCCATCTCAATTGCCACCTGACTTCTCCCTTCTTCTCCTTTTAATTTCTTCTCACCGTCTTTCTCACTTGGTAGAACTCCTCCTTGCTGCTCTCCTTGTCCTTCTCTTCTTGCTTCTTTCACATATTCTTCAACGGAGCTGACTCTTCTACCAATGTCATCCATGCGGTCCCTGATGTGGAGAAACTGATCGTCCATACTTTTCTTCAAGCTCTGTAGCTTTTCCACAAATCCAACCGGAGCGATATTCTCTGTAGCCACTGCACGACGATGATGGACCCTCTCTCGGGCAGCAACATCAATGTTGAATAGCTCTTTCCAGAATATCGGCTTCCCTTCATCTATTAGACGCTTCGACCAACTGTCAGGAATTACATCACCAAAATCTAGCTTCTCATACTCCCCAGCCACGATTCGAGCCATGATAATTTTCTCATCCAAAGATGGTTGCAAGTACTGTGAATGTCCTGTGAATATAAAAAATTTACAATTTAAAAACATGTATACATAGATAATGAATATGATATAAGATGATTTCCAACATTAGTATCACCAAGTGCTTCATATAGTTCCGATAAAGAAAAACCTTTGAGTGTGAATGGTTGTTACTTTTGTTTGCACATCCGAGGACAATCCCTCTCTGCTCTTCTAACATCTTCTCTGTATTTGATCTTCAGTTTTGGGATTGCCTCAAAAGCTAAAATCTACAAATAACACATGAAATTACAAATAAAATCATAAAAACTATGAAAGGAGTACTTATCCACATTCAAAATCATATTATTTACCTCCAACGGAGTAACAAAGCTTGGAAAGGTCCATGAATCTGTTTCGATGACCCCATTGAAATGCTTCATTGTATGATCAATTTCTTTCATATTCACATCCAAGGAAAACCGCCCCCACAAGAACGTTCGGCACGCTTCAAGATCGTTCACAATTCTCAGGAAAACGGCTCTACAGATGGTGCTTTCTTTCCGGTCTTCGACTTTCCACTAATTATGCTAGTTAAGAAGTAGACGACACACATCTTCAAGCGATCTGAACAAGCTCGCATCTTGCCCAACTTTTCTTCAACAACAGCGATTGAGGGGACGGTTCCTTTCTTAAAATACCTCAACTTAAACTCATCATTGCCCATTGTCTCATAGTCATCTTCTGGATACAGACGATAGTCTAGTCTAGATAGGATTGCATGTTCTCTGAGGGAATAGCGGATGGAAACGCCATTAACAACAAACCAACATTCCTTCCTCTTATTTGTACTTGTCGTCCGAAGAAAAAGCATCCACATGCCCATCATCTTATGTGTTGGGTCCATTTTCATGGCCCTATGCATATGCCAAAAATGTTTGAACTGCGGATGCTCTGTAAACCACCTCAGCTCGTAAGGTTTAAGTCCTATAGACTCGAATTTCTCCACTGCTTTGTGGATAAAACACCTTGTTCCCAACTTGATTACCTTGTTATACTCAGTAGTACCAAAGAACATCCTCTCAGATGGTTGCAATAGCTGGTCTTCCTCCTCGGTATACGTTGGTTGCTGCCACATCATTAACCGATTAGCCTCAACATTCTCTCGCGACGGTTCTGGGGGCGAGTTTTAATACATTTCTGGTATCAGATGAGTCTCAATTTCTTCGAGAACAGCCATAACACAAGTTGTACGAATTTATAACATAGTCCATTAGCATTCGAAATCCAACTCTACACAAAAATCGAATTCCATTCTATACAACTACACATAAATCAAATTCCATTCTACACAAAATTCAAATTCCATTCTACACAAATTCTAATTATATTCTATAACCCAGAAAAGTATAACAAAACCCAGAAAAATAAAAAGGACGAACCTGATTTAGAGTTGGGATTTCGAATCCGCAGAAAATCATTACCACTATCTTAGTTGTACCTTTTCGTACCAAATAGGAGAGAATAACTTTCAAATTGACACAAGTAGTAGGGAAGTAGATCGATAATTTTAGGTTTTAATTTGGGGGTTTACTCGATTTCAGCGAATTCGACCCGATAATCACGGGTCTGGTGTACAATTTGACCCAAAATCGTGGATATGGAATTGTGTCGCGAGTAGAATGTGGATATGACATGTTTATGATGTAGATATGGCTGGTTAGGTTCGTAATTAACAAAGTTTTTATAAACACTAGCCAGTTTTTAAAAGATTTTTTCGATTTAAAAGAAATCTAATAAAAAATTAATTTTTATAATGGGAGCCATATGAGAATTCACCTATACAAAATGGTGAAATTCTCATCTTTCCCTCCAGGTATAAAGTTATTCACCTCTACCCATTATATTCTGCCATACCCTTTTTTAATGAAATATGATATCCCCATGTTGCCCTTCATTCCTTTTATTATGTTAACTAAAAACATATTAAAAAAAAATCAATTCAACCAATGAGAATTAAGCAAATTTCAGTCAATCAAAAATATATTCCCATTGACTTTTTCTCATCTCTAACATCATCTTCTCTTTCCTTTTTTTATATTAACTAAATATATTTTAAAAAAAATTGACCAATGAAAATTAAGCAAATTAAGCAAATTTCAGTCAATCATAAACATCTTCTCATTGACTTTTTCTCATCTCTATCAACATCTTCTCCTTCTTTTCATCCGCCATTGAAGCTTCAAAATCCAGATTAATTCTTCTACAATTATTGTGTTTTATCTTAAATCTTTCGATTCTGTTAGTAGATTTTGTCCTAGAAACTATTGGATTTGTGGATTTTACTTGGATTTGCAATTTGGAAAAGAAAAAAATTATCTTGAGGAAAAAGACGACTAAGCGGTCCGAGCTAAGAATATACAGTCTTTGATCCAGTTCAAAAGATTTTGATGAATAAACCGATCCAAATTGAGTTGGATTAAACCGGAAAATCCTATCAATTGGATTTTATTTTTTGACCTAAATAAATGATAAACAACAATATCTAACTATGTATAGCTCAAACAAAACGGAATTTGTAACGATGATGCCTGATAGTAACGACTCTGACTTTTTCTTGGTTTATTTTTGATAATTAAAATTATAAAGTTATGATCATTGATGAATACCTAATTAATTATCAACATGAGCCAAAAATCGTTTCCGATTTAATACAGTAACAAAAAAATGCAAATACTACAACTTAATTAAACGAAACATCATCTTTGGCGATAAATGAATTCAGAAGACAATCATTGTGTTTGTATTTATATTTTTTTATACTATTTGTTTTGTACAACTAAATAAAATTAGTTTTTATAATGGTACAACTAAGTTTATTTCCATTTTAAAAGATAACGAAATTAGTTTAAAAAAAACGAAACATCATATTTGATTTTCATACACAAGTAATAAATCGAAATCACATTTATTACTTACACAAAATATTTTTTTTGGATCATGGTCTTTGTCATATTCTTGTTTTCACATCAAACACATTATACGTTTTATGATGATTTTGTTAATCTTAACTACCTTATGATTCAAAAGATACGAAAAATATGCTTTAAAACATACTATTACATGAAAATGTTAGAAATGTACTTTGATTACCTTAAATCAAGTGTACAACCAAAAATATTTAATTTATAACAAGGTAATACTAATTATAAATTAAAATCACAAAAGTACAACTATGTGCATGCTAGTAAAACTGGATTACTAGGGACAACTATGTGAAAAATTCATGAATTTTTTTATTAATATAATTGTCATGTGTCTAGAATTGCGGCAACATATGTTAAATGATGGCGCCATGTGTCTATTTTGACTGCGTCACACACATGTTTTTTGAAAGGACCGCATTTTTTTTTTTGCATATAATAATTAAACGATAATAACGACGATTTAACAATCATTAACCATAATTAATTAAACAACCACTAATTAATTATTACACCACAGGTTAACGATTCTATACAACAACAACTACAACTGGTATCGATCGATACCCCCTAGTGTCGATCGATACCCACACAACAAAAGCAAGCCCCGGGTCCTAATCATCCCTTCTTCGCCGCCTCGATTCCACGATCACGCCACATCTTTACCTGCATCGACAAAAGTGATGCATCAACATTTGGCTAACCAAATGCTGAGTGAGATTGATCATCCCAACAACAGGCCACCAATTAACAATCAACAATAACAATTATCAATTATTAAGTACAACATTCATCACAAAAGCAACCGGTATCGATCGATACCCCCATGGTGTCGATCGATGCCCAAACAACACGTGTCACCCGACAAGGGCTAGTATCGATCGACACCCAAAACCCTCACTTGGTATCGATCGATGCTACACGACTCAAGCCTATCCACAAAGGATCAGTATCGATCGATACCCACCTGGTATCGGTCGATACCCACGAGACCTAAACACAGGAATCGCCATAACCACCACCAAAACCACCAATCAAGCTTAACAGGGAATCACACAAGCTTAATTGACCACCTTTGGTCACAACTCACCTTAAAACAGCTGAAACGAGCTTTAAAACGACTTCTCAAGCTTAAGAAGATCTCTCTCTCTCTCTCTCCCAAGCTTACGTCGAACACAAGGCTCGCCAAACCTCTTCTTCAAGCTTCCCACCAAGCTTAACTCTCTCGATCTCGCAAGACCTAAGCTTCGCAAGCTTCCTTCCTCTCTTTCTCTCCTTCTCTTTTTCTCACGCTCTCTCTTTCTTTCCCACGACCAACTATGGTCTTACTCTCAAAGGATAACATTTTATACTCGAAAGAGATAAGAGAAGAAGATAACCACGAGAAAACCCGGCTGGTATCGATCGATACTGCCCAGTATCGATCGATACTGCCCAGTATCGATCGATACTGCCCGGAACAACCAGAATTAATTATTTTCTCCTTTAATAACCATTTCTTCCGGAACACGGGCGCTACAATTCTCCCCCACTAACTTAGATTCGACCTCGAATCTTCGTTACCGTTCATCTCCAATGAACCTTAATCGTCGCAACGATTCCAAAACCTTGGCCAACCCGGCCATTCAACACTCACACGAGGTCCAAAAGCAACCTCCGAGGTTTCCCACTCAGTCCTTATGCTTATGACACCGCAGCATCATATGTACTTTATTGCTCAAACACACGCCAACCCCATCACTCAAGACACCGCAGCATCTCCGAGTTTCCGAGCGTCAGCCATATCCCGCAGGATATCCACTATACCTCGCAAGGTATCAACCATACCACAGCACCCAAGACACCGCAGCATCTCCGAGTTTTGGGTATCTGCCGTACCACTCCACTCAAGAATATAACCTAAAAGAGTCTCGATACCCCATACCACTCAATTCTAGGGAATATATCATACGTCTACGATATACTCCTTACGAATCCACAGTATCACATATCACTCTAGGCTATAAACCACCCGAGTCTAGGTACATCGCCACTCACACTCTCAAGACCGCAGTCCTGGGAGCTATCGGCACCAGAGGAACGAGTCCTCTCTACGAGCAATAAGTCACATATTTCTAAGCATCTCGACTGAACTACCTCCCGTGATCCGTGTAAATCCTCGCAAGGCCACACCGGCATCACTCATATTCCACACCCGGAATATCTGGCGTGCATAACCAATAACCCGGCCATCGCACCGCCCAGCTGGTATCGATCGATACTAAAACCAACACCTGGTGTCGATCGATACAACCACAGTAATAAGATCATCCATCCTATCACTTTCTTGCATTAACGCTCTTTTTATATCCCAACGCAAAGCAAAACCGTGACTCCCAAAGTCACCATAATAAGAAATACTCATCTTATTACACATCATAATGTAACATCGTTCTACACAACGGAAATACAAAATGATACACATAGCATACAGCTATAACCGAAACTGGAACCTCTCGATGGAACTCAAGCCGCAGCTTGCTTCTGGAACCACTTCTGGAACCTCGCTTCCATCCTAGCCTCTGGCTCCCAAGTTTCCTCCTGCACCCCGCCATAGTCCCACAGAACTCGCATCATCGGAATCTTCTTCCGACGAAGCTCCTTGACCCTCCGCTCGAGAACTCTCAAAGGTCTCGCCTCAACGGTCAAATTAGGCTGGAGATCTGGCGGAATCTCAGCCAATACCTCGTCACCCCTATGCAAACACTTCTTCAGCATCGACACATGGAAGACCTTATGAAATGCTTGCATAACCGCGGGTAACTCCAACCGATACGCTACCGGTCCAACACGCTCCACAATGCGAAACGGCCCCATATACCTCGGACTCAACTTAGTCGCAACAATGGACCTGTTCGGACCTCTCAGTAAAGCCATCTTGAGATACACACTATCTCCCACCTCAAACACAAGCTCTTTCCGCCTCCTATCGGCATAACTCTTTTGCCGATCTTGGGCCTCTTTCATGTTCAGCTTCAAAACCCGGATCTTCTCCGTAGTTTCCTGAACAAAACTCGCACCCAAAGTGCTCCTCTCCCCCACTTGTGTCCAACACAAAGGGGTACGACATGGCCTCCCATACAGAGCCTCATATGGAGCCATCCCAATACTCGCCTGGTAGCTATTGTTATACGCAAACTCTACCAAGCTCAAGTGATCCACCCAATGACCACCCCAATCCAGCACGCACATCCTTAACAAATCCTCCAAAGTCTGGATGGTCCTCTCTGACTGTCCATCTGTCTGAGGATGATACGCCGTGCTCAAGTGCACTTTCGTGCCCATCTCTGCCTGAAACGCATTCCAGAACTCCGATGTGAACTTAGGATCCCGGTCCGAAACAATACTCACCGGTACTCCATACAGTCTCACAATCTCCTGCACGTACCTCCTAGCCAAAACTGCTGCCCCATCGGACTTCTTAATGGCCAGAAAACGCGCACACTTGGTCAATCGATCAACGATGACCCAAATAGCATCCTTGGTCCGAGAAACTGGTAAACCCACCACGAAATCCATCGTGATCATATCCCACTTCCACTCTGGAATGGGTAAACTCCGCAACAAACCACTCGGGACCTGGTGCTCCGCCTTCACTAACTGGCACACGTTGCACGACGCAACCCAGTTAGCCACATCCTTCTTCATCCCGACCCAATGATAGTAGCGCTTGAGATCGCGATACATCTTAGTCGCTCCTGGATGAATCGAGAACATACTCGAATGAGCCTCACTCAGGATCTCTCGCCGCAAATCCTCATCCAAAGGTACGCATACCCTCCCACTAACAAGGATAGTGCCGTTCGCAGATACCTGATACTCAGAACCCTCTGCTCTCGAAGCCTTAACCAAAACCTCATCTTTTTCCTGAGCCAACCGAACTCTGCTCAAAAGATCCGCCTGGTTAGCCGCCTCTAAGCCCAAAGGTTCCTGAGATACAACACATAAGCGCAATGTGCTAATCTCGCTCACCAAAGACTCAACCTCGCGCTCCCGAGCCAAAGCCACCCGCTTCCGACTCAACGCATCCGCAACCAGATTAGCCTTACCAGGATGGTAAGCTATCTCCAGATCATAATCGGCCACTAGCTCCATCCAGCGCCTCTGTCTCAAATTCAACTCAGGCTGAGTGAAAATGTACTTCAAGCTCTTATGATCTGTGAACACCTGCACCTTTCCGCCATAAAGATAAGATCTCCAAATCTTCAAAGCGAAAACCACTGCAGCCATCTCCAGGTCATGGGTAGGGTAGTTGCCCTCATGCTTCCGCAGCTGCCGCGAAGCATAGGCAATAACCTTCCCCCGCTGCATCAACACACAACCAAGGCCCACCCCCGACGCATCGGTGTACACCACGTAAGGCTCGCCCGACACTGGCAACGCCAATACTGGAGTACTAGTCAACATGGCCTTCAGTTCCGCGAAACTCTCCTCACACTCCGAGGACCACACGAAAGGAACATCCTTTCCCGTCAGCTTCGTCATAGACTTAGCCAGACTCGCGAAACCCTTGACGAACCGCCGATAATACCCTGCTAACCCGAGAAAACTCCGAATCTCAGTAGCATTCCTCGGCCTCGGCCAAGTACTAATGGCCTGAATCTTCTCCGGATCTACCGACACTCCCTCCGCAGAGATAATGTGACCCAGAAAACCGATCTCCCGCTGCCAGAAGCTACACTTGCTCAACTTAGCAAATAACTTCTGTTCCCGCAGCTTCGAAAGAACCACACGCAGATGCACCTCATGCTCCTCCCGGCTCCTCGAATACACCAAGATATCATCGATAAAGATGATCACGAACTCATCTAGATACTCCTGGAAAACGCTGTTCATCAATCTCATAAATGCAGCCGGTGCATTTGTCAACCCAAATGGCATCACCACAAACTCGTAGTGGCCATAACGAGATCTGAAAGCCGTCTTCCGGATATCTACCTCATCGATGGGAATCTGATGATATCCCGACGCCAAGTCAATCTTGGAGAACCAAGTAGCCCCTCTCAACTGATCCAACAACTCATCAATCCGAGGAAGAGGATACCTGTTCTTCACTGTGACTCGGTTAAGTCCCCGGTAATCAATACACAACCGAAAACTCCCGTCCTTCTTCTTCACGAACAACACTGGTGCTCCCCACGGGGAAGAACTCGGGCGAATAAACCCCTTACCCAACAACTCCTCCAGCTGCTTCTTCAGCTCTGCCATCTCTGCGGGAGCCATCCTATAAGGAGCCCTAGATATCGGTGCCGTCCCTGGTTCCAACTCGATCGTGAAGGGATCCGACCTAGATGGTGGCAACCCCTGCAACGACTGGAACACATCCTGGAACTCACGAGCCACCCGAATATCCTGAACCCTAGCCTCTCCGACGGCCTCCGGCAAAGAAATAGTAGCCAAATACGCCTCGCAACCCCTCTCGATCAGACGCTCCGCGTGCACAACCGAGATCACGAGACTCCCGGAAGTCGGTCTCACACCCTGATACACCAACTTCCCTTTCCCCTGGTCGAACTCGACTCGCCCTCGGTGACAGTCCAGATGCGCTCTGAACTTCCCGAGCCAATCCATGCCCAAGATGACATCGTACAGCTCCACGGAGCAGATAATCAAATCGGCAGGCATGGACTCTCCTGCTACCTGAACATCCACGTCTCGCACCCGACCGTGAATTCTCAGGAGCTTCCCTCCGGCAACCTCCACGAAACCCAAACTCACACCGGGCTCGCTACGTAGATTAGCCTTCTCGGCCAACTCCGGGGAAACGAAGCAATGCGATGCTCCCGTGTCAAACAACACATGACACTCTACACCTCCAACACACAAGGTCCCTGCACATATACATGTGCCAAGAACCTTAACACCCCGACGAGCACGACATTCCCCAACACAGAATTAAACTTAGATGAGTCTAAGAAAATACCTGTGATCGGCCTGGAACTCGGCTCTCCGGACTCGGCGATGGAGTACACTCGAGGCGCTGATGCCACCTGCCTGACGGGCTGCACCACCGTGGTCTCACTCTGCCGCAACTGGGGACACTGAGGCCTGATGTGACCCGCCTCCTTGCAGTGATAGCACACTCGAGAATCCACTCGCACTCCGCCCTTCTGAGGACAGTTCGCCACTCGGTGATCCATGCTCCCACAACCAAAGCAACCCGGACCACCACGACTACCTCTCGAAGCGCCCTCCCGCTTCCGCTTCTGTCCTTGCATCGGCTTACCGCCTCTGCTCGTACCGGACTGCTGCTGCTGCTGCACAGATCTCGCCTGAAAACTCGGTGTAACCGCTACCACCTCGTCCTTCAGACCCTCCTCAAGCAAAGCCGCAGTCTCAACCAACTCATCAACCGTGCAAAAAGCCCTCACCATGCAACGGTTCCTCAAGTCAACCCGAAGACCCATCAAGAATCTCTGCACACGGGCCGACTCACTCTCAACCGCTCGTCTAGCATAAGACCCGAGCCGGTTGAACTCCACCTCATACTCGCGTACCGACCGATCCCCCTGAGTCAAACTCGCAAGCCTCGACCCTAACCGGTTGAACGCCTCCTGAGGAAAGTACTTGGAGTTAAACTCCTCCACAAAATCCGCCCAAGCCATCGCGGCCTGAACTCTCCGTGCTGCCACACCCCTCCACCAGAGATGCGCATCACCCTCCAGATAATGGACCGCAATGTCCACCTGGTATCCCGCGGGACACCTACTCGAGAGGAAATTCCTCTCCACTCTCCTCAACCACGCACCCGCGTCCTCAGGATTAGCACCTCCAGAGAAGAACCCCGTGCCAATCCTCTGCATCTGCTCCACCATCCTAAGGTAGGATGGGAGCTCCTCAGCAACCGCAGCTGCCACCTGAGGCTGAACCTCCACAACTACCGGAACCACAGGAGCCTGAGCCGGCACTCTCTCTGGTAACCGCTCCAACAACCTCGACAACAGATCCGCTATGCGATCATCTCGGGCCCGAGCATCACCCGCTGCTACTCCCGCAGCACCCGCTGGAACACCAGCCACACTGGCACTCACGCCAGCTACACCCTCAGACCCAATCTGACTCGCACGCGACTCCTCGACCTGCTCCTCCGGCACACGACCACGACCTCTACCACGGCCACGACCTCTACCACGTCCTCTAGCCATCTGCACACGTGCAGAAGCACAGGCTCAGAGAACGAAATCAATCATCACAATAAAGATACTTACCGCGGAATCTCACAAGGCTCGAAGAGGATGATTCTACGACCCCACACAACACCCAATCTATTCTAGAACCACCTAGGCTCCTAGAANCAAAATTGAAAGGACCGCATTTTTTTTTTTTGCATATAATAATTAAACGATAATAACGACGATTTAACAATCATTAACCATAATTAATTAAACAACCACTAATTAATTATTACACCACAGGTTAACGATTCTATACAACAACAACTACAACTGGTATCGATCGATACCCCTAGTGTCGATCGATACCCACACAACAAAAGCAAGCCCCGGGTCCTAATCATCCCTTCTTCGCCGTCTCGATTCCACGATCACGCCACATCTTTACCTGCATCGACAAAAGTGATGCATCAACATTTGGCTAACCAAATGCTGAGTGAGATTGATCATCCCAACAACAGGCCACCAATTAACAATCAACAATAACAATTATCAATTATTAAGTACAACATTCATCACAAAAGCAACCGGTATCGATCGATACCCCCATGGTGTCGATCGATGCCCAAACAACACGTGTCACCCGACAAGGGCTAGTATCGATCGACACCCAAAACCCTCACTTGGTATCGATCGATGCTACACGACTCAAGCCTATCCACAAAGGATCAGTATCGATCGATACCCACCTGGTATCGGTCGATACCCACGAGACCTAAACACAGGAAA
Source organism: Eutrema yunnanense (assembly GCA_002933935.1). Lineage (NCBI taxonomy): Eukaryota > Viridiplantae > Streptophyta > Magnoliopsida > Brassicales > Brassicaceae > Eutrema > Eutrema yunnanense. The sequence goes on from PKML01074063.1 coordinate 66,397, forward strand.
CGCCATAACCACCACCAAAACCACCAATCAAGCTTAACAGGGAATCACACAAGCTTAATTGACCACCTTTGGTCACAACTCACCTTAAAACAGCTGAAACGAGCTTTAAAACGACTTCTCAAGCTTAAGAAGATCTCTCTCTCTCTCTCTCTCCCAAGCTTACGTCGAACACAAGGCTCGCCAAACCTCTTCTTCAAGCTTCCCACCAAGCTTAACTCTCTCGATCTCGCAAGACCTAAGCTTCGCAAGCTTCCTTCCTCTCTTTCTCTCCTTCTCTTTTTCTCACGCTCTCTCTTTCTTTCCCACGACCAACTATGGTCTTACTCTCAAAGGATAACCTTTTATACTCGAAAGAGATAAGAGAAGAAGATAACCACGAGAAAACCCGGCTGGTATCGATCGATACTGCCCAGTATCGATCGATACTGCCCGGAACAACCAGAATTAATTATTTTCTCCTTTAATAACCAATTCTTCCGGAACACGGGCGCTACATTTTTAATGTTTTTTTTTGGAATTCTTTCAATCTTATTTTTTTCAACCCAATTTTTTTTCAAAATTATAACAAGTCGGATATCCGTAATACTTGGTATTACCATGTACAAATATGAACAAAATTATAACAAGTCGGATATCAGTAATACTTGGTATTACCATGTACAAATATGAACAAAATTATAACAAATCGGATTACTAGAGTCAACTATGTGAAAAAATCATGAATTTTTTATTAATATAATTGTCATATGTCTAGAATTGCGACATCATGTGTTAAATGTTTTTTTAACTGCGTCACGTGTTTTTAATGTTTTTTTTTTTGGAATTTTTTTTTCAATCTTATTTTTTTCAATCTTATTTTTTTCAACCCAGATTTTTTTTCAAAATTATAACAAGTCGGATATCCGTAATACTTGATATTACCAAGTACAAATATGAACAAAATTATAACAAGTCGAATATCCGTAATATTTGGTATTACGAGGTACAAATATGAACAAAATTATAACAAGTTGGATATCCGTAATACTTAGTATTACCAGGTACAAATATGAACAAAATTATAACATTTTCGTGTTTCTCGCATAGCATACAACAACAAGTTTAACACAAATACAGCCATTACCTAACCTTTTGCAACCATCATATACTGCAACCATCATATACTGCAACCATTAAACAACCCTAAACCATCAACATACTAAAAGTCTTTCCCTCTCTCTTTCTTTCTGATTTTCCATTCGTCAATTAATAAGATTTTCCATTCTCAAACCTCCGCTTCATATCACGAGGATCTCCTTCTTGCTATCACCATTAAGATCAGCTACAATAGATGGTGATAGACGATCATCTTCATATTTGACAGGATATTCATCTATTTTTTCTCAGTTCATGAGAGCTGCAAAGAAAGGATTAAGAACAAAACGAAACTCATGGGACAAATAGAGGGCTAAGAAACAAGGAGACATGGCAGAAATAAAGGAGGAGACAAGCAAAGCTCTAATCTTTTGAGGCCAAGAAGCCAGCTGAAATTCATCCTCAATTTCCAAGTCTACTATATAACACCAACTTCTATCTAATCAACAAGTAATGATTACAAATCTTTATGAGCATCAACCAAGAATATGGTCACAGAACCGTTGATTCAATGCATATCTTTCAAGAAACCTAACAATATAATGCGAGACCCATTATTATTTGACTACTATATCGGAGTAAACCTCGTAAAGTAGTTCCTAAGCAGATCCAACGATGATGTTGATGATTGGGATGAATACGAGCTTCACGAAGAACCCAACGAATCCCATCACCACAAATCCAATCGCCGTACGCACAGCAACTTTGGTGAATTCTGCAATCAAATCACAAAATTGAGGAGTCAAAAATCTCCAGATCCAAATACAGCCGTGCAAGTGTTTCGAGTAAAAAGCTTCATGAATCGACTGCAAACAACAAGAACAAAACAAAAAAAATGTAAAAAAAAAACAAAAAACTCTAACAATAAGCAGAGAGAGCTAAAGAGAAAGAGAGAGATTTACAAAGAGAGAGATCTACAAGGTGGGTGTTGAACCCTGGAAGCATGGGCTTGCAGAAGTGTGGATTGATCGAAGAAGAGGAGAAGATTGAATTTGTCATTGATGAACAAAAAAGTATCTCAAGGTCTTTCAGATTTCAGTGACAACTTTTAAAGCTCTGTCTACGTCTTCTTCTTCTTCAATTAGTTCGGTCTAAATAATGTCGATCTGAAATTTTAGAGGAAGAAGAAGAGATGAGATGAGAGAAAAGAGAAAGAACGACAAAAAGGAATGAAATTGAGGATTTTGGATGGATGATCCAGATTTTAGTTGGTTTAGATGGATGGGTTGGTAAATAATAAAAAAATTTAAGGATGAGTGTCTTTCAATGCTTTTGTGATTTTTTTAAAAAAAAATAGTTTTTATAGGATTATCACCTATCACTACCCTAAGTTAATCACAATACCCTTCTCTTTTAGTGAAACAACGAAAATACCACCCTAGTATTAGGGTACTCTAGTATTACATAGTATTACCCAGTATTACAGTATTACAGTATTACACCATAGTACGAACCCTGGTCGTGCGAGCGCAGGTGACGCGCGTGGAGCTCGCAACCACTGAGTTTCCGTGTTTTTCGTTGTCTTCTTACCGATTTAATTCTATTTAACTTTTACAACCATTCATTAAGGGTAAAATCGACATTTTACCAGAGAGTGATATTTGTGATTAAAATTTGAGAAGAGTGGTATATGAGGTGAGTACCCGTTTTTATAACGGGGAATATGAGAATTCTGGTTTTCTAAAAATGATATCTAAGGACATCTCAATTCTTTTTCTTTCTCGCCGCCACGATGAGAAACCCAGCGGCGGCCATGGCGGTCGTACGGAGGCCGATCTACTCCGTATCTCTCGAAGTCGAGTTCGATCTATTTAATTTAGACCATTTAGGGGCCCTCATTAACCCCGACCAGAGATGCCCCGGCAAAAGCAAACGCAAAGGCAAATCCGAGATCCAGTCTGTGGTTGACGTTAAAGATAGATGGCAGGGGAATTTTTACCTCAAATACTTCCTCTCGTATATAACATCTTCAGATGTCTCCTTCCTCAAGCTGGATCCGAATTTCAAACACGGTATCTCCTGCTATGCATCCGTCCTCAACGCTTTAACCAAACATGGAATTCCGTTTCACTTGCATAAGGCCGTCACATCGATGACACAAAAGTGCGGTTCGGTGCAAGAATCTTTGTTTGTTGTTGATTTCTGGAGGCAGCTCAGTAAAGGGTATAGCTACCAACTTAAGTACAGGCTTACTTCCAAATCCTATAACGCTCTGTTTAAGTTATTGGCCAGGTTTGGTCTGATCGGCGAAATGAAGCGGCTCTATACAGATATGTTGGAGCTTGTGGTTTCACCTGGAGTTTTCCCGTATAATCTCATGATTAATGGGTATTGTAAGTTGGGGTATGTGGTAGAAGCTGGGCAGTATGTGTGCAAGATGATTCAAGCTGGGTTGGCTCTTGATCATCACACGTTTACATCTTTCATCTTGGGTTACTCTAGAAGAATGGATGTGGATTCTGCTTTCCGGGTTTTTAAGGAGATGCCTTGTAGAAATGTGGTTTCCTACAACCACCTTATTCATTGTCTTTGTGATGCGGGAAGGATTGATGAAGCTGTGAGCTTGTTTGCGAGGATGAAAGATGATTGCCTTGATCCCACGACTTATACATACAATGCATTGATCAAAGGATTTTGTAAGAAGAATGTGCACAGGGCAATGAGACTTCTCGATGAGATGCGAGAGCTCAATTTGGTTCCGAATCTAGTCACTTACAACTTATTGATCGTTGGACAGTGCAGGTCTAGTAATTTGGATACCGCATATAGACTGCTTGGTTTGATCGAACAGAGCGGGTTCAATCCAAACCATCACACATACGGGTGTATCATAGATTCTCTTTGTAAAAGTAAGCGGGTGGAAGAAGCCCGTGCCCTGTTCGATTCCCTTGGGAAGAAGCACAAGGCAAACGTAGTCTTGTACAATTCTTTGATTGATGGATACTGCAAAGCCGGGAAGCTGGACGATGCCCGCGTTCTATTTGACATGATGGAGGGTGCCGGCTGCTGCTCACCGGACTCATATACTTTTACTGCCTTGATTCATGGGCTATGCTGTGATGAAAATTTGAAAGAAGCCTTGTCACTCGTGGAAAAGATGGTCAAGATGGGCATACAGCCTACGGCCTGTACACGCACAATCCTGATCAGGAAAATGCTCAAAGAAGGGGATTTCGATGCAGCCCGTAGATGTTTCCGCCAAATGTTGTCCTCCGGGCAGAAGCCTGACGCGCAAACTTACAACTCATTTGTCGAGGCGTATTGTAGTGCAGGGAGAGTGCAAGAAGCCGAGGGTATGATGGCGAAGATGAAGGAAGATGGTGTTCCTCCGGATGTCTTCACATACACCTTGCTGATCAAAGCTTATGGCTACCTAGGGATGACATGTTCTGCATTTGATGTCCTAAAGCGCATGTCTGATGCTGCCTGTGACCCTTCTCATCAAACTTTTTTGGCATTGATCAAACATCTCTTCAAAAAGAAGTACGCGGCAGGGAAAGGTGGTGAAACAGCACTAGAGTTGGTGTCTACCTTGGGGGATGCACCGGGTATTGTGTGGGAGAGGATGGAGTTTGATATCGTTGTCCAACTTTTTGAACAAATGGTAGATCATGGGTGTACCCCTGATGAAAATAGCTATGAGAAGCTCATATTGGGGATGTGTAAAGTCGAGAACTTGGGAATAGCACAGAGACTGTTGGATCAGATGGAAAAAAGAGGAATGCCTCGGAGTGCGATGGTTTCTAATGCACTTCTTAGCTGTTTCTGCAAGCTGCAAAAGCACGAGGAAGCTGCAAAGTTGGTGGAAGATATGATTTGCAGTGGCCAGTCACCGGAATTAGAGTATTGCAAAATGGTGATTCTCAGGTTGTACGAAGGAGGAGAAAAAGAGAGAGGAAGATCAGTTTTCCAGAAGCTGCTTCGGTGTGGCTACTATGATGATGAAATAGCCTGGAAAATTCTCATTGATGGTGTGCTTAAGCAGGGGCATGTAGACGCATTTTCTGAACTGTTCCAAGCAATGCAAAAAAATGGCTGCCACTTCAGCCCTCAAACACATCTATCCCTTATTCAGGGGCTTCGCTGAAAGACTGATCCTACTGTTGCAATCACTTCAAGTGCTGGATGTGTCTGAGGCTATAGAGCTGGCTTGTTTTTGGGACACAACCTTGCTCCGTTTTGCTGTAACTTTAGCGCAAGGCCCACTTCTGTAAGTAAAGTTTCTCAAACTACTTTCTATAAGCCATTCTTTCTGTCCCTTAATTTTTTTTGCATTTTTTACTGGATTGAGATTACCCCGTCAATCTGTTCTCGATACTATAATTGGTGGTCACTATCATCTTCTGCATACTGTTAACTATTAAAGATATTATGATACTATAATTGTTCGTCACTATCATCTTCTGCATACTGTTAACTATTAAAGATATTATGATACTATAATTGTTCGTCACTATCATCTTCTGCATACTGTTATCTGCTAAAGATATTATGATACTAGAGAAAATCACCTAATCTATTTTGAGGATTTATCCATTCGCTGTAGGAGTCGCACCTGCCGTGCTGGTGGCGAGGAGCAGGAAGCATCTTTAATATCTCTCATCCAGCTGTTGTGGCTAGCATTCGTTGTTGTCATCTTCTTTGTAGGTACCTTTCTCATCCATGGTATTTCAGGGATTAATTAAACCTACAACTTTTGTAAAAAGTTTCCTTTTCTTTTGGGGGTAAATCAAACCACCTGAATCTATTAAAACCTTAGTAGTTCACTTCACAGAGAACAAAACCAGTCTCGATTAGAAAAATGGAAGAAAGAGAGGGAATAAAGCTCACATCACACCAAAACTCAGATTCTTGTAGGATGTCTCATCTCCTAGTTAAGATAAATGCTAACAATGCAAGAACCAATTGTAAAATGACAAGAACATATACTTGCATGGATACTTTCAAAACAAGTTAGAGGAAACTTTGAAAACTGTAAATCATACATAGAGAGAATAATAAGATCACTAAATAAGTAAATGCATGATGGAGATGAGAAACTGGAAGTCCTTGGCTTCAATCGGAATCGTAAGACAGATATAATATATTGAGGTAAGAAATTGTACAGCCATGGCTTCAATTGAGAAAAAGGTTGCACCATTTTAATGTCAGTGTTTTATACTATGTTTCTGCGGTGATAAAAGCAGTGACTGCAGGGTTTTGGAGGCTCTAAAAGAAGTTTATATTCTCCCGTCCTGTGTAAATGTCCAGGTTAGTAGTATCTTGTTGCTGTGGATTTAGCAAAACAACCTTAAATAGATTTAAATCCATCAAATGATGTGATGTAAAGATTTAAAAGTTTGAAGATTTTGTTTTTTTCTTTTGACTGTAAAAGCTTATTTGCTGCATAATCTTTATACAATCTTCAGGATGGGGATCTGAAATGAGTGGTTTACCAATTCATTGTGTCAACAGAGCGTCGTCTGTTAACTACGGCTGGTTGTGCTATGATTTACAACAAGAGGGTGGTCTCTGCTTGACCTTATCGTTTCATTCTTCTAAGCGTGGCAGAAGTATGCAGTTTGACCACTAAGGTTGGCTTTCTGTTCCTTGTCGTTTTAATGATGGTGTATTTTTAGCAAAGTCTGTTTATTGGCATAAGCAAAAAAGCGTTTGAGGAAAGCTCAGAATAGTGATCTGTTGTGCAGACTGAATGGTCTAATGGTGCAAGGTTATGAGCCATTGATGAAAACACTTGCAAAAGGCATTGAGCCATAGGTAATTCAAATCAATATTTGATTTGATGAGGTCATACATAACGATCGGTGCATTCTCGATCAAAAGAAGTGAAAATTATAATTTATATTATCTAGTAGCTGAAACTGCCTATAATTGAAATACCAGAAAATAGTGGGATTTTACCTTAAAATTTCGTAAGATTCGATTGGATTAGATCAACAGAGGACTAAAGGAAGTATGCAGCACAGACAGATCAACAAAGACCTAAATAACAGAGACAGAAAATTATGTCAGATTTATCGACACATATGTTTGCCTCAGTTGACGAATTTACCCTTTTCACCAATTTCTTGCATTTTTGCTTATGTTCGTGGAGAAGGACAAAAATGAGAATTCAGGTGCATTCGCCGTGATGACGAGAGTCGCGATCAGAGACAATAGAATTGGGTAAACCATGTAAACGATACATTTCGCGAAAGAACAATACAACCACTTAAACGGCATCAAGTACGCCTATAAGGAATGAAATGAACTATCTTTGAAAAACGATCAACAACAACAAAGATAGAGTCAAACGTCTCGTTGTGTAAGTGGAAGACCCATCACAAAATCCATACAGATATCCGTCCAAGGCTGAGTAATAGGCAATGGCATGTAAAGACCCGCATTAGAAGCATGCCTTTTAGATTTCTGACAAGTAACACATCTTTCGACAAAATACGCTCCATATCACGATGAAGAGACGACCAGAAATAAGAAGTGGACACTAGCTGTAACGTTCGATCACGCCCAACATGACACTCGTTATGCGATTCAGAGATTAGTTGTAAGCGTAAACTACAATCGTGAATGCATGACCGAGTGTCGCAGAAAAGGAAACCATCGTGAATGGTATAATTCGTAGCTCGGCCTGATGGTACATCGTCCCAAAAACGCCCAAAGAAAGGATATGTAGGATAAAGGTCATCAAACACACTAAATCTAAGAACATAGACATGTAAAACCACTAGGAGAGACCGCATGCGACTTAATGCATCCGCGACGCGATTGCTGGAACCCGGTGTATGCTTTATCACAAAGGTGAACTGTTGCAAATATCCAATCCAAGCAGCATGTCGAGAAGACACCTTACCCTGCGTACTAAGATGTTTAAGGGCATCATAAATTCTTTATGAAACAAATATTGGCACCGGTGCTTTTTTGCTTGAATGATGGCATAGAATTCGACATCGTAAGTGCTATAACGAGAACGAGCGCCGAAAAGCTTTTCACTAAAAAAAAGCAATTGGTCGGGTGTGCTGACTAATGTAGCTTACGCCAGTTTTTGACGCGTCACAATGTAGCTTGAAGGCCAAAGAAAATCCGGAAGAGCCAAAATAGCGCGGAGCAAAGCTTGTTTTTAATTTTGGTAAAAACCGACGTTGCAGCCGATGTCCAAACAAATGAACCCTCTCTGTTGCCATCCGTAATTGATGCCATTAAGCTGCAAAAATATGGTACAAGACGACTGTAAAAAGAAGACAAGCCATGGAAACTTCGTGTCTTGGTAAGAGTTTGTGGTTTAGGCCATGATTGAATAGCTGATATTTTACCCGGATCTACAGCCAACCCACTAGCCGAGACAATGTAACCAAGGAATTTTACATCCATCGAGCTGAATTCGCACTTCTATAACGTGGCATAGAATTTATCACAACGATGACGCTTATGTTTGGTCATTGATAAGTTGAAAATCAAAATGTCATCAAAATAGACAACCACCAACTTTCCGATGAAATGACGTAAGGCTTGATTCATAACACGCATAAAAGTGTTTGGCGCGTTAGATAGTCCAAAAGGCATGACTAGCTATTCAAAAAAGCATTCACGTGTCTTAAAAGCCGTCTTCCATTCATCAACAGGGCGAAATCGTATCTGATGATAACCTCTTTTCAAGTGGAATTTGGAGAAGACGCAAGCTTTGCAAATCCGATCAAGTAAATCATCCAAACGAGGAATCAAAAAGCGTTATCGCACAATTATTTTGTTAATGGCACGACTGTACACACACATACGCCATGATCCATCTTTCTTTGGGATAAATAATGCTGGAACAGCGCAAGAACTTAGACTTTCTCGCAAAAAAACCTTAGAAACCAACTCTTCCACTTGCCTACGGAGTTCTTCATGCTCACTAGGACTCATCCGATAATGAGATCGATTGGGAAGAGAAGCATCTGGAATGAAATCGATTCGATGTTGGATATCTCGTAAAGGTGGTAAACCCTCTGGTAAATCATCCTGAATGACATAAAAAACTCATGAATCAGCTTTGCAAAATTAGAAGGCACACGAGGAACCTCAGGCGGTGTCGTTGGCACAATCATGAGGACAAAAACTATACTCTTTTCACATTGCTTTTTCAAACATAGTTCGTTGGAGTAATAAGATAGGAGACGGAGGTGGCTCCAACTTCGGAGGAGGTGAGGGCTGGAGTGTGAAGCTGCGATTATTAAACTTGAAGCTATATGTATTAAGGAAGCCATCATGTTGCACTTTGCGATCAAATTCCCACAGACGTCCAAATAGTAAATGAGATGGGTCCATTGGCACCACATCACAATAAAAGTGATCAAGTAGTAAACCACGACGGTTGCGATTTGGACAGGTAGACTGGCGATGCCTTGGTTCGCTCCAAGCGTACCTTGACGAGCTGGTCGCGAGGTGTCAACTGGTACAATTGTTGTCTCAGTAGTTTGTGTCACGTGATTTGATGTCTATTGGGTCTTTGTATGTATTTAGCTTCACATATATTTAGGTTATCGTATAAACGTCGAATCTATGTGTATATAAGGCATTGCCTTTGTATCGTATCAAATAAGAAAACCTTTTACAACTACTGAGGTTTCTTGACATGGTATCAGAGCATTAAACCTAATTTTTTAGGTTTTCTGGTTTTTTGACCTACTACTTCTTTTTTGATCTCAATTACTTGATTCCTCCATCATCACACGATCATGGCCGAAGAAATTGAAATTGCGGTCACTACACCTAAACCTCGCGTTGAGGTTACACGACGAACGATATCACCATATGACCTTACCTCTGGTGATAATCCTGGATCAGTCATATCAAGGCCTTCACTTCGCGGTCCAAACTACGACGAATGGTTCTCGAGTCTCCGCTTAGCCTTGATTGCACGAAAGAAATTTGAATTCGTCGATGGATCAATTCCGCAACCGTTGACAGATTCAGAAGATTACGAAGATTGGTGTGCTAATAACGCATTAGTCATCTCTTGGATTAAGCTTACCATTGACGAATCGTTATGCTCCAGCTTAGCATATAGCGATGATGCTTCAAAACTCTGGCAACAAATTCGAACCCGATTTGCGATGAAAAACGGGCAACGAGTTCAGCGACTCAAATCTGAGCTCGCAAATTGCCGTCAACAAGGATTACCTTTTGAGGCATATTACGGCAAGCTTACAAAACTCTGGACAAGCTTAGCCGATTATCAACAAGGCAAAACATTGGAAGACATCGCAAAAGAAAGAGAAGAAGACAAACTTCATCAATTTCTTATGGGAATCGATGAAGCTCTCTACGGTGCCGTGAAATCATCACTTCTATCACGAACACCACTGCCTTCTCTCGACGAAGCCTATCAAGTCTTGCAACAAGATGAAGAATCTAAATCCTTAGCCCGCCTCCATGAGGAACGTGCAGGTGGAGTTAGTTTTGCTGTTCAAACCCAAACTCGATCTCGTACCTTTCCAGATCCTCGTGGCGGGACAGTGACATGCTCGCTTTGTGGGAAACACAGCCATCTCGCCGAAAATTGTTTCAAAAAAATCGGCTTTCCACCGTGGTGGGGTGAAAGAACCCGGAACAAAACTGGTTCAAATTTCCAGAATTCAAACCCACCAGCAACCTCCGGTCAACCAACGCATCCTACTCTTCCAAGCGGAAAAGGTCCTGATGCTGCTCGCGTGAACCACGTCTTCTCGGGCAGTACCGGCACCATACCTGCTCCAGGTCAATTCTCGTCTCTAAATTCTGCAATCACAGCTTCAGATCGTGTTGGTTTTAGTGGCTTGAACGACCAACAATGGCACACCTTGGTGAACATGCTCAATGAACGAAAATCCGCTTATAACGGCAATCTCTCGGGTATGTTTCTTATCGAATCTTGGATCATTGACACAGGGGCTTCTAATCACATGACTGGCAGTTTAGAATACTTGATTGATGTATGTGATATGGCTCCGATTTTGATTAAGTTCCCTGATGGAAGATTTACTACATCGAATAAATATGGCAAAGCAAATTTGGGATCCTCTCTTGAACTTCAGACTGTGTTTTTTGTTGATGGTTTGCACTGTCATTTGATCTCGGTCTCGCAATTAACTAGAGATAGAAGTTGCATATTTCAGATATCTGATCGAATTTGTGTTATCCAGGATCGCACCACACGGATGCTGATTGGAGCGGGTGAGCAGTTCAATGGATTATATTTTTTCGAGGAATGGATGTTGTCTCGGCTATACAAAGTTCGAAATCATCATTGGAGCTCTGGCATAGTCGGCTAGGACATCCTTCTTCAAAAGCTTTGGACTTATTGCATTTATCGGATTTAGATAGCAGCACTTTTGATACCAAGATTTGCGAAGTTTGTATTCGAGCTAAACAAACGCGAGATTCTTTTCCATTGAGTATCAATAAGACAACTACGAGTTTTGAGTTGATTCATTGTGACTTATGGGGTCCGTATAGGACTACATCGATTTGTGGCTCCAAATATTTTTTGACTATTCTCGATGATTACTCTCGTGCCTTGTGGATCTATCTCCTACCATCCAAACAGGATGCACCGAAACATCTAAAAGATTTTGTCTCTCTCGTTGAACGACAATTCGAAACTCAAGTTAGGACGATTCGAAGTGACAACGAATCATAATTCATTTGTCTAACCGATTATTTTCGAGAAAAATGCATCATTCACGAGACTTCTTGCGTTGGTACACCACAACAAAATGGTAGAGTCGAACGTAAGCATCGCCATATATTGAATGTCGCACGAGCTCTTAGATTTCAGGCTTCTCTTCCAACCGAATTCTGGAGTTACTGTGCACTAACAGCTGGCTATTTAATAAACCGGACTCCGACTACATTACTTAACGGTAAAACACCGTATGAAATGCTTTACAACAAACCTCCTCCGACGAATCATCTGAGAATCTTTGGTTGCTTGTGTTTTGTACATAACCAAAAACATGGTGGTGACAAATTCGCAAGTCGAACCAACAGATCAATGTTTATTGGATATTCTTTTGGCAAAAAGGGCTGGCGGGTTTATAATCTCGACACCGGAAAAGTGTCAATTTCCAGAGACGTCATTTTTTGTGAATCTGAATTTCCTCTGGCTGAATCTGCAGTAACTTCTCTTGAACCTGCTGTCCACGAGTTCTTACCACCATCTCTGCAAATTCCTGACATTTCTTTGTCTTCAGAACCGATTCTCTGCAATCCTACACCTGCTGAAAATCAATTGTCTTCAGGCGGACATTTCTCTCCGACATTGCCTGACATTGACACAATTGATCCAGAAATTTTGTCAGACTCGTCGCCTTCTTACACTCCTCCCGAGACTGCGATGACACCTGAAGCAGAATTCGCAAACGAACCTGCAATCTATGTCGCGAACACACCTGCACTTCCTGTTGCAGATAATCCTGCACTTCTCAATGCCGATGAACCTGCAATTAATGTTCCCGATAACCCCGACATCGCTGTAGCCGATGACTCGTCAGTTGATACTGTAGCTGCGCCACTGGGCCGTGGTTTGCGCGAGAAAAAGAAACCGGTCAAGCTTGCAGATTATGTAGCTACACTTCTTCATCAGCCTTATCCATCGTTCACTAAATACCCAATCGACAATTACTTGTCTAGCGTTCAATTCTCGCCTCAATATCAGACTTTTCTATTGGCAATTACGAATAGCTTCGAACCACTTCACTATAAAGATGCTATCGAAGATGAGCGTTGGCGGTTTGCAGTTGAAGACGAAATTGTTGCTCTCGAAGATACGGGCACCTGGACCGTCGAGGATTTACCACCAGGAAAGAAAGCACTCGGCTGTAAATGGGTTTTTCGTTTAAAATTCAATGTCGATGGCACACTTGAGCGACACAAAGCTCGTCTTGTGGTTCTAGGGAATAATCAAACCGAAGGTGTGGATTACAACGAAACTTTTGCACCTGTCGCAAAGATGGTGACAGTGAGATCTTTTCTTCAACAAGCAGCTTCTCGGGACTGGGAAGTCCACCAAATGGACGTGCACAATGCATTCCTTCACGGTGATCTGGACGAAGAGGTGTATATGCAATTTCCCCCTGGTTTTCGTACGAATGACAAACACAAGGTTTGTCGTCTTCGCAAATCTCTCTATGGTCTTAAACAAGCCCCTAGATGCTGGTTCGCAGAGCTTGCTACCTCCTTGACCGAGTACGGTTTCGAGAAAAATGGCAACGACTACTCCTTGTTTACTCGTGAAATTACAGGTGAACGATTGCATGTTCTAGTGTATGTGGATGATCTCATTATTACTGGGAGCTCACTGAAGATCATCACTGATTTTAAAAGTTATTTGAGCTCTTGTTTTCGCATGAAAGACTTGGGCATCTTGAGATATTTCTTGGGAATTGAAGTAGCTCGCAGCTCATCTGGTATATACTTGTGTCAGCGTAAGTATGCGCTTGATATCATCACGGAAACGGGTCTTCTCGCTGTAAAGCCTGTCTCTTTCCCTCTTGAGCAAAATCACAAACTATCTTTAGTTATCGGCGACACAATGACTGCACCGTCTCGTTACCGTAGGCTGATCGGAAGGCTAATCTACTTGGGCATAACAAGACCCGAATTGTCATACGCCATTCATGTTCTCTCGCATTTCATGAATAACCCCAAACCCGAACATTGGGAAGCCGCACTTCGGGTTGTTCGATATCTCAAAAACAGTCCCGGCCAAGGCATTTTACTTCGTGCAAACACCGAATTAACGCTCACTGCCTGGTGTGATTCGGATTGGGCATCTTGTCCTTTGACACGTCGATCTTTGACAGGCTGGTTCATACAACTTGGTGGTTCTCCAATATCGTGGAAAACGACGAAGCAAGAAGTCGTCTCTCGTTCGTCAGCTGAAGCCGAATATAGAGCTATGGGTGATACTGTCTGCGAAATACTTTGGTTACGTGAACTTCTACCAGCTCTCGGGATTAACTGCACCTCACCCACCGTAGTTCATTCCGATAGTTTATCGGCCATTCAACTCGCCGCAAATCCGGTTTTTCATAAACGGACTAAACATGTGGAACTTGATTGTCACTTCATTCGGGATGAGATCATTCGTGGTACCATTGCCACTACACACGTCTCCACCAAATCGCAGCTCGCCGATATCATGACTAAAGCTCTCGGACGAAAAGAATTTGAGAGTTTCTTGGGCAAGCTGGGTGTTCGAAACCTACACACTCCACCTTGAGCGGGGGTATTGGACCTCGTATTGGGCCTTTGTATGTATTTAGCTTCACATATATTTAGGTTATCGTATAAACGTCGAATCTATGTGTATATAAGGCATTGCCTTTGTATCGTATCAAATAAGAAAACCCTTTACAACTACTGAGGTTTCTTGACAATGTCGTTGATGTAGTAGGTGTAGAACGACTTGTCCGGGAAGTGCTCCAGCCAGTAAAATTTCCTTTAGTTTGAGCCTCAACACTAAGTGCTTGTTGGTGAGCTGCTGCGAGAGTCGAAGGATTAAAAAGATTAAGAGTATGTTGAATTTGTTGACGTAAACCTCCAATAAATCGGGCAATCAGCTGTGACTCTGAATCCTGTAGATCGATTATGTTAATCCGGAAAAAAATCAGTTGAATACTCTTCGACGACTGCCTTGACGCAAATTCTGCAGTTTCTGGAACATAATATGATCATAATTGAATGGTAAAAAGGTTTTCTTAAGCTTGGTTTGAAGCGTAGCCCAAGCAACGATCTTTGGTTTCCCTGAACGCACACGAGACGACTCACAATATCATCTATCATAAGATTTTCAGATTCATTCGTGATTTGGTTTCAAAGACATTTGACTTTCTAGCTTTTTCAGTTTCCACCTTTGTGTGTCCACAGAGCTCATCCCTGTTTTTTTTTTTTTTTGGTTTTAACTAGGGCTGGGCAAAAAATCCGGATCCGAAAATCCGAACCGATACCGAACCGAAAATACCGGAACCGAACTCAATCCGAATTTTTAAAATACTCGATCGGATCCTAAATTCCTAAACCCAAATAACCGAACCGGTACCGAACCGAAAACCGAATGGGTATCCGAAATATCCGAAGTATAATTATATACCAAAATATATTAATTATATTTAGTCTTTTAATTCATCCATCCATGTCATTCTTGGTGTTGCTGAAAACTCTTTTCTCTTAAACTTGAATTTGTACTGTCTTAAAGTTCATTAATAAAATCAGAAATTATACCAAAAAGAAATTTATACATTATTTTTTGTACGATGAGTTGGTTCTACAAAAGATAATAAACGATATTTTTTTTTATCTGTGATGTGTTTATGTGGAAACATTGCCGCTAATTAATCTTCCTTGAAGATTACGGAATTGCCGCATGAGGCTTTGAATTATTTCCTTTTTAGGTTTTAGGAGGCCTTGGAATTTGTCGACAAGGCTCTTCTCTTTGTGCCATAATTTGACTTCCGATATTAGATCCACACGGTGGTGATCGCACTACAGGCATGGGTCGTGGTGGATTTAGGAATTGACTTGGGGGAACAGCTGCCACACATATAAAAGAAAAGTAAGTTAATGTAAATTGTATATATTTGCTCCAATTCCACTGTTTTTCAAATTTTGCACCTACTTAAAGCAACGATAAGAGCAATAGCTTGGAAGTTATATAGACTTGAAGTGGTCGACAATTTATCTAATCTATTTTAAAATGTATTTTTTTGTAATTGTAAATTTTCAAATCTAGCGAAGGGTCTTATTATTTAATTAAATAGGTTAGTTTTCAAAATAAAAATGTTACTTTTCAAACTTTTGAAACACATAGGTTAGTTTTCAAATTATAGAATTATTTTAGATTATTAAACCAAATATCCCTAATTTTATTATATGATAAAGATTTTCTAAAGAAGAAGGCACTGACCTATTAAGCGAGGGAGTCTAGCCTCCGTGAAACAAACCTGAAAAGATATACATAAAAGTATAAGAATCAAACTTAGGAGAAGAGAAGCTTGTGGTGTTTTCTTCATTATCAGTGTTCATCTCTCACATGTCGAACAGTTTTATGACGTGTATATATTGAAATTATTGAAGCAAACAAAAATCAAACGTATGGTTAATAAGTATACTTGAAGTCAACAAGAAAAAAAATCACTACATGGCCAAAAGTTTTTTCAAATTCGACGACTTTTCGTTTTTCTTCTAAAACGCGGTTTTGTACATCCACTAAACAAACAAATATTTAATGAAAATCCAATTTTATGAACCTATATTAGTCTTAGATAGGTAATTGTGCATGGCTGGCTTAATTATCCGTAAAGGATGTTGCTCTCGTAAGAAATGCCCTAGTTTGTGTACATTCTAAATAATTATATAGTTATTTTTATAAAATGATTTGGGCTTCATATCCTTTGGATCGGAGTTTCAAGATGAAACACATTATAATCAAGGAACTAGACTTTAAACGTTGGATAGTTATATATATATATATATATATATAGAAAATAATATTACATAATACTACAATAGGATTTAAATTGTGCCCTAAATATTGGTGGGCTCGAGGTGAAGCATTTCTTTGCAAAGAGTGGAGTCTGTAAGTATGTATACAAGATTTTGGGAGGTTCCATTAATATAATATATTGTATGTTGAACCATTAACCTCTAATCTATATATTCGTTATCATATTACAAGTATCTATGCAACCTCTAGTAGCATCTATAGCACCGTTATGATTTAATTTGATTGACCATGATTAAGAGAATCAGCCTCGTCACAGCTTTTCCTAGGACGCCTGCCGAAGCCTCTTGTGTCATAGGTTAATAATGTTTGGTTCTCTGTTCCCAAGCATGCTTTAAATATAATATAGGTAGCAAATCTTGTTAGACTACCCACTAACGAAATTAGTGGGGCAGGGCCGATCCTAGATTAAAATTCATAAAATTGATGTCTTAGTAGGCACTAAATATTTAAGAGCATCAATTTTTTTTTAAAAATGAACGTGGTCTAGTGCTTGATTTGCAGTCGGAGTATGATTATTGCAGTTTAAATGACTTTTCCCTAAATATATATATATATATATATTTCTTTCTAATAACATAAATACCTAGAACGTATTTGGTTCTCTATTCCCAAACATGCTAGATAGCAAATCTTGTTACACTACCAACTAACGAAATTAGTGGACAGGGCCGATCCTAGATTAAAATCCATAAAATTGATGTCTTAGGCACCAAATAACATCAAAATTTTATTAAAAAAAATAATGTGGTCTAGTGCTTACGTACTTGCACTAACCTTTAAAGTGTGCAGGTCGAGTATGATTATTGCAGTTTAAATGACTTTTTCCTAAAGTTTTATTTTTTTGTCAATAACATAAATACCTATAGAACGATTCGAAAATCTAAACCCAAAAAAATTATAATTTTTAGTGGGCTCAATTATAATTTTTGCTTTAGCCAAGAAATAACATCGTGCCGACCCTGTTAGTGGAGAATAACCCTTGACCACCTGTTAAGACAATACAAATTTAAGTACTTTAAGAGAAATATGTTTACAATACTTTTTGAAGCATAAGTTGGTTCTAAAAAAGATTATAAACGATAGTTTTATCCGGAAATTATTGCTGCTAATTAACTTTTGCATCTGGAATTTTTCCTTTTTTGGTTTTGAGAGGCCTTGAAATTTGTCTACAATGCTCCTCTCTTTGTGCCATAATTTGACTTCCGATATTAGATCCACACGGTGGTGATCGCACTGCACGCATGTGCATGGGCGGATCGGCATCTGAATCAAGTTTTTGTCCATCTGAAGAAGTTCACAAACAATCAATAGCTTAATTAGTAGTTGTGTCTTCCATTAACCCTAATAAATGGGTTTCCTATTTTATTATTTTATCTTTTATCTCAACAAAATATACTAGTTTGATTTTTCAGTATTTAAGTTTACTTTTTTGGGGTTCAATATCTATATTTATTAAGAAAAAAACATTTCTCCCAATATACATACTTATTTCACTTGAATTCCTTTAAAAAATTATAAAACCATTATGCGAAACAATAAGCATGTGAAAATAAGATATTTAAAAATTGTGAAAATATTTAGTTTAAAATTTTAACTCCGATAATAAAAAAAATCTGAATCCACCAGTGGACAAGTGTCGTGGTGGATCTAAAGAAACAAATACTTCTTTATAAAAACAAAAAATATACACCGAACAGATTAAGTAAAATCTCTAGGTAGATAATCGTTATATACTTTTAAGTATAATATGACAAAAGATCTTCGGAATAAGAAGGTACTGACCTCCTAGGTGTCCAGCCTCCGTGACATGAACTTGAAAGGATAAACATAGAAATATATGAAGCAAACTTAGAAGAAGAGAAGCTTGTGTTGTTTTATTCATTATCATTGCTCCTCTCTCACCACCTCTCGACCAGTTTTATGATATATATAAGTCAGACGTAAAGTCAATCAGACACTAGAAGCCAATAAAACGTAAAGTCAATCTTATACTACTATTAATTCAACGACTTTTTTGTTCGACGACTTCAGTTTTTCTACAAAACGCGTACACCAGCCGATTTGTTTGGGTACAAATAAAAGACTTGATTAAAATTCAATTTTATTAAACTAAATGGTTAATTGTGCAAGGATGCCCAATCATCGCAAGAGTTGAAGCAGCAAAGAACTATCTATTTTTTGCGTATGTGTCTATGTTTTTAAGTCTATCTATTTCAGAGGTAGATTAATATTAATAAGAAGTTATAATTTATAACAATGTACATATAACTTGAAATGGATAGTCAAATAACTTTCTCCACATAAACCACTATACACTACAAGAAAACAATCGATTCCCGAAAGCCAAAACGGTCGGTAATGGCGTTTCCTTCGAGACTTTCCGACGGATTTGAGTCGTCGAGACTATCTCGTCGGAAATTGAAAATCGCCGGGAATCCCTCTGGGTTTTCCAACGGATTTGAGTCGTCGAGATTATCTCGTTGGAAAACGAAATTCTCCGGGAATCCCTCGGGACTTTCCGACGGATTTCTGAGGGAGTAAAATTCCGACGGGTTCCCGGAGGAATAAAGTCCCGACGGATTCCCATCGGTATATAAATAATTGGTAAACCTGCCGACCGAGTCCCGACAAAATTGTCGCGGGGAAATATCCCGACCGATTCCTGACAAAATCCCGACAGGCCAACCCTAACGGGTTAATCCCGACCGAATGCAGACAGACATATCCCGACGGTTATTAAAAATTTTTTAAAAAATAATTAAAATCAAATTTATTTAATAAAAATCAAAAATCGATAATAAAAATTAAATATAATTATAAATTCTTATTAAATGCATAATGTTTTGAAATTATAGAAAATTGTTTTCAAATTACAAAAACATAAAATTAATTTCCCATTCCCGAATTTCCCGTTCCCGGGAAATCCGGGAATTTCTATTTCATCCAAACCGCCATGTTCGCGATATCAGCCTTCGCAGTGGTAAACCTCTCCTAGGTACTGGCGAACTTCATTTATGTGGCTGCTTTCGCCACCTCCAAATCTTCTACTTTTGCCTTCAACTCTTCGTTCTGCTGGACAAGGTCTTCAGGGTCGTAATCGGGATAACCCGATGATGCATGTAGTCCCTAACCGGGACCTTACCTAACCACATCGACGCCCTTTTTAAGCGGAAGTTCCTGCACAAATTAAAAGTAATTTAGAACATTACAAAATCATAATGGAAAAGTAATTTGGCACGACAGAATCTATTTTTAGGTCAGAATGAGCCCTCGACCGGCATCTCTCCCTTCTTGTATTTCTGGAGTAAAAAAGCTTAGAGGTGGCGACATTCGCTGGTGTCGTGACCCGATCTGTTATGAAACTCGCAGAACGTCGTGGAGTCATGATATGCTCAATTTAATACCCTAACAGTACTAAAGCAGTTGTCGTAGTCTAGCTAGGGGTCGAACACAAGGATCCACAGAAATCACTCAGTAAATTATAAGATCAAGCTAAGCTAAGCAATTCAGGTTTAACAGAAATCAGCAAGCAGTAACGATGTGTATTCAATGGGAAAAAGTAGGCTCAGGGATATTTCTCAGGAAATCAATGAATGTAAAATAAACTAACTAATCAGGGTTCAGTTTAAGCACGGTTCTAGAACTCAATCACTAATGCATAGTTGACCAACTGTCGTTGCGAAAACTATCTAAATCTAAACTTCGGAATCCCAAATCTCTTTGCAAATCCCTAAGAATAAATCAGCCTTAATTTCAAGTTTGATATGTTCACAAATCGATTAAGCCAAATTTCTTTGCAAATAATCAATTTGCTCACCCTAGTTCTATCAGGTAATTAATCGCACTGTCGTGCCTAATCAATTATCCTAAAATCTAAGTTCTAGGTGATCAATCTAGAATTAGCTTTGAGAACAACTTAAGGTGAAGAACTAATTCAGATTTAGAACCCTAAATAACTAATCAACCTAACATTCAAAGAAATCCCTAATGAGAATCCCCAAACCTAACAAGAGATCTACTCAGACATGGAGATTAAATCAATAAACATGTTTGAGTAAATACTTTTCATAAATCAGAAAGAGAAACAAAGGTTTTGAGATCTAATCTCGGACGAAGGGAAATTAGACTTGTATCTCTCACCAAAATCTCTCTTAAACTCAAGCAAATTAAGCGTAGCCTAAACAATGGCTGTAAAATCCTACTTATAACCTAATTCACGACTTGGGGTCTTCTTGTAATTATCAGAGACTTCTGGGCACTTTTTGCAATTCTTCAAACTCATTAAGTCGCGACTTTGAAATCTGCTTCGCTGGGTATCGATCGATACCAGGGGGTGTCGATCGATACTTGACGTAAATTCGGGTACTTTAGCCAGCAGACTTCAGTTTCGCTCCAGAGTGCTCCATAAACTCCAATATCTCCAAGAATACTCCAAATGTGCTAAAACCTGCAAAAGACTCTAAAAGACTCCAAAATACTATAAAAGACTCTATAAAAGGACTTATATCATGGCTTAAATGGGGTAAAAACCATGATATATCAACTCCCCCAGACTTAGCCTTTTGCTTGCCCTCAAGCAAATAGAAGACTAAACAGAGAAAGAGGTTTGAAAACGCGGAGACTCACCTGTGCACGAACCATCGAAATAACCTTCTTTCCAAGTACCCAAATATCACCTGACCAGCTTTCGATCTAACCACCATGTACTTCTCCGTAGACATTCACAGCTTTTCCAGACTCCACCCATTATCCCACAGCATTGTTCAAGTAAAGCCTTCATCGCCAGTTTCATCGCTGCAGTCAATGTTCAAGAACCTTCTAGACTCTTTACCAGACAATATCATAACAAAGGAACCACCCTTTTCACACTTTTTGTATCAGTTTCTCTCCCCCAGACTTATTTCTTATTATGTTCCATTTTTTTATTTTTCAGCTCAGCATATACATATCAAGGTATGAGACGCGAGTATTGATGGTGTTTGCCACCATATCCCCGGTTCTTCCCTTTAAATGTATCAAAGGATGTAGGCGAATAATGGCATCATAGGAAAATCCTAGCCTCGCTTCCAATCCTTTGTGTGATCATTTCCTCTTAAGTAGAATAATGGGATCGCTGGAAATTTTCCTAACCCTCTACTCAGAAGAAAATCATTTCAATCTTTTATGCCCTTTTACTATCAACTTATTTCAGGGGAGAGAGATACCATAACACTGAATACATGGGTTCCTTTATCAGATATGAATGATGAATCAAGCTCTATGAACACTAACCACATTGATGAAGTGCAAAAGTTGGCTCAGGCTTCAGAAGAACTCTGCTGGAGACATGGATGTTTTCTAGTTAACTGGTCAGCCTTTGGATTTTTCATTAGTCGATCTAGAACTGATCCTGTAACACTGTGCACTCAAAAACAAAATCACATCAATAGGTTCAAGCACAGGATCATAATCTCCAACAAATTTTGACTCAATAAAACGTTTTGACTAGATAAAACAACAGACTCTAAGAAAAACGAAAAAAATGTCAGCAGACACCTCCCCCAGACTTGAACAACACTGTCCCCAGTGTTATCTAGCCTAGAGTCAGTGAAAGAAACAAAGAAAAAGGATAGAAGGAAAAGAAACAAGAAATTACCTTCCTGGAACACCAAGTGTCGATCGACACACAGCATGGGTATCGATCGATACCATGCTTAGATCGACTTGGTGAACTTTCATCCGCGATTAGTGTCGATCGATACCAGGGGGTATCGATCGATGCTTAGGCGATTTCGAGTTGCTCCTTCGTTCATCCTGACACAGACTCAAAACAAACGAAAATAAAAACCAAAAATGACTCAAGGACAGACTCACCAGTGGGTTGCCTCCCACCAAGCGCTCGTTTAACGTCAATAGCTTGACTGTAACGCCTTTCAGGCTGATGGTGCATCATCCAAAGGCATTATCTGCCCTGTTGGAATCTCGGCTTTCGCCCAATAGTGTTTCACTCTTTGTCCATTGACAGTGAACTCGTCTCCTGCTGGGCCGATCAGTACAACAGCTCCATGCGGTCTGACTTCTTTTATGGTGAAAGGACCTGACCAACGAGAACGCAGTTTACCAGGAAACAATTGCAAACGAGAGTTATACAGAAGTACCTGGTCATTTGGTTCGAAGTGTCTGGAGATGATCTTCTTATCATGATAAGCTTTGGTTCTCTCCTTGTACAGCCTTGAGTTCTCGTAGGCGTGGTGCCTAATCTCATCCAGCTCGTTCAGCTGAATCAACCTTCTTTCTGCAGCAGGCTTGATGTCAAAGTTCAGCAACTTCGTTGCCCATGCTGCCTTGTGCTCGATTTCCACTGGAAGGTGACAGGCTTTTCCATACAGCATGTGAAATGGTGTAGTACCCAGCGGTGTCTTGAAAGCGGTCCTGTAAGCCCACAGCTCATCATCCAGCTTTGTAGACCAATCTTTCCTTGAAGCATTCACTGTCTTTTCCAGAATCTCCTTGATTTGCCTGTTGGAGACTTCGACTTGCCCACTGGTTTGAGGGTGATATGGAGTAGCCACTCTATGGTTTACACCATACTTCTTCAGCAACCTCTCTAAGATCCTGTTGATGAAGTGAGAGCCACCATCACTTATCACAATTCGAGGCACTCCAAAACGAGGAAAGATGATGGTCTTAAACAGCTTAAGAACCACCGCAGAGTCATTGTGCTCACTAGATATTGCCTCCACCCATTTGGACACATAGTCCACTGCAACCAGGATGTATTGCTTCTTCTGTGACGGTGGAAAGGGGCCCATAAAGTCGATGCCCCAGCAATCAAAAACTTCAACCTCAAGGATGAAATTCTGTGGCATCTCATGTCTCTTGCTGATCTTCCCTCTCCTCTGACAAGCATCACACTGTGAAACGAATGTGTGAGCATCCTTAAACATGGTAGGCCACCAGAAGCCTGCTTGTAGAACCTTGGATACCGTCTTGAAGTGAGCAAAGTGACCTGCATACTCAGACCCATGGCAGTGAAAGAGAATGGCTGCCATTTCAGATTCTGCAACGCATCTTCTGTAGACTCCATCTGAGCAGTGCTTGTAGAGGTAAGGTTCATCCCAGAAAAATCTCCTTACATCGCGCATAAACTTCTTCCTTGCGTATTTCGTGGGATACTTTGGCTCAATCTCTATGGCAAGGTAGTTGGCGATGTCTGCGTACCATGGACGTGCAGTACAAGAATCAGCGACCAGACAAACATCGTAGCAGTTCAACTGCTCGTCGGACAAAACAGGTGCAGGTCGCGACGGGTGTCGATCGATACCAGCTGGGTATCGATCGATACCGAAAGTCTGAATTCGTGGAAATTGCAGATTTTCGGGATACAGGTCTTGGAAGATCGTTTCAATGAGGTAAACACCTTCCTCTGGCAGACAGTCATCAATAGGGACGAACTCATCGACCTTAAGTCGTGATAAATGGTCAGCAACTCCATTCTCAACTCCTTTTTTGTCCTTGATTTCGATGTCGAAACCTTGGAGCAAAAGAACCCATCGGCATAGACGAGGTTTGAGGTCTTTGTTCTTCATCAAGTACTTGAGAGCAGCATGGTCTGTGTGAACAATGACCTTGCTCCCAATCAAGTAGGACCGAAATTTCTCAAAAGAGAAAACTACTGCCAGCAACTCCTTCTCAGTGGTGCTGTAGTTTCGCTGAGCATCATCCAACGTTCTGCTGGCATAATAGATAGCGTGGAGCTTCTTGTCTTTCCTCTGCCCCAACACAGCTCCAACAGCGAAATCACTGGCATCACACATAACCTCAAAAGGTAAACTCCAATCCGGTGGTTGGACAACAGGAGCACTCACCAATGCCTTCTTGATTTCCTCGAAGGCTACAAGGCAATCAGATGTGAAATCAAACTTGACGTCCTTACATAACAGGGCTGTGAGTGGGCGTGCAAGCTTGCTGAAATCTTTGATAAACCTCCTGTAGAAACCAGCATGACCAAGGAAGCTTCGTATCTCAGGGACAGATCGTGGAGGTTGCAAGCTCGTCATGACCTGAATCTTTGCCTTGTCGACTTCGATTCCTGCCTTAGAAACCTTGTGCCCAAGAACGATGCCATCTTGTACCATGAAGTGGCACTTCTCCCAATTAAGAACCAAGTGCTTCTCCTCGCATCGCTGAAGCACTTTGCACAAGTTATCCAGACAGCCCTTGAAGGATGATCCATACACAGAAAAATCATCCATGAAGACTTCCATGAACTCCTCAGTCATATCTGTGAAAATCGACATCATACAACGCTGAAAGGTTGCTGGAGCGTTACACAACCCAAATGGCATTCTTCTGTATGCGAATGTGCCATAGGGACATGTAAAGGTTGTCTTTCCCTGGTCCTCTGGATGAATAGGAATCTGGAAAAAGCCGGAATACCCATCAAGGAAACAGTAGTATGGGTGACTTGCCAACCTCTCCAGCATCTGGTCAATGAATGGCAAAGGGAAATGATCCTTCCGTGTAGCCGCATTCAGCTTCCTGTAGTCAATGCACATCCTGTGACCAGTGATTGTCCTTGTAGGGATCAGCTCGTCCTTCTCGTTTTTCACCACAGTTATGCCTCCTTTCTTAGGCACAACGTGAACCGGACTAACCCAAGAACTATCCGAGATGGCATAGATGATTCCTGCTTCCAACAGCTTCATCACCTCCTTTCTGACCACTTCCTTCAGGTTCGGATTCAGTCTCCTCTGACACTCAATCGAAGACTTTGACTCATCCTCCAAGTGAATCCGATGTGTGCACAAGTCTGGTGCTATACCTGAAATATCAGCAAGAGAATAGCCAAGAGCCTTGCGATACTTGCGCAGCTTGCTCAGCAGTAAAGCAACCTCTGTGGTATTCAAAGAAGCATTAACGATAACTGGGTACGTGGAATTAGGACCAAGAAAACTATACCTCAGATTCGCTGGAAGTGGTTTTAGTTCCACTTTAGGAGCTTTCTCTATACTCCAATCACCAAGCCCAGCAGCTTGCTTAGAACCATCGAGCAGTTCTCCTTCTGCCCGTAGGGTGTCGATCGATACCCAGGTGGTATCGATCGATGCTGGTGTTGCCGAATCAAGCAACTTCGAGTATCCAGCAGATTCTTCACACGAATGGACATCCGAAATAGCTGAGCAGACCAAAGCTCTCTCTAGTGGATCCTCAGGATGCATCTCCAGGAGGTACTCTTCAGCTATGTCGGTGAAGGTATCCACATAAAATGTCTGCCCATCGATGGTTGGCCTTTTCATCAGTTTTTCCATGTTGAAGGTCATCACCAAGTCACCGATGTTGAGAGCTATCTGTCCATTCTTGCAGTCAATTAAGGCTCCAGCGGTGGCAAGGAATGGTCTGCCCAGGATGAGAGGATCCTTAGGCTCAGCATCGTACTTCAGGACGATGAAATCTGTTGGGATCAAGCAGTTCCCAATCATGATTGGGACATCTTCAAGTAATCCCTCTGGGAGTCGCACTGAGCGATCAGCAAGTATCAGCGAAATCCTCGTAGATAGGAAGTCTGTCATCCCCATTCGCTTGGCAACTGAGTGTGGCATAAGGTTCACACTCGACCCAATATCGCAGAGAGCTCGCTCAAATCTCTCTGTGAAGATAGTGCAGTCCAAAACAAAACTCCCTGGGTCTGGTAGCTTCTTTGGAATTTTGTTGAGTAGTACCGCACTGCACTCAACTGTGATCAACATGACACCCTCCTCTATGTTCACGTTGCTAGATACCATCTTCTTCACATATCTTCTGAAGGCTGGACATGTCTTAACAGCGTCAACAAAAGGAAGCTCCACAACCAACTTATCTAGCATGGCTTTGCATCTAGCATCTTCCCACTCTTTCCTTGTCAGCTTAGGAAGTACAGGAAAAGGTGCCTTGGGTGTATACACCCTTTCCTTAACGATCTCGGGTTCCTTTCTTGGCTGCGTCTCAGTATCGATCGATACCTGAGGAGTATCGATCGATACACGGGTTTTAGGATTTGCCCGAGTCGATGTCTGGACTGGTGTCGATCGACACTGGCTGGTGTTGATCGATGCCTGCGGATTTTCAGAATCCCAATCGTCATCTCCAGCAAGATCGACGAGTTTTCCTGCATTTGGGCTGTTCTGTACTCCTGTAAACACCTCTTTACCACTTCTTAAGGAGATGGCGTTGATGTGTGCCCTTGGATTCTCAGTTTTTCATGGAAGAAAACCTTCTTGCCTCTTTACAGCCGATGCTGTCTGAGCTACTTGGGTTTCCAGCTTCTTTTGAGCAAGGTTTATGGCCTCGATCTTCCCATTCAGATCCATGTACAGCGAATCAAACTTTCCATTGAAATCTACATGCAGCTTTTGCTGTCCCAGAAGAAGCTGTTCCATCATAGATTTCATCTCGTTATCCCCAGATTTGGGAGAAACTGGTTGATATGACGAACTCCCATAGTTGCGAGTGAAATCGCTGCTCTGGAGTGGTTTCTGAGTGAATTGCTTCGCTCCAAAACCAGATTGGTTCCCTTCTAGCTTGTATCCACCTTGCTGGTTGCTGTTGTTGAAGTTTCTGTTGTTGTTGTAACCAAATCGTTGACCCTGGAAACCAGAACCACTGACGTAGTTAACATCCTCCTCTTCGTCTTCCACATTAGCGACCTCATCAGCAAAGTGTACAGATTTCTTCTGCTTCCCAACCAGGAAATCCAGCTTGGCCTGCATGTCAGCCATCTGCGATCCATCTGTCCCTCCAGCTTGCTTCTTCCTTTCGAAATCAGCGTTCTTGGTGCTATTACTAGACGCCAAGTTCTCTATCAGCACAACTGCAGTATCAGGATACCTGGTGAAGAAGTTGCCATCGCTTGCAGAGTCCATTGCCATCTGGTATCTCCAGTCAACTCCCCTGTAGAACGTGCCCAGCAGTTGCACCTGAGTGAACCCATGGTGCGGACAGTCTCTCTGGTAGGATTTGAAACGAACCCATGAAGCCTTGTATGCTTCGGTTGGACCCTGAGCAAACTGAGAGATCTTGTTCCTGAGCTCCTCGGATCTCGCAGCATCATAGAAATTGCACAGGAATGCTCTCTTCGTCTCATCCCATGTAGTAAGTGAGTCAGGGGCCAGCTGCTTCAGCCAATAAGCAGCATCCCCACCAAGAGAGTATGGGAAAAGTTTGCAGAACAGGAACTCATTGGGCACTCCATTGTATTTCATGCTGGTGACCAAGTCCTCGAACCTCTCGATGTGATCCATGGGATGTTCATGAGGCAGACCATGGAATGGGTTCTGACTTACGAGAGCGTAGTATGCTGGCTTCAGCTCGAAGTCATTCCTCTGAAAAGTCGGTATGCGAATCGCAGCTCGATTGGCAAAGAACTGATCAGGCCTGTTATGCTCGCCAAGTGTCCTAGCTCGATCACCTGCAGCATTCTCAGCATTGGCGCGCCCAGCTGGCGCGACATTCTCAGCAACAGGAGCAGGGATGATGATGTTTCCAGCCTCATCAAGTCGCTGCCCTCCTTCATTGCACACATGACCCTGTTGGTCCCTCAAGACACCCGCTTCATCAGTTCTTAAAACCACTGTGTTGTTCATCTCTGATGTTTGCCTTGTCTTTCTGTTTGTGCGCTCCAAACGTGCTAGTCCCTCTAACGAAAGATTGACCAGCTGACTGCTCTTGTTTCTTCTGGTTTCACGAACAGGCATGCACCTGAAACACTAAGATCAAGAACGTTAGTAACCAAAATCACGATAAGTATCGATCGATACTGCTGGTATCGATCGATATCAACAAAAAAAATCGCCTCGGTATCGACCGATACTAGGTAGTATCGATCGATGCTGGCAGGCTTAGTCGAAACTCGACAGCTACAATCTAATGGTGAAATTGGATCCCCGGCAGCGGCGCCAAAATTGATATGCTCAATTTAATACCCTAACAGTACTAAAGCAGTTGTCGTAGTCTAGCTAGGGGTCGAACACAAGGATCCACAGAAATCACTCAGTAAATTATAAAATCAAGCTAAGCTAAGCAATTCAGGTTTAACAGAAATCAGCAAGCAGTAACGATGTGTATTCAATGGGAAAAAGTAGGCTCAGGGATATTTCTCAGGAAATCAATGAATGTAAAATAAACTAACTAATCAGGGTTCAGTTTAAGCACGGTTCTAGAACTCAATCACTAATGCATAGTTGACCAACTGTCGTTGCGAAAACTATCTAAATCTAAACTTCGGAATCCCAAATCTCTTTGCAAATCCCTAAGAATAAATCAGCCTTAATTTCAAGTTTGATATGTTCACAAATCGATTAAGCCAAATTTCTTTGCAAATAATCAATTTGCTCACCCTAGTTCTATCAGGTAATTAATCGCACTGTCGTGCCTAATCAATTATCCTAAAATCTAAGTTCTAGGTGATCAATCTAGAATTAGCTTTGAGAACAACTTAAGGTGAAGAACTAATTCAGATTTAGAACCCTAAATAACTAATCAACCTAACATTCAAAGAAATCCCTAATGAGAATCCCCAAACCTAACAAGAGATCTACTCAGACATGGAGATTAAATCAATAAACATGTTTGAGTAAATACTTTTCATAAATCAGAAAGAGAAACAAAGGTTTTGAGATCTAATCTCGGACGAAGGGAAATTAGACTTGTATCTCTCACCAAAATCTCTCTTAAACTCAAGCAAATTAAGCGTAGCCTAAACAATGGCTGTAAAATCCTACTTATAACCTAATTCACGACTTGGGGTCTTCTTGTAATTATCAGAGACTTCTGGGCACTTTTTGCAATTCTTCAAACTCATTAAGTCGCGACTTTGAAATCTGCTTCGCTGGGTATCGATCGATACCAGGGGGTGTCGATCGATACTTGACGTAAATTCGGGTACTTTAGCCAGCAGACTTCAGTTTCGCTCCAGAGTGCTCCATAAACTCCAATATCTCCAAGAATACTCCAAATGTGCTAAAACCTGCAAAAGACTCTAAAAGACTCCAAAATACTATAAAAGACTCTATAAAAGGACTTATATCATGGCTTAAATGGGGTAAAAACCATGATATATCAAGTCACTCGCTGCTTCTTTCGTATCTTCCGGCCTGATCCATTTGTTTCAAGACTGATGTGGTTGTATGGAACTGACGTGATGTAGCGCATGTCGTCTTTCAATGTGATGGCGGGGCTCGCGATGTTCATTGTTCGGTTTATCTTTCAGAACGACATGTTTTGAGAGAGTGTATTGCTTGTCTTTAGCGGCCTCTTCCTCTTCCTCAATGATGTACGTGTTTGACTTGTGTAGAGAATCTTCCAGAGTGAGAGGTTGGTTGCATGTGTTTTCCTTGTGAAAGAGTTATTTGTATTACGTCGCTTTGTATAAAGTTTCGATCGCGGCGTCGTCATCTATGGTATAGTGTGCAACGACCGATTTGAAGCGGTCCATAATATCTCTCAATGGTTCGCCTTCTTCTTGCTCAAGGGCCCAGAGGTCGGTGTTTCTAGTTTTTTGCTTGATGAACATCGAGAAGTTTTTGAGAAAAGCGGTTGAGAGTCCTATATAGTTGTCGATCGAGTCAGCTTCTAGTCGGGAGAACCAATCGAGTGCGATTCCGCCAAGATTCTCCACAAAAAGTTGGCACTTGGCAGCATCCCTCTCTTCCTTAGTGTGGAATTGAAAACATTTCATCGTGATACCGAAGGAAGTCATGAAGTGTCGAGGGTCGGAATTCCCTTCGTAAGGCGTGAGTTTGATCTTTTCCATGCGCCAAACTGAAGTGTTGATGATTCGCTGCGTGAACGGAGTTTTCTAAGTTTCCTGGATCACACGGTCAATTTTGGGTTCCGAACTGGTTGCTTGATGAAATTTGGAGCCCATATCTCGAATATGTGCCTTGACGCCCTTGATCTTTTAATCTCAGAATGCTTGCTCGGTGAGTGGTTGTATCGCTTTGTTCTTGGTGGACCCTTGTGTCGGAGGATGATCTGCCACGTTCTGATTTTGTTGCACGTCGGTGAACAAAGTTCGACGGAGTAAGGGGGGTGTTTCATCCTGAGGTCAGAGAGGTGTTTGATTATGTCGGAGTTCACCAATCTGATCCCTGAACTTGGTTTGAGTTGCAACCAGTGCGTCGAACCGTTCGTTGTTCCTTTTGGTCAGTTCCTCGAGTTGTGCGGCCATAGCCTGTAGGAGGGCAAGTTGGTTGGGTTGAGCTGTTGCGGTGTTAGTGGTGTTCGCTGGAGCTGGAGGCGGTGGGAGATATGTTCTTTGGTCCACCAAGTTAGGGTTATTAAGCTTGTTGTTCTGGTGGAGGTTGGTGCTGTTGTTATCGCCACCATGCACCGAGCTGGTTGGTGATCCTGCCATCACTGAGCTTAATTACCGAGATCCAAAGGTTGTTTTTAACTGAAGAAGTCTCCACAGACGGCACCAATTGTATGATTCGGATATCACACAAAGGGCTAGAACAATCAAATCAGACCGGAATCTCGTTTTATTATATTTACCTCGGCGAAATACAAGATCGATTAAGATGTCGGAAGTTTAACGGACTTAATCGGAGGACAAGAATTTGAGATTTATAAGCCGGTAAGTTCAGAACTCTCAATCTCTCTGGTCTCGTGAGTAAATTGTAGGATCTTCCTTGAATGAGGAGATGACTTCCCTATTTATACGGTCTTGAGTCGGCTGTAAGTAAGAAATTCAATTTTCCTCGTCGAATTTTGAAAAGGAAGATTTCATTTTTCCTCCAAGATCAGGAAATCTTACGTAAATCTAATCTCGGAGGTCGGTGCCAATCGCGATGAATTGGACTTTATCGGGTCTGGAGGCCGGTAATCAGGGTTTTGGGCTTAATCTCTTCCGAGTTTGAACCGTCTTAGATCCGGATCAATTGGGACGATCTCAGTTCAAACCGGGAAGTGTGGAACTAGGCCACACATATTCTGAAATGTGTTTTTCCTTTTTCTCAATCTTTCTTTCTGCTTATAATACATCATGCACTTTAGCACAATCCTTCAACAAAGAAGCATTTTCTTATGGCAGCACTCATCTCTGTAACTAGCAATTTTTGTTAACTTACGAAGAGTTTAATACTTCCTTTTTTAGTGTAGATGTAACGATCCATACGCGCAAACTAAGAAAAATATCAATCCAAACACAAACACACATATAGAAGTATACATTGATGAATGATGCATATAACTTTATAGCCTAGAATTAACGTGATTAACACCGTGTCGATGAACTTCCTTGGAACCTGCACTGTCCTCATTGACGACCAAAGCCTTAGCAGTGTCTCTCAACTTAGACTTAAGAATCTTTCCGTTGCTGTTCCTTGGCAAGTCTTGAAAAAACACTACCTTCTTTGGACACATAAAATGCGGCATGTTTTTACGGCAATACTCAATCAAATCTCGTTCAGTGGTCAGCAATTCGTCTTCACGGTGTCCTTGATTAGTCTCACCTTTTTTTAGAACAATAAAAGCACACGGGGTTTCACCCCAAAGAGAATGAGGCATGGCCACGACCGCAGCTTCGAGCACTTTCTCGTGCTCGTAAAGAACTCTCTCGACCTCAATACTGCTGATGTTCTCACCTCCCGAGATGATGATGTCTTTGGATCGATCTTTGATCTCTACGTGCCCATCAGGATGAATCACACCTATGTCTCCCGTGTTGAGCCATCCATATTTAAACGATTCAGCTGTCGCTTTAGGGTTCTTTAGATACCCTTTCATTACACTGTTTCCTTTAATGACAATCTCTCCCATTGTTTTCCCGTCGCGTGGGACACTCTCTTGTGTTTTCGTGTTCTGCACGTCAACATCTGCTACGGTTATGTTTCTTACCCCTTGCCTTGCTTTCAGCTGCATCTGTTGATCTTCTGGTAGTCTATTTTAAATGGTATAATATAAAATTTAGTGAATCTTAATGATTTTGAACTTTCACATGGTTATATATAAGACAGTAATATATTCTGTAAACTCAAATGGTGATTTTTACCTGTTCCACTCGTCTTGCCACTCACAAAAGAGAACTGGACCAGTGGCCTCCGTAAGCCCATAACCATGCATCACTTGGAACCCCAACCGCTGCACCTTCTCAAGAAGCCCAACGGGTGGGGGTGAACCTCCGGTCAACACCTGAACAGGCCGGGACTTGTGTGACCGGTCGTTTTGACCTCCTTCGAGGAGAATTCTAAAGACCGTAGGAACACAAGACATGTGCGTCACGCCATGCAAATCTATGTTCTTATATATCTCTGGGGCAGTCACGTGCCTTAAGCAGACGTTGGTGCCGCCACGCGCAGCAACGGACCACGGGTGCGTCCATCCATTAGAATGAAACATAGGTAGGGTCCAGAGGTAGACCAGGGAATTCCCCATTTCCCAGCCCATAATCGAGCTCAAAGCGCTCAAGTACGCTCCTCGGTGGCTAACCACTACACCTTTTGGGTCGGCCGTGGTGCCAGACGTGTAGTTCAAAGAGATAGGGCCATTCTCGTCGCACACACGGAACATACTTGCGGACGAGGAGAGCGTAAGATCTCCTCTACGAATGAGACCCTCGTAGTCTAACTCCTTGGGGGAATGCTTTCTAGTGGAACCGATCTCATCAATGGGTATGATCAGTGGGTGAGGTTGTGAGTCGTCGAAAGGTAGGAGACGGAGGACTTCTCTAGTCAAATGAACAAACTCGTGGTCCACGAATAACATCTTTGGCTGGGCATGGCGGAGGATGATGGCTATGGTTTTGGCGTCGAGACGGGTGTTAATAGGGTTAAGTACGGCTCCGGTCATGGGAACGGCAAAATGCATCTCGTACATGGCAGGTACGTTAGGGGCCAAAATCGAGACCTAAACACAGATAAATAATTACCATCTTAAAGAAAAGTAACGATAGTACAAGCATTTGTAAGAGGCATCAATTAAGATATATAAAACAAGAAAAAAAGCGAACTTATGTGCTTCCTATGATACATAAGTCATCATAAGTCGTAAGAATGGCTATTGGGAAAATCCATGCTATGATTAGTCATGCATAGAAAAGAGAAATCAAAGAGAAATGTCATACTACGTCGTTTCGGGTGATATTGAGAGAGACGAAAGAGGCGGCAAGACGACGGCAACGGTCATAAGTCTGAGGCCAAGTGAAACGAGTTTGTCCATAGATTATGGAAGTTCGATTCGGATAACATTCCGAAGCTCTCTTCAAGAACGTTATGGGTGTTAGAGGAACGTTGTTTGCTTCACATAACGCCAGATTATCCATCTTGTATGTGTGTGTGTGTGAGGGAATAGGGATATGCGAATCCATATTATATATAGAAGATTGTGAGAGACCACAAAAAAAGAGTAATACTCGAAGAATAATAAATGGATTGCATGCAGGCCATGCCTAAAGTTTTGGTAGATGTCACTGAAAACTGAAAACATCTAAAGCTCTCACAATCTAACTTTCCTTTTTGAGTTTATAACAGTAACGTGACATTTAAGTTCGGCCATCTATTTATAAATTATTACAGACAATACAGTTATTGACAAGGACACAAGTGAATGATATTAATTGCTTAAAAACATTAGGCACGAAATGTCGGTCAAATCGTAGAGTGGCCATTCAAATTCAATATTGCTTTTGTTGATCACATGCGTTTGTAATAAAAAAGACAAAAAAGGATCGTTCTCGGTTGTTGATTCGTTGCGGCCTAAAACTTTGGGTTATGACTTATGATATAGAGAATTAAATTATGTACCCTCTCTTTTATATATTAACTAGGATTTAACCCGCACTACCGCCCGGAACAATTTTTTTTTTTTTGAATTATCTGATATTTTAAAAAAGTTTTCTCAATTTGTTATAAATAATACATGATTATAGTATATTGCGTTTTTTGCACAATAAAAAATATGATTTGGGCAGTTATGGATTTTATTGGTTTATATTAATTGAAAATAAATTGTTATTAATTTATTATGTGAATTTGATTATTGTAAGCTAAAAGTTGTGAAAATGAAGTGTTGTTAAAATATATCTACATTAATTTTATATGAATGTGTTATTTGTTTTAAATTAGTTATGAAAATGAAATGTTGTTCCGATTTATTAACATCTCTAAAGATGGTAGTGACACTTTAGGGATCATGTGTTCAATCTTTTCTCGTAAAAGTTCACCAAATGTCAATAATGGACCTTATATTAGCTTTGCACATATCTTTTTCTTTTTTTATAATATAGATATTAATTTTACAAAGCAAAATAAGAGATAAGAGAAAAAACATATTATCGATAATTAAAAAAAAATAGTACCCATAAAATTTGAGATGACATAAGTGCTGCGTTATGAAGGAGATGTAATGCCCTTTTTTCTTTTTTATGTTTGTTGAGCCTTTGTGCTCTGGTCTTTAGATTTGTGTTTTCTCCCGTTAATTGGACCCATGTGGATGTTTCGGCCTTAGGGCTTGTATTTCCTTTGCTCTTTTGAGTTTTTAATAGTAATCTATTCAGTGAAAACAAAAAATTGAGAAAGAGAAAGTGCCCTAACCTAAGAAAACATATTTGTTTTACAAATCCTATAGCTTTATAAGTAGGTTTATGAATCTATTAAGTTTCGATTACATAATTCTTTGATTCTCAATATTATTTTGCTTATTGAAAAGAAAATGGGTATATATTTTTTCTTTCGGAACCGGATCCTATCAATTAGAGGCTCATATTCGATGAAATATTCTCTACAGTGAACATTTATAAACATCGACTTAATAATATTATATTCAAACCAAAGTTCATTTACTCGCGCTAGCTATATAGCGCGGGATAATGTTTTCTTAAAAATTATTTTGAAATTTAAGAAAAAAAAATTATATGAATTAATAATATATCTAACTAATTATTATATATAGAATTGTCACCCGGACTAACATGTCTACTTAACCCGTTTTGCAATGAACTAAAATATTATTCGGAGTAACCCGCAAAAACCTATAATCTTGAACACATAACTCTAATATGCATCGTTTAATGACTATGAATTTTATGGTCATCAGTTCACAAACTCTTAAGAAATTAATTTTCTTGTGTCTAACTCTTTATAAAATTAGTAAAATATTTTTCAAACTTTTGTTTTGATATATATTCAAATAAAATATAATAATCATAGTAAAAAATATTGCAAGATCTCGAATATATATGGATTATATAATTTCTTATTTGAATTATCTTTTCTTATTTGTAATGGCATAATATGTAATAATTTACAAATAAAAGTTCATTTTCAAAAATATCTCTTAAGTAATAATATAGAGATATCTACACTTTATTTATTAATATGACATTTTATCAATCTTCACACTCTTATGTGTAACCTACATCTTATGTGTCTTCAGTCTGGCTCCTAAAATAGACTCCTAAAATAGACAGTGCCACTTATTCTATAAGGCTATAGAACTCATCAGTCTATATGTTCTTCTAGTTAGTGAATGATTTAGTTGTAGAATATGTGTAATCAGTGGCAGAGCCATGTTGGAGAGAGGGGTCAAGTGACCTATAAAACCTATATCGAGCTCCGCCACATTGTGTACCTACATCTTATGCGTCTACACTCATTCAGCATGGTTCATGTGAACCGATTAAGTCTAAACCAAGTTGTATAATCCTTGGAGAGATAGACTGTAAGATCCAGAATTTGGATATGGAACATGAAGGATATGTGCGACACACAAAAGATCAGGACGCGTGAAAAGATACAACAAAGTGACGTGGCAGAAGCTGAGTGGAGAATGGAGGATCGGAGTAATATCCAAGAGGAAGCTGACGTAGCAGCTGCTGAGTGGAGTTGGGACGAAACTTTTGTGTGTATCAAGGAGGATCTTCATAATCACATCAATAAAGATATGAAACTCTAAACGGGGGAAAGTGTATATACATACACATGTTCGTGTTGGGATGTGGTATATATACGAGTATGCTAGACCATAATTAGGTTAGACGTCTGAAGAGAACTAGTCAATAAACTAAGAGAGAGATTTAGGGTTTTTGGTGAGTGAAAAAGAGTGTTACACAAATAATGTTGTGGTAAGCTTGGGTAGATTAGGAATTGGTCAATGTCAAGTTGCAGTGTGTAACGTCGTGTAATCCTGATTAAACAAGTCTGTAAAGATTGTTTAACTGATTTCTAATAAAGGCAAAGTGGAATTTACAAACCCATTGTTCATTACATACAAATCTTTGTGTTACATGTTTTTTCATTTGATATCAGAGCGGGTCACCTTCATAGATTTTGGAATATATTTACAAGTTGAGGTCATGAGAATAACATGGATATTGGATACTATGAATCAACTCATTGCAGTTTGATAATGGAGAAAACCAATTACCTAATGTGCTCATATCAGTGTAACATTTAGGGATCAATCCAAAGAGGTTAAGATTAGCACACCAAGAATACGAGACACTAATCGAGCTAAGCTAATATTATTATGATTTTTCTAGCAATCCTAATGACAATAAAGCTTAAACAATAAATGTCAAAGCATAAAACGAAAATAAACAAACGACTAACGAGTTTCAAACATAGACAAGACGGGAAAACGAACTACAAAGCTAAAACGGTTTATTTCAATTCTAAACAACCAAATTCTAGGATGAGGTTATTGATTTCGGGTGATCCTAGAGCTAATACATGATGCCAATATACTCAATTAATGCTAATCTTTAGGTTTAGACCACTAATTAAGACAAACCCACTTTTGTGGTACTAATTTTCTTGCTAATTACCTAATTAAGAACAAATTTCCATTTGTAATTAAGTAATCAACAAGCATTAAACACAAGAACTAATAACCAATAAACACCTTAGACATCTATTTCCATAGGCTAAGAATGTAAATTACTCATTAAGTTCATTGAGGAATTTTATCAAACACCTTCCAGGCGAAAAATTTCCTAAGTTCTAAATCAACTTGATCAAGGCTAATCTAGCATTAAGAACACCTAATAAGCAAGGAAATAAAACAATCTAAACCCCTAACATCATGGATCAACCTAAAAATCACCCTAATATACCTCACCCAAAGATCCTAAAGAGACCACTCACTAATCATGATAAAACGAACAAATCCTACTAGGCAAATGTTAAGGATCATCACTACAAGAAAACATGCATTTTACAAAAGGCAGAATCGATTTAAAATCGATGTAAAACAGGTTTTGGGACGGATTAGCGACGATTGCCAATTCATCGTAAATTGTTCGTCGTTACTCGATAATCGTCAAAAACTCGTCGGAAAACGGGGACGTATAAAAATCGTCGTACAATATCCGTCGTAAAGTTATATCGACATTACGACCAAAATAACCTCGTTGGTCTATGGTTGAAAATTACGACGATTTTACATTGAATTTTCGTATCGGCAATCCGTCGTAAAAGCGTCGTAATATATCGATGTAAATTCGTTGGTAAAGCGATGTACAAATAAATCGATATAAATTCGTCGTATATTGTAGATCGATGTAAATTCTAAATCGATGTAAAATCGATGATATATATATATATATATATAATATTTATTTTATTAATAATTAAAATTATAAAATAATAATTTGAAAAATTATAATTATAAATTAAAAATTTATAAAGAAATTGAAAATACAAAATAAAAGTGAAAATACAAAATACAAAATACTAATTATTATTTTGTGGGTTAATACCCAAGTTACCGAAAATCTCCTCGTCCGTGCTCCGCTCCAATTCCGCTCGATGTTCCGCGAGCGGATCCGCATCCTGATGCTCATCCCTCGGGCCCGATGTCGATGCTTGCTGATGCCTCAGTGCGGTCGCCAAATCGGGGTTACTCACGGCAATAATATCGAAGGGAGAGTTGTATCCTTAGATCGTCGTATTGTATCCTTGGATCTTCTCATCGTATACCAATTGCTTCGCCCAAAAAGTGCTGATCTCAGAGTTGGCGGTGTTTAACTCGTTCCGCAATTCAACCGGATTCTCGAAATGATGACGTGAGGAAGACGAGGCGACGACACTATCTCGGATCGAGCTCATCCCTAAAATTTTACCATTTTTCTTCGGGACAACCTTAAAAAAAGAAAGTAAACGAAAAAAATCATACTATTTGAACGCGCCTTACCGCAAAAGGTGTTTGACCTGAAGTATGTGGCATAACCGCCGGAAGACCATCTGGACCGACAATGTTACGAGAAGCCGAACACTTACCAGCCACTACTTGCGAATGCGGAAGTATCCAGTAGGCCTTCTAGTCGTTCCAAAATTCGAAAGACAGTCTGTCGTCGCAAATTCGTAGCAATTTTGCGAGGGATTTGCGAAGGACAGTCTGTCATTGCAAATTCGTAGCCACTTTGCGAGGGATTTGCGAGGGATTTGCGAGGGATTTGCGAGGGATTTGCTAGTGAACTAAAGGTCGCAACTGTCGTCGCATTTGCGAGGGAAAATTGTCGTCGCAATTTGCGAGGGATTTGCTACGGCAATTTGCAAGGGATTAGCGACGGTGTGTAGTTAGGTTGAGTTAGGTGAGGTAGATGGACCACATTTTAAAGAAATGTTTTTTTTTCGTCACAAATCCTTCGTAAATTCCTTTTCCGTAGCAAATCCTTCGCAAATTCCTTTTCCGTAGCAAATCCCTTGCAAATTGACGTAGCAAATCCCTCACAAATTGCTGTAGCAAATCCCTCACAATTTTTTTTGAAATTCTATAAATACGGAATCGTGAGATGAGAGCTCATAACAACAAACAACTTTGATAAAAAAAAAAATAATAATAATAATAAAAAATAATAAGAATAATGATTGAGAAATAGATTTTGAGTGGTGGGTGTTTTAAAAATGTCTTCGGGGCACGAAATATATGCATTACGATCATGGATGTACAATCAAAGAGATCCAGGGACGGGTGAAGTGACGAAAGAGTTTTAGGACGGGTTGCGAGCATTCATGTACCAGACGACAAACCAACCATGTGCGACTTGTGACGGTAAAATTTTATGTCCATGTAGAAAGTGCAAGAACACCCAATATGTGGAAATTGATACTATGAAGAGGCATCTATATAATAGAGGATTTAATCCAAACTATTATATCTGGTTTTCGCATGGGGAAGGTTGTAGTGTTGATGCAGAAAATAGTAGTAGTACAAGTCATGACATTGATCAACCTTGTTATAATTATGGTAATTATAATTATGACCATGATCATTTATTCGGAAATATTGATGAAGGGTATCAATAGGGAAATAGGTTTCATGATATGGTTACAGATGCATTTCATGAAAGTACAACTGCATTTGCTGATGATAATACTAGGAAAGAACGCAACATAGAAGCAAAGCGTTTTTATGATATGTTAGATGCTGCGAAACATTCCATCTACGGTAGATGTAGAGAATGGCAGTCTAAACTGTCATTGGCATCTAGGATGATGACAATTAAAAGTGATCATAACTTAAATGAGATTTGCATGGATTCATGGGCTGAGCTAATTAAAGAGTATCTACCAGAAGATAATCTTGCCGCTGAGAGTTACTATGAAATACAAAGGTTGGTTGCGGGTCTTGGGTTACCATTAGAAATGATTGATGTATATGCATTGACAATTGCATGATTTTCTGGAAAGATGATGATAAGTTGCAGGAATGTCGATTTTGTGGGAAACCGAGATATCAACCAACTACTGGAAGGGCCCGCGTTGCATACCAACGTATGTGGTACTTGCCAATCACCGATAGATTGAAACGGTTATACCAATCAGAAAGGACATCGGCGACAATGAGATGGCATGCGCAACATACCACGGAGGATGGGGGAGGTTACGCATCCGTCAGATGCAAATGCGTGGAAACACTTTCAGACTGTACATTCATACTTTGCTAACGAGAGCAGGAATGTATGTCTTGGCTTATGCACCGATGGATTTAGTCCATTTGGTATGTTTGGGAGACAATATTCTCTATGGCCTGTCATATTGACGCCATACAATCTTCCTCCGGAAATGTGCATGCAACGGGAATTTTTTGTTCTAGTGCATGGTCCTAAGCATCTGAAGCGATCCCTTGATGTATTCCTCCAACTTTTGATTCATGAGTTTAAACAATTGTGGTATACATGTGTTCGCACATTCGATTATTCGTAGCAACGGAACTTCAAGATGCGTGTTGTGCTATTGTGGACCATTAGTGACTTCCCGGCGTATGGAATGTTACGGGGTGGACTATGCATGGAAGGTTATCTTGTCCATATTGTCTTGATTTGTCAGAGGCCTTCCAGCTGAAGCATAGAAGGAAATCATGTTGGTTTGATTGTCATTGTCGATTTCTTCCCATGCATCATCCGCATCGAAAGAACAAGAAGTTTTTTTAGGAAGAACAAGGTCGTGCGTGTCCCCCCCCAGTCTATCTTTCAGGGAATGATTTGTTTGAGTGATTATTACGGTGCTCAAGAAACATGTAAACGTGTGGGCAATTGGCTGATATGCTCAAATTAATACCCTAAATAGTACTAAAGCAGCTGCTGCAGTAAATCAGGGGTCGAACACAAGAACTCAAGATATCACACAATAGATTATATAGATCCAAAATACGCTAAATCAAAAGATATAATTGAAAACAAGTATGCAATTAAAGGTGTTGTAAATTCAGTTGGAGATAGATAGGTTTAGGGTATTTCTCAGCAAATCAATGAATGCAGCTAAATTCACTAACAGGATTCAGATTACGAACGGTTCTTGAACTCAAATCACTAAAATATAGCTAACCAACTCTCGTTGCGAAAACTATCTAAATCTAAATCCTAGAAATTCCAAATCTCTTTGCGAATTCTAAAATCTAAATCAGCTTTAAAGTTCAGGTTTGATATGTTCACAAATCAATTAAACCAAATCTCTTTGCGAATAATCAATTTGCTCACCCTAAGTTCTATCAGGTAATTAATCGCACTCTCGTGCCTAATCAATTATCCTAAGATCTAAGTTCTAGGAGATCAATCCAGAATGAGAACAACCTAAGGTGAGGAACTCATTTAGATTATGAACCCTAAGAAGCTAATCAACCTAGCATTCACAGAAATCCCTATGAGAAAACTCCAAACCTAACAGGTGATCTATTCAGACATGGAGATTGAAACAATAAACATGACTGAATAAATACTCAAATAAATAATAAGAAAGAGTAACAAAAGGGTTCGAAATCTTCTCTCAGACGAACAAAGTATCAGACTTGTCTCCCTCAAAAGCTCTCTCTCAAATCCAGAATAAAATAAGCGTTGCCAACAAAGTGGCTGTAAAAATCCTATATATAACCTAAAACACGAATTGGGGCTTCTTGTAATTATTAAATACTTCTACACCAAGTTGAAATTCTTCAACTCTTCATTAAAGTCGCAGGTCGTGTCTTGCTGCGATGGGTATCGATCGATACCAGGGGGTATCGATCGACACTGATCGTGAAATCTGGTACTCAGCAACACGAACTCAGCTTTGCTCCAAACTGCTCCAGAAAGCTCCAATAACTTCAATTATGCTATAAACGTGCTAAAACCTGTAAAAGACTCTAAAAGACTACAAAATACTATAAAGACTCTATAAAACAGACTTATATCATGGTTTAAAAGGGGTAAAAACCATGATATATCATTCCAGATATAAAACAGACCTACTCCATCACTGTCTTCTCCAGAATCTCCTTGATCTGCCTGTTGGAGACCTCGACTTGCCCACTCGTCTGAGGGTGATATGGAGTAGCTACACGATGGTTCACACCATACTTCTTCAGCCACCTCTCGAAAATTTTGTTGATAAAGTGAGAGCCACCATCACTTATCACAATTCGAGGGAAAATGATGGTCTTAAACAGCTTAAGAACCACAACAAAGTCATTTTTCTTGCTAGCAATCGCTTCCACCCATTTGGACACATAGTCCACAGCAACCATGATGTATTTGTTATCGTGTGACGAAGGAAATGGACCCATAAAATCGATGCCCCAGCAATCGAAAACTTCAACCTCAAGGATGAAATTCTGTGGCATCTCATGTCTCTTACTGATTTTCCCTCTCCTCTGACAAGCATCACACTGTGAAACGAAAGTATGAGCATCCTTAAACATGGTAGGCCACCAGAAGCCTGCTTGAAGAGCCTTGAACACTGTCTTGAAAGTGGCAAAATGACCAGCATAGTCGGATCCATGGCAATGAAACAAGACACCATGAACCTCTGATGCAGCAATGCATCTCCTGTAGATACCATCAGAACAATGCTTGTACATGTAAGGTTTATCCCAAAAGAATCTCCTTATGTCACGCATGAACTTCTTCCTGTTATATTTCTGGAGGTGTTTTGGCTCTGCATTTGCAGCGAGGTAGTTGGCAATATCAGCATACCATGGATCATCAGAATCGGTTGCAGCGACGAGATGGTCTTTAGAGGCATCAAGATGATCACCAATAAAAAAAATCCAGAATCGCCAGGGTATCGATCGATATTGAGACCGGCAACTCGTGAAAATTGCTGACTCTCTGCGAAATTCATCTGAAACCCAGTTTCAATGAAGTAAATGGATTCCTCAGGTAGTTGATCATCAATAGGGACGTCTGTATCGATCCGCATCCTCGAGAGATGGTCAGCGACCCTGTTCTCTATGCCTCTCTTGTCCTTAACTTCGATGTCGAAACCTTGTAGCAAAAGAACCCAACGACAAAGATGAGGCTTGAGATCCTTGTTCAGCATCAGATATTTGAGAGCAGCATGATCAGTATGAAAAACCACCTTGCTCCCAATCAAGTAGGATCGGAATTTCTCAAAGGAGAAGACAATTGTAAGTAGTTCCTTCTCTGTGGTGCTGTAATTCCTCTGAGCATCATCCAATGTCCTGCTGGCTTAGTAGATGACGTGCAGCTTCTTATCTTTCCTCTGACCCAGAACTGACCCAACAGCAAAATCACTAGCATCGCACATGATCTCAAAAGGCAGAGTCCAATCAGGAGGTTGCACAATAGGAGCACTCACCAAAGCCTTTTTGATCTCCTCAAAGGCTGCAAGACAATCAGGCGTGAAATCAAATTTGATCTCCTTGCATAACAGAGCGGTGAGTGGGCGAGCTAGCTTGGAGAAATCCTTGATGAACCGTCTGTAGAAACCAGCATGACCAAGGAAACTCCAAATATCCTTCACAGAAGTCGGTGGTTGGAGACTTGTCATGACCTGAATCTTGGCTTTGTCAACTTCGATCCCAGCTTCAGAGACCTTGTGCCCAAGTACGATGCCATCCTGAACCATAAAGTGACACTTTTCCCAATTAAGGACCAAGTGTTTCTCTTCACATCTCTGGAGCACCTTGCACAGATGATTCAAACAGTCTTTGAACGATGGTCCGTAAACTGAGAAATCATCCATGAACACCTCCATAAAATCTTCAATCATGTCTGTGAAGATAGACATCATGCACCTCTCAAAAGTGGCTGGAGCGTTACACAATCCAAATGGCATTCTCCGGTATGCGAATGTGCCATAGGGACATGTGAAAGTGATCTTCCCTTGGTCATCTGGATGGATAGGAATCTGGAAGAAACCTGAATATCCATCAAGGAAACAATAGTAGGGATGACTAGCCAATCTCTCCAACATCTGGTCAATGAATGGCAATGGGAAGTGATCTTTCCGTGTAGCTGCATTCAACTT
>PKML01074063.1:111246-123743 GCA_002933935.1 Eutrema yunnanense
TCAGACATGGAGATTGAAACAATAAACATGATTGAATAAATACTCAAATAAATAATAAGAAAGAGTAACAAAAGGGTTCGAAATCTTCTCTCAGACGAACAAAGTATCAGACTTGTCTCCCTCAAAAGCTCTCTCTCAAATCCAGAATAAAATAAGCGTTGCCAACAAAGTGGCTGTAAAAATCCTATATATAACCTAAAACACGAATTGGGGCTTTTTGTAATTATTAAAGACTTCTGGACCAAGTTGCAATTCTTCAACTCTTCATTAAAGTCGCGGGTCGTGTCTTGCTGCGATGGGTATCGATCGATACCAGGGGGTATCGATCGACACTGATCGTGAAATCTGGTACTCAGCAACACGAACTTCAGCTTTGCTCCAAACTGCTCCAGAAAACTCCAATAACTCCAATTATGCTCCAAACGTGCTAAAACCTGTAAAAGACTCTAAAGGACTACAAAATACT
This sequence comes from Eutrema yunnanense, assembly GCA_002933935.1. Lineage (NCBI taxonomy): Eukaryota > Viridiplantae > Streptophyta > Magnoliopsida > Brassicales > Brassicaceae > Eutrema > Eutrema yunnanense. The sequence continues at coordinate 111,713 of PKML01074063.1, forward strand.
AGAAAGACTCTATAAAACGGACTTATATCATGGCTTAAAAGGGGTAAAAACCATGATATATCATTGGCACACTAAGGCAAACATGCCTGACATATATAACGTTTCTCACAATTGGCACAAACAAAGTTTTGGGAGCTGCCATATTGGAAGGATCTTCTATTACGGCATAAACTTGATGTGATGCACATCAAAAAACAATTTTCGATAACATCATGAATACGATTTTGAATGTGCATGGAAAGGGAAAGAGTAAAGATAATATGAAATCAAGGTTGGACTTGGCCGAAATATGCGTAAGAAGCGAGTTGCATATTACACAAAACGGAAAATACCGATTCCGACTTTTCGATTGTCTAGGGATGCGAAACAAGCGTTGTTTGACTGTGTTGGTTTAGAAGTAAAGTTTCATGATGGATATGTGTCCAGATTCTCAAGATGCATAGAGCAAGGCAATACATTTTCCGATATGAAGAGCCACGATTGCCATGTATTCATGCAGCGACTACTACCATTTGCATTACTCGAGCTCTTACCGATAACTGTTCACAAAGCAATTGCGGATAAACAAGTATTTAAATATGTATTTTTAATAATATTTAGAAAATATTATAATTTCCTTATTTGATTACTTATATTATTGGTAGGCATTGGAGCATTTTTTAGGGATCTATGCACTCGAACACTAACTGAGGATGGCATAGCGCAATTACTCAATAATATCCTTGTTTTGCTGTGTAATTTAGAAAAAAAATTTCCACCTTCATTTTTTGACATCATGGAACATCTCCCAATCCACCTACCACATGAAGCAGCTCTTGGGGGGCCCGTGCAATTCCGATGAATGTACCCGTTCGAGTGATTCATGGGACATTTGAAAGGAAAGGCCAAAAATCTTGCAAGAGTGGAGGGTTCCATCGTTGCAGGTAGTTTGACCAAGGAAACATCTCACTTCACGTCATACTACTTAACCCAACCGTAAGAACAAAAAAAAACTGATCCTAGAAGATATGACGATGGTGGGGGTTGCACCTACGTATAACGTTGATGTGCCGGATATCTTCGCTCAAATAGGAAGACTTGCTGGAAAGTTGAAAAAAGTTTGGTGGGAAGACCATGAATATTGTCGTGCAGCTCACAATTATGTATTGCAAAATTGTGATTTTGTTCAACCGTTTGAGAGGTATTAATTGCTGCAGTTAACGTACATTTATATAATATATATCTCACTTTCAAAAAAAAATTATTGCAGCATATTCGACATGCAGATCCGAGAAGCCTATCCCGGTTTATTTGAAAAAGATTATGAGAAGTATAAAGAACGTGACTTTGCTGGATGGTTAAAATACTATGTACGTATATATATATATATATATATGATCTACCATTTCACGAATATTTTTAACATAATTTGTTAAAATTAATTGTTATTCAAATAATATATATGTAGGTAATGAATGGATATGCAAACCAGTCCTTGCCACTATGGTTGCACGAGGTTATTCAAGAAACAATTGCGAAGATCACTACTACCCCAAATTATGGATATACATTTCATACATATAAGCATGGCTCTCGAAGGTCAACCGCAAATTATGGAATCTATGTGCTAGGTGAAAACGACTACTACGGCGTCTTGCAAGAAATTATAGATGTCACATATCCTAAATTATCGGTGTGAAATGTATTTTATTCAAATGTGATTGGTACGATCCAACAGTCGGTCGAGGGGTCCATGCAAACAACTTAGGGATGATTGATGTCAATGAAAACCGACGTTTTTTCAAGTTCGAACCCTTCATCATAGCATTGCAAGCATAACAAGTATGTTTCATTCCATATCCTCAGAGCAAAGACATGAGACATGGTTATCGATGATAAAAGTAAACCCAAGAGGCCGTATAATTGGGTTAGGCATCGATGTGGCTATGCAAAATGAAAGAGTCGGAGAAGTCTCCATCGCAGTCGAATCAACAGAAGATATCATACATATCGATCCACAAAACAGATAAGTAGAAGATATCCTGGAAAGAGTTCGGCAAATGCGAAAGGAAGTAATCGTTGCATAAATACGTGGCAGTCATGACTTTTTATCCCTGAAAACTTGTCATTTCTCAGCAGATTTAGCAAGATTGGATACGTACCCATCATGAAACTTCACGTCAGATAAAACCCAATTGAACAACGATGCATTTTCTTCTACACCCAACCGAAATATAGGAACTGGTGATTTCCCATTGCTCATTATGTGCAACTCATTTCCGTTGCAAATATCGGGCAAGTCCAACCTTGACTTTCCGCTGTCTTTGGTTCTTTCTTTCACGTTTAAAACTGTATGCATGATGTTATCCAAAAAAAAAATTCTCAATGTGCAAGACATCAAGATTGTGTCTCAGCAGATGATCTTTCCAGTACGGAAGTTCCCAAAAAATACTTTTCTTGTGCCAATTGTGATTGACCCCGTATCCATTAGGCTTATTAGCAGGAGTGTGCCAATTTCCCCCACGATTCACCGTTTCTAATCCCCCAAAATGATCTATTTGCGCTTCTAGATCTTCCCCAGATAGATACACTGGTGGGGGGACACGCACGATTTTGTTCTTCCTAAACAGCCGCTTGTTTCTCCGATATGGATGGTTGATTGGTAGAAACCGACGGTGACAATCAAACCAGCATGCTTTTCGACCATGTTTCAGCTGAAACGTATATGTCCGATCGAGGCAATAAGGACAAGATAACCTCCCATGCGTCGTCCAAACTGATAGCATTCTGTATGCAGGGAAGTCGCTTATTGTCCACATAAGCACCGCACGCACCGTAAAAAAAAATTCCTCGAACAATCATATGTAAGAACTCCTGTATACCACAACTATTTCAACTCATGTATGCGAGGCAGCAAAAACACATCAAGAGACCTCTTTGGATGATTGGGATCAGGGACTAAAATATTCAGGAATAGAAATTCCCTTTGCATACACATATAAGGTGTTACGATAACTGGCCACAAAGAATATTGCCTACCAGACATACCGAATGGACTAAATCCATCAGTGCAAAGACCAATATACACATTTCGCTTAGATTTAGAAAAGTCTGGGTGTATCGTGTTAAAGTGTTTCCAAAGCTTTACATCTGACGGGGGAGTCACTTCTCTTTCTTTCTGTGAATGTTCTGCATGCCACCTCATCTATGCAGTTGTCATTTCATATTGATACAATCGTTTCAACCTATTAGTTATAGGAAGATACCACATCATTTGGTACGGTATCTTACTACGCCCAGAAGTTTACGGCATAAATCTCGGTTTTTAGCAAAATCTACATTCATGCAGCTTATCATCATTTTTCCAAAAAAGCATATAATTGTCAACACATACATCTATCACCTCAGAAGGTAACCCAAGACTAAACACCAACTTCTGTATCTCATAGTATGTTTCGGCAGTCAAATTATCCTCTGGCAAATACTTTTTAATAAGATCAGCCCAATCATCCATGCAAACCTCAACTAAGTTATGATCAGTTGTAATTGTCATCATCCTAGCTGCTGACGACAATTTAGACTGACCTTCTGTTGCAGCGGATAAACAAGGGTTTGTCGAAGATCAATGGATTTCGATAACGCTTGTTGCTTAGATCTCAAGTTTTCTTCCTGAGAGAACAAAGAGAATCGAAGACTTGAAATTGAGAAGAAATTCTCTTTATTAGTCAAAAACCAAGGTTCAACGTTACAAGAATAAAAATACTTATACTAGTTTGCTAAAACCCTAATTAAAAGACTTGGAGACAAAACATCTTTGAGCCGACATTTAAAAGCCCAAATCCAAGACATAAAACAAAATTCCAATAATGATAAAAACAACGATACAAACGAAGAGCCAAATAACACATGAAAGAAGGTGTGTTACACACAGATGAAAATGTGCTACATCACCTTCTCTACATCCATCGTAAAGTGGCTGATTTGCAGCGTCTAGCATATCATAAAATCGTTTCGTATCTACGTTGGGTTCCTCAACACTATTATCAACATTTGTTTCATGAAATGCATCAGTAACCATGGCATGCATCCTATCATGATCTTGACCCTGATCAAATTGATGTTCACCATGATGATAACTACTACCCTGGTCAAAATCTACATGAACTTGATAATTACTACTACGATCAGCTTGAGTAATCATTTCAAAACCCTCTCTATGTTGATACCAAACATAATATTGTGGCATAAACCCTCTATTTAGTAAATGCTTCCACACCGTCTCAATCAAAATATATCTCGTATTCTTGCATTTACGACAAAGACATAATATCTTACCGTTTTCCAGGGTTGTTTGCATATTTCCGCATGACCCATGAATATTTCAAGTCCCTCTTTGAATTCTTTCGTCAACGCTCCTTCCAAATCCTTTTGCGTATACATCCATCTTCGTAGATCATATATAGATATTTTATAAATAAAGATTTTATAGTATTTTTTTTTTGTTATTAGTGTTTGTTTTTTTTTAAAAAACTTTCGTTTCAAGTTAGGATGTATTTATAGAAAAAATTTCAGAATTACCAACGGATTTACATCGGAAATTTTACAACGAATTTACATCGAAATAACATTTACAACGACTTTACATCAAATATACGACGACTAGATTAGATGTAAATAATTATGTGAACCTACTGAAAAACATATTCACCAAACTGGAAACAATCGACGTAAAATCATCGTTAATTTACATCGAATATAGGTCATTGTAAATCCGATGTACAATTACATCGACTTTACAATGTAATATGTGAAAGTCATATTCGTTGTAATATCGATGTAACTTTACATCGGATTTACGACGATTTTTGATATCGTCATATAATTGTCGTAATGTCGTCGTCCAATTACGACAATTTTACGACGACACATATTTACGACGAAATTGCATCGAACACATGTCGCCGTAATGTCGTTGGCCAATTATGACGATTTAAAATCGTCGTAAATTTTTGTTGGAAATAGGCAGTTTTTTTTGTAGTGCATCATGAATGAATAAAAGACGAGAGATTTAAGAAGAAGATAAATAAGATTGCATTCAAATACTCAAAGATTCATACAAAAATGATAAGAACCTTCAAAAGGGAAAGTATTTGAAACTAAAACCAAACTTAGCTAAAAAATTAAGTCTAACAAGCTTAAATAGTAAATAGGTGCGAACTGGGTCAACCCGGCCTGCATCGGCCGCAACTACCCGATGTGGCTAGTTGATGCATGATACTGGTCTCCGGCTGAAAATGCATCGTCCGTAGGAGCCCGATGCAGCCTGGTCGATGCCAAACACTGGTTATTCTCCGGCGTGAGCTGCATCGGCCGTAGGTGCCCGATGCGGGGTGGCCGATGCAGAACATTGGTCTTGGCTTCTTCTTGCCTTTTTCTCCTTCTTTGAATCTTTCTCTTCCTCTTCTCCAAGATCATCTTTCAAGCTCCACATTGCCTCCAAATGTACCTTAGAAACACTCCAAATACTCGGAAACTCTCTAGGACCTAACCAAAACTCACTAACCTCTATATGTGAATGCAAGATCGAAGAAGACCATGTAAATGCAAGTGAAAGGCACAAAAACTAACTAAAATGAATGCATGAAATGACTAAATAGTGCAACTATCAACTCCCCTAAACTTGCATTTTGCTTGCCCTCAAGCAAACAAACATAAACAAGATGAAGAAGAGGTTGAAGGTGGGAGCTCAAATCCAAAAGTATCAACAAAAGATATCGACTCAATGTCCTAGTTGGTAGTTCTATGATTCCCAAAAAAACAAACTCTACTCCTAAACATGAAAAGAAGTCTAAGGCTTAGCATCCACAAGCATTCCTATCCTCCAACTCTTTAACATTCATTAAGTGGTAATGGTGAATCATGCAATGCACAAATCAAGTGAACTCATTTGGCTTAGGGAAAAAGTTTTGAGATAAAAATGATCTCAATCATGTGGGTACTCCATAGCAAAGAGATCTCTCATGAAAGAATGAACTTTTGCAAAATGCTAAGAGTAAACAACAACTGATGCATACAAGGATATACATCCATCTACCTAATGCCTCTCATGATCTCGACTCCTATCCCTAACCCCAACAATATTTCATTCCTACACAACCTATAACATAAGACAATTTGCGTTCTTAAACCTGTATTCTCCATCATTTTTCTTTTCTTTTCACACTTAGGGGATTCTCTTCTTTTACACAAATGGTTGGCTTCTTATCTTTTTTTTTCTTTTAGCTCTTATTTTGTTTTCATAACTAGTCTCTCAACCATCCTTTAAATGCCTTAGCCATATATATTTATTTTTTTCCTTTTTGGCCCTTTCTTTCTTTTACACTTAGAGACTTATTCATTTCAATACTTATAAGAGTTATTTCACACTTTCATGCCAACCAATCCAAACTTTTACTTTCCCCTATCCTTTCTTCCAATCTTTCCTCTTTTTTTTCGCATTCCCTTTTCTTCTTCTCTCAACAATACCTCAAATCTCCAACCTAAACTAACATAACCTATATCTAGCTCAATGATGTGTGAGCTAGTTCTTCATAGAAGCATCTTCTTGTCGTCCTAAACTCAACACTTTTTGCTAATTTCATTCGAAAATAGGCCTGACAACACACACAAGAGATGAAGGCTTGAAAGAAGGCTTAGTTTAGGGTGTGGTTAATCGTTTCAAATATGTGAATCGACTATTTGAGCTAACAAGAGAGTGGTAAAAAAGGAGAAGATAGCCCAAATATGTATATGGTATCCATGAGTTCATCTTTTCAATGTACATAACATGATAATTGCGAGTCAAGATTATAGTTCAATAGCTAGAGTTGGAATCAATTCAAAACTTGTTTCGACCAAGAGAAAAACATTCAAGACATGAGATCCAAGCATGGTTCGTCTTTAATTTCAAGTTCATTCAAATGCATCAAACGGTTGGCCGATAGCTACGAGTCCATAGCTAGAATTTTTTTGTGGTCGTCTGTTGCTAATAGCCACAAATATATATAGACTATAGTTACAACTAGGCCTGAGCATTTTACCCGGACCCAAAAACCCGAACCGGAACCGACCCGAAATACCCGAACCGAAATCCTATCGGTTTCTAAATGGGTTCAAAACCTTTTTACCCGAAAGACATGGAACCGAACCGAGAACTGATAGGGTACCCGAGAACCGAATCCGGATATATTTTCTTTCGTTTTTTTGGATTTTTGGGTATATTTTTCGGTTTTTTTGGTATATTTTTGGTTTTTCGGGTTTTCGGATATATTTTTCAGTTTTTTCGGGTATATTTTTGTGTTTTCGGGTATATTATTCGGGTATTTTCGGGTTTTCGGATAATTTTCAGATTTTCGGGTTTTCGGGTATATTTTCGGGTACCAAATACCCGAACCGATTAAGATCCGAATTTTTTTGGGGTTTTTTCTGTTCTTGAATCTCTGAACCGAACCGACCCGGAACCGAGAGGAACCGAACCGAAACCTTTTCGGTTCTTATTTGGGTCCAAAACCCTCCCAAAAAATCCGGAACCGACCCGAATACCCGAATGCCCAGCCCTGCCTATAAACAGTATTTTTTTAATAGTGTGAACGACCTATAGCTATTCGTGAAATCAAGCTCATATATTATAACTGTATACATCCCTCGATCTTCTCATATGAATCTTACATAAAGAAAGATCATTCTTTTTTTGGCAGGTTGTTCAGGGAGAAAGAGAAGAAAATCTTGTGAGGCTTCTCAGAGATTTTCTGAAACAATATGTCCATGGAGACAAAGAGGGTTTCATACACCGCGCTGAATCTGAAGCCAAAGAGACTCTCAGATGCAGGCATTGAGTCCTTCCTTTGTGTGATTCACTAGTTAATTATACACTAAACATTTCTTCGCATTCTGAATAGAAATCTTATGAATGAATTTGTTAAATCTTTTGGAACAGTTCAAGAACTTGGGAAGAGAGCTCTTTACTTAGGAGTTCCTTTTTGTAGCTGAATGGGTTAGGAACAAAGGGCATTCTTGGAAATAACAGATCAGTGCAGCCAAAGGTGCTTTTAGGTTACTTCAGCTGCTAGAAGAGAGCAACTGGATATTCAAGAAAAATTGGGACTGGTCCAGCGAATGACTTGGAGTCTCATATTCAAAGAAACCACTGATGGGATCTCTGTGGAAACTCAATGAGGTTGACATTCAAGTAACTCACATGTGTGTGTGTGTCAGATGGTGAGTTCTTTTGGATCTTCTGTTGCTTATATTTGTTAGACCTCATGATACAAGATATGATGATTCTTGAAAAAAAACTGGTTTAGGTATTGCACGATAACAATTTGGGAAAGGAGCTTAAATTTCGAGCAATGGCTCTCAAGATTCTTGGGAAGATTTTCCAGGTTTTTTTTTCAATAACATAATCATATCACATTATCTGATTTGTTTTTGGTTTTTGTGCTGATTCAAGATTGTTGTGGTTCGCGCAGCAAGAAAACCAATCGAGGAACGGTGCAAAATCAAGAAGAGAAGATGAAGACATGAGATGACGACAACAGTAGCAGCGATGACGATTCTTCACAACCGCTTTCATACAGAGCTCCTCTGCTCATTCAGGTGAATTCTCTCTTTCAAGTCATTCTATGATGATACACTGTAATAGATAAACAGAGATTTAGATTCTTGATTGGACGTTTTTGCAAGGGATTGGTAGACCATAAGGGCCAATGATCTCAGACAAAAAAATCTTTGTGCTAGGCTCTGTTCTGGTAGGTACTGCCGCCACACACTCCGGCGACTGCAAAATACAAGAAATATAAAGTAGTTTGCTTAAGGAAAGTGAAAGAGAATCATTGATGCTTATATAGTTTGCTTGATGAACTGTCTATAGTTGCAGACTTTTTTTACTTCCTCTCATAACCCGTAAAAAGTCACCATCATAGCAACCCCAAAACTATTCATGGAAATCTTCTTTGCCTAGAGCAGTGGGCTGAATTGATTCACATGTCTTCCAAAAACAGCAACTTCTTGCATAGAAGACATGTGAATCAACGTTGGGTTTCAAACAGTACCACGGAGCCATCATTTCACATTCATATGTGAGACCATAAATAACTTAGAGACGCGCGGTTCCTCTGCCTCATTCATAAATGTACATATTATGTAGTGCACGGTGCAATAAAAATCAAAGAAACAAAGGATCAAAAGCAAAGAATTACTATATGGAATTTATTTTAAGAATAAGTTCAGCGTAACTTACCTATCAATTCACAGCAAGGCAGATAAATGATTAAATCTTCCGAGATTGACAAAATACGATAATATGACCGACCTATGTTCATCAAACTTTGAGTGATAGGAATTTTTTATTTTCCCACGCCATGTGCAGCATTTCCTCTGACTTGATGTTTTGCTTCTACTAGTGTTATTCACACTCAAATTGAGTATTCAACAATCAGCCCAACTGGTACCTGGATTCTTTTTTACATGCTTCTCTCTCATCAGTTTTCTTACAAGCTCCGAGCTTTCCCAATCTCCAGAGGTTGCAAATATGGCGGACAACTGCACATAAGCAACTGAGTTCTCAGGTTCTAGCTCTATAATCTTCTCAGCAACTTTCTTTCCCATGGATTTATATCCATTTGCTACACATCCTCTTAGAACAGATGACCACATACTTGCATCCGCATCGAAAGGCATCTCTTCTACAAGAGCTATGGCTTCTTCCAGATAACCAGCACGAGCCAAAAGGTCGACCATACATGAATAATGCTCTTTATCTGGAACAAAACCATTATCCAACTTCATTGCCTCAAACAGTTTCCTTCCCTCTTCCACTAAACCACAGTAATTGCACGCTGTTAGAACACCCATAAAGGTGATCCGAGTGGGTCTTATACCAGCAACATACATTTTCTTGAACAAATCAATCGCTTCAAATCCATGACCATTCGTAGCATAACCTGATATCATCGAGTTCCATGGTATTTCATCTGATTTTACCATTGTGTCAAATACTCTCCTGGCATGCTCCACAGATCCACACTTGCAGTAGAGATCAATGAGAGAGGATGATACTATTTGATCAGAGTCAAGACCAACGATAGTAGCCCTCGCAAAAACCTGCTCACCAAGTTCGAGAGACGAAATGCTTGCACACGCACTAATGACACTGGAGAGACTAAACTTATCTGTAGGCAAATCCAGCTTGTGCATTTGGCGGAAGTACTCTAGAGTTTCAACTAGACAACCATTTTGACTGAATCCTACAGTCATTGAGTTCCAAGAAACCAAGCTCTTTTTCTCAATTCTCTCAAATACCCGTTTTGCATCTTTGATTCTTCCACAGCTGAAATATACCTTGATCATAGAGTTGAGTAAGATTGTGTCATAGGTTTTGACCTCAATGAAAAGTTTGCAAGCTTCCACCGGGCTTCCACACATTGAGTACATATCAAGCAATGTGCTAGCTACAACAATGTCATCAATTAACCCGAATTTATATGCATGACAGTGCATTTGTTTACCAGTCTCTAGGATACCCAAACCGCCGCAAGCATTTATAAGGGAAGCCAGCGTACGAGAGTCTTCCCGGGCTTCATTCCTCATCTCATTGAATAGAAGCAGTGCCTGCGTTTCCATATTGTTGGCAACATAACCCGAAATCATAGAGTTCCATAGAAAGACGCATCTGTTACTTGTTTTCCTATCGAAAAGTCTTCTAGACTCATTCACTTTCCCACAGCTTGCATAACCTGAAATTAGTGCAGATAGAGAATGGTCGTCAGGTTCCCCAATCTGATCCACCAAATTGCTAGCCACTCTCAAATCACCGCACTTTGCATACAAATTAACCAAAGAAGTATTCATTACCGAGTCATAATATTCAACACCACCGATCAGAACCCGGGCATGTATTTGCATCCCGCATTTCAAAGCTTCCAACTTGGCACAAGCCCCAACAAGTGTCGTCATTGTGATCACATCAACGCTGCCTAATCTCGATCCTTTAAACAGCCTCAAAGCTTCCTCGGCATAGCCGTTTAGGCTGTATCCATGAAGCAGAGAGTTCAACGTCACAACATCTTGTTCCCGCATGGCATCGAACAACCTCCTAGCTACAACTAGCTCACCGGCCTTAGCGAACCCGGAAACAACCACGTTCCAAGAGTAACCATCCTTCTCTGGCATCATATCAAACAGCTTCAAAGAAGTCCCTTTATCCCCAAGATTCATGTACCCTTCAATCATGGTGTTCCAAGAGAAAAAGTTTCTCTCAGTCATTTCGTCGAACAGGTTCCGCGCGGTTCCCATCCTGCCGCACCGCGAGTATATCTGGAGGAGATGATTAGCGACAATGACAATTGAGCTACGGAAACACTTCTTGAGGAAGAATCCATGGATTTGTCTCCAAAGAGTTTCGCAATTTTTGGTACTGCTGCATGAGTGAAGAAGACTCACGTAATGACGCCGATATTTTCCTTCCATGGAATCCATGTGTGGAGAAAAAGTAGCAAAATTTAGCTGAAGAAAGTTGCAGAGAATAGCGAATCAAGTGGGTTTTTGAATTCATAGGTTCGTCTTGTTAGAAGGTTGGAGATTGAAGCCACCAGCTTCTTTGTTTTGTTCATTGTGGTGACGGGAAAGAAAAAGAGCCGGTTTAAGGCTTTATCAAATGTATAGAGCCGGTTTATTTAACTGTGATTTGGTTTCTGGTTTACTTGGTTAGCAATAGTATATATACACTTTGTAAATCTGTCATTTGATTTTGACAAGAATAAACAATTAATTTCACAGATTCATCGTTTCTTAACGAACTTCTTGTTCATCAACTCTATTATGGTATCAGAGACAGGTTCTCGTGCGAAATATGCTGATTTCACATTCGTTTTTCTTCTTTTCTTTGCAATTTCACCGATCAATTGCTTTGATTATCGTCGATTGATCTTCATCTCAATCAATTTCTGGCAATGGTGAAATGATGAGTAGGACTTTTGCAAGTCCCGGATCAATACCTCATTGTAGTATTTGAGGA
>PKML01074064.1:0-33652 GCA_002933935.1 Eutrema yunnanense
AAGAAATTTACAATAGAAAATTAGTATATTTTTAATCTAACTTGATTTAATCGTAACCAATTAAAATGAAATCATAAAATAATCATACTCCTTACATAAAGCACACAAAAAACATCAAACTCTTACAAGAAATAATCTATAGAGCCATTTGAACACTGTTAGGATTGTTTAAAAAAAAAAAAATTAATCCAAAAACATTTCGATCGTAAACCCTTAAGTGGTATAAATTGTTTTTTTTTTGGGTCAAAAAGTATACATCGTGTCAAGAAAATATGATTTTTGTATGATGAAAACTAACTAAAGGGGTCGAAACTTGGGTGTGATTTTCGTATGTGGAGGCGGCCTCTATCTAAAGTGTCTAAAAACATTTATTTATAGGGTCTTAATATAACCTAGGTCGGTTTAAGAGAAGCCATAATCAAAAAAGGAAAACTGCCTAAAACATGTTCTAGATCAACCACAAGCCTATATGGGGGGAGGGTGTTCAATCTAAATGATCTATCTACTTCATAATGGCCTTTAATCTTCATATATGTGCAGTCTAGATCAACCTATTTCAAGTGGTCAATCTATGTGGTCGAGCTACTTGATTAGTCTTCACTAAAATCGTCATATTTTATAGACACTTGCATATGAAAGCAATCGTTGCCTATATTTATACCCAATTTGAGCTCTTTGACAACAAAAAAAAACAATGTATACCACTTAAGGGTTTACGATCGAAATATTTTTCGGATTAAAAAACTGAAAAGAAGCAAACCCTAATAGTCTTCAAACGGCTCTATCGATTTATTTCTTGGAAGAGTTTGATGTTTTTCGAGTGCTCTATGTAGGAAGTTTGATGATTTTAAGCTTTCATTTTAAATTGCGTAAGATGAATTAATGTTTTTAGAAATAGAATCACAGTAAAAATATACTTGTTTTCTATTGTAAATTTCTTTGAAATAATTTTTTGAAATTTCTTAGTTAATTAGCATATTTGATGTGTGATGATTTTCATCTGAAGATAGAAAATTGATGTATATAGAATAAAATATAGAAGTTAAAAACATATCCAAAGAAAATATGATATTTATATTTTGTTCAACCCATATTAAAGTTTTAAGATAAGTATTATTTTCTATGTTAATTTGTCACAAATTTTTAGTTATCGAAAAGTATATGGTGATTGAAATATTACATAAATATTGTTTTAATAACATATCTTGACGAAAATTTATGATAAAACTATAGATTTATAAAATTAACTAATAAATATGTAGAAAACATTAAATAATAAATTAAATTTAAAGATTTCCAATTACTACACCTAATCAATCTAATAGACTAAATTGTCGTTTGTTATTAGATAGCTAATGAACAAGTTAACTAATAATAAATCTTTGAAGAATAAATAAACCTAAGATCTTATGCTTGTTGATCAATTAACCTAAGAAAAGCATGCATTGAGAGCAAGTAAAGGTGAAGAACTATATGATAATCCCTAAATAAATTTCATATTAAGTCATGCAAATTATGAACACATTGAATACCTACAACCTAACAAGATGACTACTCAAACATTATCAGAGAAATCAAGCAAAGCAAGGAAGAATTCATTATATAAAGTAAAAGGGTTTCATAAATCTTCTATATTGATATTACAGAGGTGATATATTCTCCCATGAAGATCGATAATGAAAACTAACTAAAGGGGTTGAAACATAGGGGTGATTTTCATGTGTATGTGGCTCCCTGTCTAAAGTGGCTAAAAACATGTATTTATAGGTTTTTAATCTAACCTAGATCGGTTTAAGAGAAGACCTAATCGAAAAATGAAAAATTGCATAAAACTTCCAAAAACATGTTTTAGATAAACCACATGCCAAGGGGGGGGGGGAGGATGTTCGATCTAAATGACCGATCTACTTCATCATGGCCTTCAATCTTCATATATGTGCAGTCTTGATAGAACTCTTTCAAGTGGTCAAACTACTTGATAAATCTTCACCAAAATCGTCATATCATATCGTTCCTATATTTATAGCCAATTTGAGCTCATTACCTTCATGGGAAGTCATCCAACCGATGCTAAACTTCTGATGCATCTGCATTGTTCTGCATGACAAGATTCTTTTATTTTTGGCACAATTTAGCTCCTTTTGCATCCTTTTGAATACTTGACCTGATATTGAATTAAAACTCTAAAAATCTATTAAAATACCCTTTCGGCCAAACCATATGAAAAGACCAAAATAAATGCATTAAAACCGTATAAAATACGTAAAACGATGTATATCATTGAACCCATTGAAGGACTTGACTTAGCTCAAGCCTATGAATTTAATTGTAAGCTTAAAAAATGAAGAAAACCGTTACATTTGAAGCCTCCAAATTTTTTCAAGTAACTATTCTTCATCAAAATTTTTATGTCAGATGTTTTAGCAATGCACTTTTTGGCGTTGATGGTGGTAATAATATCAATCCTGATTTAGACCAGTTTAATCAAAGAAGAACGGTGAACATGAATGCGTTCTACAACCAGAACATAATTCTCCCTAATCACCCATTACCGTTTGGGAACAATAATCATGGTAGTATTGATGAGGGATTTCACCCGGAATACAATATGAACCACATACAAGAGTACAAATACATATATCCAACATATTTTGATACATTTTAACAAATTAAATGATAAAATTATATTGTTATTTTTAATTAAATTCATATCTTACATTGAAAAAATACAAAGATTAGAAAATATTCCTAAATTGTTCATAAAAAAAATACAAAATACCATTTTATCAAGTACAAATACATATCTTTACTTGATCATAATTTGGGAATTTCATATCTAGAAGAAAAATGAGATGCCTAAACAAAATCTGAGAAAATTAATATATTGTATGCATAATCAACTATATAGAAGAATATTACGAACTATATTGTAGTAGAGTTAGCATTCGTGTTATCAATTTTAAAGTATCTTTCCATAAAGAATCATAACATCAATTTACATAATGTGCCTTAAAGGACACTTCGTTATATATTTTGGGAAATTTATTATCATTTAATTTGACTTATAAAAATGTATAAATATGAATAAGTGTTTAGATATACTCAACATTGGTTTTTACAATACAATGAAGATGTAACCAAAATTAAAAATTATAATTCACAAAATCTACAAAATGTTTTATTTTTCTATTAAAAAAAAGTTTTCATTTAATAACAATTCTAATTGTCTTCGTTTTTTTTTCCAAAATAACATACATAATAAATTCTATGATACTTAAAAATAAAAAACATAACTTTTAACAAACTAAAAAATCCCATATATATATATAATTGTCCGTGCGAATGAGCGGATTCGACTGTAATGGAAATACAAATTGTGTCAATTAGTACAATAGTTGGTTTTCTTTCTGTTTTCAGCGTGTTTCACATAAAATGCTTTTTAGTGATATTTATAGGTCGCTCTATCTCAATTTATTTCTAATAACATACTTATTATTATATAAATATGTAATTATCACATATAATTAGATATAGCAGATTATGATACATTGTAACATATGAAATGATAAGTTATAGTCAAATCAATATGAATTGCATACCTTATATTGATAGCATATAAAGAGATTAAAATCTCCTAAATTTGGTAAATTTGAAATTCAAATATAAAATATAGTAAATTAAAGTTGAATTTACTCTTATATAACTCAAAATATTAGTTGTTGGTATGTAATATTCTGCTATAAATACAAACACCAAGCCTTTTTTGTTTTTTCCAAATATCAGTAAAAAATGCTAACGAAAAACAAAGGTAGTCAGAAAAATATATAAAATGTCAAAATGAAATCAGAAATAATTTCAAGTTACTTTTTCAAAAAGGAGATCAGAGCTTTTAAAAAAGGAGATCTGAGCTTTTCAAAAAGGAGATCTGAGCTTTTCAAAAAGGTTAGTGAGCTTTGTACACTTTGGGTGCCGAAATTGCCATTATTGTGTGTTTCACCTAGTCAAAAAAAAATTATTTTGTTCATCCAAATATTCAAATCGTAATTGATAGATTCTTAAACAATAACCCTCCACCTTCTCACCAACCCAATAAAAAGCAACTTAGTGAAGTCCATCGAAATTCTATAATTCGGGATCTGAACAATCAATTTACTCAGGTGAATCTTAAATTTTATGTTATTTTATTGTGTTATGTAGAATATTATTATGTTTAATTTAAATCATAAAAACCATAATTTAAATGGTTTTATTGAGATATTTTTATAGTTTTAAATAATAAAACAAATATATACATATTAGTTGTAGCGAATAACTAATATATTATACGGTATAAATAAATATTTTCTCCATATTAAAAATATATTTATATATGCATGATCATATGGCAGAAAAAAATCATAATGATATGTTGCAGAATCATATAGTATGAAAATTAATGATATAATTTATATGTTTATTTATATATTTGGTTTGTGATATTTCAATTTTTTCAAATAATTAATTTGAGATGTTCTCAAATGGGCTTTTACACATAAATTTTTAAAATTGAAATTATTTATATTTGTAGGTGATGAACCTATTAGAATCAGAGAAAAAAGAAGAATGAATAACAAAGGAAAATAACAGAATTTTTAGTTAGTTTTCATTATCGAGTTTTAAGGGAGAAGATATCACCTATGTAATATCAATATAGAATATTTCTGAAACCCTTTTACTTTATATAATGAATTATTCATATTTTTGTTTGATTTCTCTGATAATGTCTGGGTAGTCATCTTGTTAGAACAACCTCAATGGGTATCTCAACAATACAATATTAATTATTTTTTTTTAAATTAAATAATTAAATTTATAAAATAAAAAGAAATGGACCAATAAAAAATGGCCACATATGCTTGGGGTATCTCAAGTTTTTTTTGGGGTATCTAAAATGAGATACCCATGTCTCTCTCTCTCTTTTCTATTTTGAATTTTTTTCTTTTTTTTTAATAGTTGGTATCTCAATGAGATACCCCCATTGAGGCTGCTCTTAGGTTATAGATATTCAATGTGTTCAAAATTTGCTTGACTTAATATCAAAGTTATCTATGGATTATCTTATGGTTCTTCACATTTACTATCTCCCAATGATGCTTGCTTTTCTGATCAACCAGCATTAGATCTTAGGTTTATAGTTTACTTACTCTCCTAATGCATATGAACTAGTATATATTTGGTGAGCAAAATATCATAACCACACCAAAGTTGAGTTATCAAACCTGAACACAATAATGCATGTGTAGCTATCTAATAACAAAAAACAGTTTAGTCTATTAGGTTAATTAGGCAAAGTAATCAGAAATCTTTGAAGTTTAACTTATTATACTATTTTCTACGTCTTTGTTTTAGTTAATACTATGCGTGNTATTTTCTAGACACTTGCATATGAAAGCAATCGTTGATTATATTTATACCCAATTTTAGCACTTTGACAAAAAAAAAACAATGTATACCACTTAAGGGTTTACGATCGAAATATTTTTCGATCTAAAAACTGAAAAGAAGCAAACCCTAATAGTCTTCAAACAGCTCTATCGATTTATTTCCTGGAAGAGTTTAATGTTTTTCGAGTGCTCTATGGAGGAAGTTTGATGATTTTATGCTTTCATTTTAAATTGCGTAAGATTAATTAATGTTTTTAGAAATAGAATCACAGTAAAAATATACTTGTTTTCTATTGTAAATTTCTTTGAAATAATTTTTTGAAATGTCGTAGCTAATGAGCATATTCGATGCGTGTTGATTTTCATTTAAAGATAGAAAATTGATATATATAATAAAATCTAGAGGTTAAAAACAAATCCAAAGAAAATATGATATTCATATTTTGTTAAACCCATATTAAAGTTTTAAGATAAGTATTATTTTCTATGTTAATTTGTCACAAAGTATTAGTTATCAAAAAGTATATGTTGATTGAAATATACATAAATACTGTTCTAATAACTTATCTTGTCGAAAATTTATGATAAACTATAGATTTATAAAATTAACTAATAAATATGTAGGAAATATTAAATAATAAATTAAATTTAAAGATTTCCAATTACTACACCTAATCAATCTATTAGACTAAATCGTCGTTTGTTATTAGAAAACTAATGAACAAGTTAACTAATAACAAGTTTTTGAAGAATAAATAAACCTAAGAACTTATGCTTGTTGATCAATAAACCTAAAAAAAGCATGCATTGAGAGCAAGTAAAGGTGAAGAACTATATGATAATCCCTAAATAAATTTCATATTAAGTCAAGCAAATCATGAACACATTGAATACCTACAACCTAACAAGATGACTACTCAGACATTATCAGAAAAATCAAGCAAAGCAAGGAAAAATTCATTATATAAAGTAAAAGGGGTTTCAGAAAATTTTTATATTGATATTACAAAGGTGAGATCTTCTCCCTTGAAGATCGATAATAAAAACTAACTAAAGGGGTTGAAACTTAGTGTTGATTTTCATATGTGGACGTGGCTCCCTGTCTAAAGTGGGTAAAACATGTATTTTATAATGTTTTTAATCTAACCTAGACCGGTTTAAGAGAAGCCCTAATCGAAAAAGAAAAAAATTGCATAAAACGTCCAAAAAACAAGGTTTAGATAAACCACCATCCCTGTCTGTTTCCGGTCTCGATAGAGTTGGGTAAGACGATCCCAAATTTCCACCAAAATCAGGGATGGTGCAAGCTGGGTAATACGATTCCAAATTTCCACCAAAATCAGGGATGGTAAAAAAAAAGTTGTCAAAAAAAAAAACTAGTTATAAAATATGCATCAAAATGGGAGAGTTGAACGCAAATTACATCAGCATATTTTCAATATCGCTGGTGCCTTAGGATAACACATTTTCATATTTAGGACCGCAAACATTAGCAAATTTTCATATGCATCCTAAATTTTCCATTCTGTTTTGTTCCCACAAGATCATTTTCTGGAATTTTTGTTTGCCCATCTTTACTGAAGCATGTACGTATCATTTGGAAAAACAAGAGTTTTTTTTCCCATAGATGTGGTTTTATGTGAAACCCATTTTCCTTATTTCAAAAACAATGGGGTGTATTCAATCTAATATTCCTAAATGGATTTGAAGGTTCATTTACAAATCACTAGTTTAATATCATGGGATTTTAAAAGATTTTTTTTAAATTCATGTGTGAATAACATAGGATTTATGATTTTAATACAAATAACTCCAAANATACTAGATTGAATACACCCCCTTAGTGAGTTTTTAGATGATTTGAGTGAATTATGTAAGTTGTTATAGTTTTTTTTAAAAAAATTTATGAAATCTCACCTAAAACCATGAGATTTGGATTTTTATTTGTTTAACTAATAAACTCCACCTAACAAAAACATCTTCAAATCACTAAAAATCCCCTAAAATCTACTATTTAAAATATTTCCAATAACATTGTATTTGATTGTTCATTTACAAATCACTAGTTCAATAATATGGGATTTTAAAAGACTTTTTAAAATTTATGTTTGAATAACATATGATTTGTGATTTTAATACAAATCACTCCAAATGATAGATTGAATATGGGAAAATTGTCAAAAAAGCATGAGCTTTCAAATTTTGGCCATTAAAAGCACGAACTAACGCGTGAATAATTTAAATAATCAAATTATGCTGTCTTTAAATTTAAATCACAAACTTCTGTTGACTGAGCCAAATTAGTCACGGCGTTAAGTCAACAAACGAAACGGATAAAACGAGATTAAAAAACTGTTGTAAATCACGGTTATGTGATACAAGTTCTCTTTCTTCTTAAAACCCCAAAAAGATGATTGGAATTTTCGTGATTTGGGGTTTAAGAATAAAAGAGGAAACGATATCAGATCACTTAACATTTACAACGATTTTTTTATATATAGGCTATGATTTCAAAAAATAAAAATATTTGGAAAACCACTCTATCGCTTACAGCTCACAACTTCTTTTTTATTCTGTTTTAATATAAAAGGGAAAAGACAATAATAGAAAATTGTATTACTGAAAAAATTAGATTATTTATTTCTGAAACAAATAAGCACGTTGATAATTCTTAACTTTTTTTTTATGTCATCTATACATTTTGGCTTCCCAATCAAAAAGAGATGAATTTACAAAAAAAAAAATATCCGTAAATCTTGTTCTAATTGAACAAGCTAAACAGTTTGTTCAAAAATTTAGATTACAAGGAAAAAAGAGAAGTTTAAAATAATCAAAATTATCCAGAAATTAGAATCATACAAAAAATCTTCTAAGAGATTAGAGAAAGCGGGTTATGATATCTTAATAAACTCGGAACAATCTTCTAAGAGTTTCAAAGTCTAAATCGTTAATTTTCGTAAAATCATTATCAACATAACCGATAGAAAAACTTCCAATTCCAAATGAAATGGTGAAAGGCTCTTCTTTTATGTATTTTGCTCCAACTAATTATGTGCTGATAACTTTTCATTTTTACATTATATTATTGTTATTTGGTATAAAAAAATATAAATAAAGTTTAGATATGAAATTAATATATAAAATGATTTATTCTTAAATTATCCGCTAAGACATCCAATACACACCCAACAAAACAAAATGTTGACAAACAAAAAAACAGCAAAATAAAAAGAAACAAAACAAAACAAATTTCTTATCTAGAGATTTAATCATTTAAAAAAAAAATACAATTAAAATGCTAATTTTAACCACGTCTAAAGTGATCAAAACCATGATTGGGAAGATGTTGATATTTTAAGGTTTCTTCTTGCTTCTGACCTTGTTCCTAGTATTGGCCATGGTTGTACTCATGCCAATTCATATTGTATCTCAGATCGAACATCTCAAGAACATTGTTGTTATCGTTATATCCAAACGTTGGTCCATGATTAGGAATAATCATATTCGGATCATAGTTGAATGCATTCACATCGAACATTCTTCTTTGATCAAAAAGATCGATATTGCCACCATCAACAATGTTGTTATAACTTTCGTCATAGTAATTTTGAGGAACAATTGCTTGTAAGAGTTGGGATCCTTGATTTTCCAATTCCATTCTCAAAGTAGGAATAATCATATTCGGATTATAGTTGAATGCATTCACATCGAACATTCTTCTTTGGTCGAAAAGATCAATATTGCCACCATCAACAATGTTGTTATAACTCCCGACATAGCAATTATGAGGAACAATTGCTTGTAAGTGTTGGGATCCTTGAGTTACCAATTCCATTTTAAAATTAGGAATCATCATGTTCGGATTATAGTTGAATGCATTAACATCGAACATTCTTCTTTGGTCAAAAAGATCGATATTGCCACCATCAACAATGTTGTTATAACTTCCGCCATAGTAATTCTGAGGAACGATTGCCTGTAAGTTCTGGGATCTTTGAGTTCCCAATTCCATTCTCAAATTTTCCAGAACACTAATTAGACAAGTGGTTTGAGGTAAGTCAAGTTGATTCAGAGGATTTTCCCACCATTTCTCTACTTCTTCTCTCCAATTTCTTATCTTATCCAAAAATTTCTTTTTCTCTTGCTCCATTTCAAGCTTTACCAACTCCTACAATTATAATTTATCGTGTGTAAGTAACCAACTCATACTTTTATATGTAAATAAAAATAAATAAAAATTAAACATGCCTTAATAATGAACTTTCATTTTAATTTGTCGAGGGAACTAAGCGGCTTATATGTTTAAAATTTTGAAACAACAAAATCTAACTAAATAAACCAGAATACCAATTTTAGTTGTTTGATTGTCATGCGAATGATCTATGTTTACACATGTATAATTGATATATATTGAGCTTTCAATGGTTTTTTTTTAATGTATACTTTATCAATTAACTACAACAATTATTTGTTTTTTATTTACTCTTATACATACATCCTTCAGTAAAGGTGGGCAATTAACTACAACAATTATTGTGTGTATATATAATATATATCCTTTATATATTAAAACAAAAAACATCATTTGATTTGCAAACAATTGCACCCTCTGCCATTGATCCTCATTATATATTTGATTTGCAAACAACAACGTTTTATATATAGAGGATCAATGGCAGGGGGTGCAATTGTTTGCAAATCAAATGTTGTTTTTTTTTCATATATAAAGGATATATATTATATATACACACAATAATTGTTGTAGTTAATTGCCCACCTTTACTGAAGCATGTACGTATAAGAGTAAATAAAAAACAAAAATCAAATAATTGTTGTAGTTAATTGATAAAGTATACATTAAAAAAAAACCATTGAAAGCTCAATATATATCAATTATACATGTGTAAACATAGATCATTCGCAGGACAATCAAACAACTAAAATTGGTATTCTGGTTTATTTAGTTAGATTTTGTTGTTTCAAAATTTTAAACATATAAGCCGCTTAGTTCCCTCGATAAATTAATATGAAGGCTCATTATTAAGGCATGTTTAATTTTTATTTATTTTTATTTACATATAAAAGTATGAGTTGGTTACTTACACACGATAAATTATAATTGTAGGAGTTGGTAAATCTTGAAATAGAGCAAGAGAAAAAGAAATTTTTGGATAAGATAAGAAATTGGAGAGAAGAAGTAGAGATATCGTGGGAAAATC
This sequence comes from Eutrema yunnanense, assembly GCA_002933935.1. Classification (NCBI taxonomy): domain Eukaryota; kingdom Viridiplantae; phylum Streptophyta; class Magnoliopsida; order Brassicales; family Brassicaceae; genus Eutrema; species Eutrema yunnanense. Next base: position 10,643 of record PKML01074064.1, read on the forward strand.
CTCTGAATCAACTTGACTTACCTCAAACCACTTGTCTAATTAGTGTTCTGGAAAATTTGAGAATGGAATTGGGAACTCAAGGATCCCAACATTTATGAGCAATCGTTCCTCAGAATTACTATGGCGGAAGTTATAACAACATTGTTGATGGTGGCAATATCGATCTTTTCGACCAAAGAAGAATGTTCGATGTGAATGCATTCAACTATAATCCGAACATGATTATTCCTAATTTTAAAATGGAATTGGGAACTCAAGGATCCCAACACTTACAAGAAATTGTTCCTCATAATTGCTATGACGGGAGTTATAACAACATTGTTGATGGTGGCAATATCGATCTTTTCGACCAAAGAAGAATGTTCGATATGAATGCATTCAACTATAATCCGAATATGATTATTCCTAATTTGATAATGGAATTGGGAACTCAAGGATCCCAATTCTTACAAGCAATTGTTCCTCAAAATATCTATGACGAAAGTTATAACAACATTGTTGATGGTGGCAATATCGATCTTTTTGATCAAAGAAGAATGTTCGATGTGAATGCATTCAACTATGATCCGAACATGATTATTCCTAATCATGGACCAACGTTTGGATATAACGATAACAACAATGTTCTTGAGGTGTTCGATCTGAGATACAATATGAATTGGCATGAGTACAACCATGGCCAATACTAGGAACAATGTCATAAGCAAAAAGAAACCTTAAAATATCAACATCATCCCAATCATGGTTTTGATCACTTTAGACGTGGTTAAAATTAGCATTTTAATTGTATTTTGTTTTTAAAATGATTAAATCACTAGATAAGAAATTTGTTTTGGTTTGTTTCTTTTTGTTTTGATGTTTTTTGGTTTGTCAACATTTTGTTTTGTTGGGTGTGTTTTGGATGTCTTAGCGGATAATTTAAGAATAAATTATTTTATATATTAATTTCATATCTAAACTTTATTTATATTTTTCAATACCAAATAACAATAATATAATGTAAAAATACAAAGTTATCAACACATAATTAGTTGGAGCAAAACATCATAAAAGAAGAGCCTTTCACCATTTCATTTGGAATTGAAAGTTTTCCTATCGGTTATGTTGATAATGATTTTACGAAAATAAACGATTTAGACTTTGAAACTCTTAGAAGATTGTTCCGAGTTGATTAAGTTATCATAACCCGCTTTCTCTAATCTCTTAGAAGATTTTTGTATGATTCTAATTTCTGGAAAATTTTGATTATTTTAAACTTCTCTTTTTTCCTTGTAATCTAAATTTTTGAACAAACTATTTAGCTTGTTCAATTAGAACCAGATTTACGGATATATTTTTTTTTGTAAATTCATCTCTTTTGGATTGGGAAGCCAAAATGTATGGATGACATAAAAAAAGTTAAGAATTATCAACGTGCTTATTTGTTTCAGAAATAAAATCTGATTTTTTCAGTAATACAATTTTCTATTATTGTCTTTTCCCTTTTATATTAAAACAGAATAAAAAAGAAGTTGTGAACTGTAAGCGAGAGAGTGGTTTTCCAAATATTTTTGTTTTTCTGAAATCAATTGAAATACCCTTTCGGCCAAACCATATGAAAAGACCAAAATAAATGCATTAAAACCGTATAAAATACGTAAAATGATGTATGTCATTAAACCCATTGAAGGATTGACTTAGCTCAAGCCTATGAATTTAATGGTAAGCTTAAAAATTGAAGAAAACGGTTACATTTGAAGCCTCCAAATTTTTTCAGGTAACTATTCTTCATCACAACTTTTATGTTGGAAGTTCTAGCAATGCACTTTTTGGGGTTGATGGTGGTAATAATATCAATCCTGATTTAGACCAGCTTAATCAAAGAAGAACGGTGAACATGAATGCGTTCTACAACCAGAACATAATTCTCCCTAATCACCCATTACCGTTTGGAAACAATAATCATGGTAGTATTGCTGAGGGATTTCACCCGGAATACAATATGAATCACATACAAGAGTACAAATACATATATCCAACATATTTTGATAAATTTTAAAAAATTAAATGATAACATTATATTGTAATTTTAATTAAATTCATATCTTACATTGAAAAAATACAAAGATTATAAAATATTCCTAAAATGTTCATAAAACAAAATACAAAATACCATTTTATCAAGTACAAATACATATCTTTACTTGATCATAATTTGGGAATTTCAGATCTAGAAGGAAAATGAGATGCCTAAATAAAATCTGAGAAAATTAATATATTGTATGCATAATCAACTATATAAAAGAATATTACGAACTATATTGTAGTAGAGTTAGCATTCGTGTTATCAATTTTAAAGTATCTTTCCATAAGCAATCATAACATCAATTTACATGATGTGCCTTAAATGACACTTCGTTATATATTTTGAAAAATTTATTATCATTTAATTTGACTTATAAAAATGTATAAATATGAATAATTGTTTAGACATACTCAACATTGGTTTTTACAATACAATAAAGATGTAACCAAAATTAAAAATTATAATTCAAAAAATCTACAAAATGTTTTATTTTTCTATTAAAAAGAAAAAGTTTTCTATTAATAACAATTCTAATTGTCTTCGATTTATTTTCCAAAATAACATACAGAATAAATTCTATGATACTTAATAGTAAAAACATAACTTTTAACAAAAAAAAAAAATCCCACATATATATAATTGTCCTTGCGAATGGACGGATTCGACTTTAATGCAAATACAAATTGTGTCAATTAGTACAATAGTCGATTTTCATTTCCATTTCCAGTGTGTTTCATATATTATGCTTTTTAGTGATATTTATAGGTCGCTCTATCTCAGTTTATTTCTAATAACATACTTATTATTATATAAATATGTAATTATCACATATAATTAGATATAGCAGATTATGATACATTGTAACAAATGAAATGATAAGTTATAGTCAAATCTATATGAATCGTATACCTTATATTAATAGCATATAAAGAGATTAAAATGTCCTAAATTTGGTAAATTTGAAATTCAAATATAAAATATAGTAAATTAAAGTTGAATTTACTCTTATACAACTCAAAATATTAGTTGTTGGTATGTAATATTCTGCTATAAATACAAACACCAAGCCATATTTGTTTTTCCAAATATCAGTAAAAAATGGTGAAGAAAAGTTAAGGTAGTCAGCAAAATATAAAAAATGTTAAAATGAAAACTGAAATAATCTTCAAGTTACTTTTTCAAAAAGAATATCTGAGCTTTTCAAAAAGGTTAGTGAGCTTTTTACACTTTGGGTTCCGAAATTGCCATGATTGTGTTTTCATCTAGTCAAAAAAAGTTTTCTTTTGTTCATACAAATATTGAAACCATAATTGATAGATTCTTAAACAATAACCCTCCACCTTCTCACCAACCCAATAACATGCAACTTAGTGAAGTCCATCGAAATTATATCATTTGGGATCTGAACAATCAATTTACTCAGATGATTCTTAAATTTTATGTTATTTTATTGTGTTATGTAGAATATTATTATGTTTAATGTAAATCATAAAAACCATAATTTAAATGGTTTTATTGAGATATTTTTATAGTTTTAAATAATAAAATAAAGATATATACATATTAGTTGTAGCGAATAACTAATATATTATACGGTATAAGTAAATATTTTCTCCATATTAAAAATATATTTATATATTCATGATATGCCAGAAAAAAAATCATAATGATATGTTGCAGAATCATATGGTATGAAAATTAATGATATAATTTATATGTTTATTTATATATTTGGTTTGTGATATTTCAATTTTTTTAAATAATTAATTTGAGATGTTCTCAAATGGGCTTTTACACATAAATTTTTTAAATTGAAATTATTTATATTTGTAGGTGATGAACCAATTAGAATCAGAGAAAAAAGAAGAATGAATAACAAAAGAAAATAACAGAATTTTTAGTTAGTTTTCATTATCGAGGTTTCAGGGAGAAGATATCACCTATGTAATATCAATATAGAATATATCTAAAACCCTTTTACTTTATATAATGAATTATCCATCTTTTTGTTTTATTTCTCTGATAATATTAGGGTAGTCATCTTGTTAGGTTGTAGATATTCAATTTGTTCAAAATTTGCTTGACTTAATATCAAATTTATATATGGATTATCTTATGGTTCTTCACATTTACTTTCTCCCAATGATGCATGCTTTTATGATCAACCAGCATCAAATATTAGGTTTATAGTTTACTTACTCTCCTAATACATATGAACTAGTATATATTTGGTGAGCAAAATATCATAAAAACACCAAAGTTGAGTTATGAAACGTGAACACAATAATGCATGTGTAGCTATCTAATAACAAAAAACAGTTTAGTCTATTAGGTTAATTAGGCAAAGTAATCAAAAATCTTTGAAGTTTAACTTATTATACTATTTTCTACATATTGTTTTTAGTTAATACTATGAATGTATAGTTTTACCATAATTTTTTGTCAAGATATGTTATCAGAACAATATTTATGTAAAATTTCTTTCAATATGTGCTTTTTGATAACTAATAATTTGTGACAAATTAACATAGAAAATAATACTTATCTTAAAATTTTAATATGGGTTGAATAAAATATGAATGTCATATTTTCTTTTGGATTTGTTTTTAACCTCTAGATTTTATTCTATAAACATCAATTTCAATCTTTAAATGAAAATAGACACGTGTCAAATATGCCCACTAGTTACATCATTTCAAAAAATTATTTCAAAGAAATTTACAATAGAAAATGAGTATATTTGTAATGTGACTTGATTTAATCGTAACCAATTAAAATGAAATCATAAAATAATCATACCCCTTACATAAAGCACACGAAAAACATCCAACTCTTACTAGATATAATCTATAGAGCCATTTGAACACAGTTAAGATTTGTTTCTTTTCAAAAAAAAATTTAATCCAAAAAATATTTTGATCGTAAACCTTTATTAAGTGGTATAGATTGTGTTTTTTTTTGGGTCAAAAAGTATACATCGTGTCTAGAAAATATGATTTTTGTTTGATGAAAACTAACTAAATGGGTCGAAACCTGGGTGGGATTTTTGTATGTGGAGGTGGCCTCTATCTAAAGTGTAAATACATTTATTTATTGGGTCTTAATCTAACCTAGGTCGGTTTAAGAGAAGCCCTAATCAAAAAAGGAAAACTGTAGAAAACTGCCTCAAAACATGTTCTAGATCAACCACAAGCCTATAGGGGGGAGGGTGTTCAATCTAAATGATCGATCTACTTCATAATGGCCGTTAATCTTCATATATGTGCAGTCTAGATCAACCTCTTTCAAGTGGTCAATCTATGTGGTCGAGCTTCTTGATTAGTCTTCACTAAAATCTTCATATTTTCTAGACACTTGCATATGAAAGCAATCGTTGATTATATTTATACCCAATTTTAGCACTTTGACAAAAAAAAAACAATGTATACCACTTAAGGGTTTACGATCGAAATATTTTTCGATCTAAAAACTGAAAAGAAGCAAACCCTAATAGTCTTCAAACAGCTCTATCGATTTATTTCCTGGAAGAGTTTAATGTTTTTCGAGTGCTCTATGGAGGAAGTTTGATGATTTTATGCTTTCATTTTAAATTGCGTAAGATTAATTAATGTTTTTAGAAATAGAATCACAGTAAAAATATACTTGTTTTCTATTGTAAATTTCTTTGAAATAATTTTTTGAAATGTCGTAGCTAATGAGCATATTCGATGCGTGTTGATTTTCATTTAAAGATAGAAAATTGATATATAGAATAAAATCTAGAGGTTAAAAACAAATCCAAAGAAGATATGATATTCATATTTTGTTCAACCCATATTAAAGTTTTAAGATAAGTATTATTTTCTATGTTAATTTGTCACAAATTATTAGTTATCAAAAAGTATATGTTGATTGAAATATAAATAAATATTGTTCTAATAAGTTATCTTGACGAAAATTTATGATAAAACTATAGATTTATAAAATTAACTAATAAATATGTAGGAAATATTAAATAATAAATTAAATTTAAGGATTTCCAATTACTACACCTAATCAATCTAATAGACTAAATTGTCGTTTGTTATTAGATAACTAATGAACAAGTTAACTAATAACAAGTTTTTTAAGAATAAATAAACCTAAGATCTTATGCTTGTTGATCAATAAACCTTAAAAAAGCATGCATTGAGAGCTATATGGTAATCCCTAAATAAATTTCATATTAAGTCAAGCAAATCATGAACACATTGAATACCTACAACCTAACAAGATGACTACTCATACATTATCAGAGAAATCAAGTAAAGCAAGGAAGAATTCATTATATAAAGTAAAAGGGTTTCAGAAATCTTATATATTGATATTACAAAGGTGACATCTTCTCCCTTGAAGATCGATAATAAAAACTAACTAAAGGGGTTGAAACTTAGTGTTGATTTTCATATGTGGACGTGGCTCCCTGTCTAAAGTGGCTAAAACATGTATTTTATAGGGTTTTTAATTATCTAACCTAGATCGGTTTAAGAGAAGCCCTAGTCGAAAAAGAAAAAATTGCGTAAAACTTCCAAAAAATAAGGTTTAGATAAACCACTGGCCGGGGGGGGGGGATGTTCGATCTAAATTATCGATCTACTTCATCATGGCCTTCAATCTTCATATATGTGCAGTCTTGATCGACCTCTTTTAAGTGGTCAATATAAGTGGTCAAACTACTTGATAAATCTTCACTAACATCGTCATATCTTTTAAATTGCTCACCCATATGACTTGAATCCACTTGCATATGAAAGCTAACATTGTTCCTATATTTATAGCCAATTTGAGTTCATTACCTTCACGGGAAGTCATCCAACCGATGCTAAACTTCTGATGCATCTTCATTGTTCTACATGACAAGATTCTTTTATTTTTGGCACAATTTAGCTCCTTTTGCATCTTTTTGAATATTTGACCTGCTATAGAATTAAAACTCTAAAAATCTATTGAAATACCCTTTCGGTCAAACCATATGAAAAGACCAAAATAAATGAATTAAAACCATATAAAATACGTAAAACGATGTATATCATTGAACCCATTGAAGGACTTGACTTAGCTAAAGCCTATGAATTTAATGGTAAGATTAAAAATTGAACAAAATGGTTACATTTGAAGCCTCCAAATTTTTTCAGGTAACTATTCTTCATCAAAACTTTTATGTCGGAAGTTCTAGCAATGCACTTTTTGGGGTTGATGGTGGTAATAATATCAATCCTGATTTAGAACAGTTTAATCAAAGAAGAACGGTGAACGTGAATGCGTTCTACAACCAGAACATAAATCTCCCTAATCACCCATTACCGTTTGGAAACAATAATCATGGTAGTATTGCTGAGGAATTTTACCCCGAATACAATATGAACCACATACAAGAGTACAAATACATATATCCAGCATAAATTGATACATTTTAACAAATTAAATCATAACATTATATTACTATTTTTAATTAAATTCATATTTTACATTGAAAAAATACAAAGATTATAAAATATTCCTAAAATGTTCATAAAACAAAATACAAAATACCATTTTATCAAGCACAAATACATATCTTTACTTGATCATAATTTGGGAATTTCAGATCTAGAAGAAAAATGAGATGCCTAAATAAAATCTGAGAAAATTAATATATTGTATGCATAATCAACTATATAAAAGAATATTACGAACTATATTGTAGTAGAGTTAGCATTCGTGTTATCAATTTTAAAGTATCTTTCCATAAGCAATCATAACATCAATTTACATGATGTGCCTTAAAGGACACTTCGTTATATATTTTTAGAAATTTATTATCATTTAATTTGCTTATAAAAATGTATAAATATGAATAATTGTTTAGACATACTCAACATTGGTTTTTACAATACAATAAAGATGAAAGCAAAATTAAAAATTATAATTAATAAAATCTACAAAATGTTTTATTTTTCTATTAAAAAGAAAAAGTTTTCTATTAATAACAATTCTAATTGTCTTCGATTTTTGTTCCAAAATAACGTACCAAACAAATTCTATGATACTTAATAATAAAAAAACATAACTTTTAACAAACAAAAAAAATCCAATATATATAAAATTGTCCGTGCGAAAGGGCGGATTCGACTCTAATGGAAATACAAATTGTGTCAATTAGTACAATAGTCGATTTTCATTTCCGTTTCCAGCGTGTTTCACATATTATGCTTTTTAGTGATATTTATAGGTCGCTCTATCTCAATTGATTTCTAATAACATACTTATTATTATATAAATATGTAATTATCACATATAATTTGATATAGCAGATTATGATACATTGTAATAAATGAAATGATAAGTTATGGTCAAATCAATATGAATTGCATACCTTATATTGATAGCATATAAAGAGATTAAAATGTCCTAAATTTGGTAAATTTGAAATTCAAATATAAAATATAGTAAATTAAAGTTGAATTTACTGTTATACAACTCAAAATATTAGTTGTTGGTATGTAATATTCTGCTATAAATACAAACACCAAGCCATAATTGTTTTTTTATAAATATCAGTAAAAATGGTGAAGAAAAGCAAAGGTCGTCAGAAAAATATAGAAATTGTCAAAATGAAAACTGAAATAATCTTCAAGTTACTTTTTGAGAAAGAAGATCTGGGCTTTTCAAAAAGGTTAGTGAGTTTTGTACACTTTAGGTGCCGAAATTGCCATTGTTGTGTTTTCACCTAGTCAAAAAGTTTTTTCTTTTGTTCATCCAAATATTGAAACCATAATTGATAGATTATTAACCAATAACCCTCCACCTTCTCACCTACCCAATAACATACAACTTAGTGAAGTCTATCGAAATTATATCATTCGGGATCTGAACAATTAATTTACTCAGGTGAATCTTAAATTTTATGTTATTTTATTGTGTTATGTAGAATATTATTATGTTTAATATAAATCATAAAAACCATAATTTAAATGGTTTTATTGAGATATTTTTATAGTTTTAAATAATAAAATAAAAATATATACATATTAGTTGTAGTGAATAACTAATGTATTATACGGTATAAGTAAATATTTTCTCCATATTAAAAATATATTTATATATTCATGATATGCCAGAAACAAAATCATAATGATATGTTGCAGAATAATATGGTATGGAAATTAATGATATAATTTATATGTTTATATATATATTTGGTTTGTGATATTTCAAATTTTTCAAATAATTAATTTGAGATGTTCTCAAATGGGCTTTTACACAGAATTTTTTTAAATTGCAATTATTTATATTTGTAGGTGATGAACCAATTAGAAGCAGAGAAAAAAGAAGAATGAATAACTAAAGAAAATAAGAGAAATTTTAGTTAGTTTTTATTATCGAGATTTAAGGGAGAAGATATCACCTCTGTAATATCAATATAGAACATTTCTGAAACCCTTTTACTTTATATAATGAATTATTCATCTTTTTGTTTGACTTCTCTGATAATATATGGGTAGTCATCTTGTTAGGTTGTAGATATTCAATATGTTCAAAATTTGATTGACTTAATATCAAATTTATCTATGGATTATCTTATGGTTCTTCACATTTACTTTCTCCCAATGATGCTTGCTTTTCTGATCTACCAGCATCAGATCTTAGGTTTATAGTTTACTGACTCTCCTATTGCATATGAAATAGTAGCAAAATATCATAACCACACCAAAGTTGAGTTATGAAACCTGAACACAATAATGCATGTTTAGCTATCTAATAACAAAAAACAGTTTAGTCTATTAGGTTAATTAAGCAAAACAATCAGAAATCTTTGAAGTTTAACTTATTATACTATTTTCTACATATTGTTTTTAGTTAATACTATGAATGTCTAGTTTTATCATAAATTTTTGTAAAGATATGTTATTAGAACAATATTTATGTAATATTTCATTCTACATGTGCTTATTGATAACTAATAATTTGTGATAAATTAACATAGAAAATAATACTTATCTTTAAATTTTAATATGGGTTGAAAAAAATATGAATGTCATATTTTCTTTGGATTTTTTTTAACCTCTAGATTTTATTCTATAAACATCAATTTCTATCTTTAAATGATAATCGACACATGTCAAATCTGCCCATTAGTTACATCATTTCAAAAAATTATTTCAAAGAAATTTACAATAGAAAATGAGTATATTTTTAATGTGACTTGATTTAATCATAACCAATTAAAATGAAATCATAAAATAATCATACTTTTTACATAAAGCACACCAAAAACATCAAACTCTTCCAAGAAATAATCTTTAGCATCGTTTGAACACAGTTAGGATTTGCTTATTTTCAAATTTTTGTAATCCAAAAAATATTGCGATCGTAAACCCTTAAGTGGTATACATTATTTGTTTTTTTTTTCAAAGAGTATAAATCGTGTCTAGAAAATATGATTTTTGTATGATGAAAACTAACTAAAGGGGTCAAAACTTGGGTGTGATTTTCGTATGTGGAGGTGGTCTCTATCTAAAGTGTCTAAGAGCATGTATTTATAGGGTCTTAATCTAACCTATGTCGTTTTAAGAGAAGCCCTAACAAAAAAAAAGGAAAAACTGCAGAAAACGGCCTAAAAACACGTTACAAGCCCGTAGGGTGGGGGGGGGGGGTGTTCGATCTAAATGATCGATCTACTTCATAATGGCCTTTAATCTTCATATATATGCAGTCTAGATCAACATATTTCAAGTGGTCAATCTAAGTGGTCGAGCTACTTTATCATTCTTCACCAAAATCATCATATTTTCTAGACACTTGCATATGAAATCAATCATTGGCTATATTTATAACCAATTTGAGCTCTTTGACAAAAAAAAAACAATGTATACCACTTAAGGGTTTACAATCGAAATATTTTTTGGATTAATAAAATGAAAAGAAGCAAACCCTAAGGGCATCTCTAATGGTTAATTTATGCAAGGGTGTCTAAAAAATTTTCTTTAGACACGGGTCTAGTATTAGACCCTTGTCTAATTTTAAGACCCAAATTTTTGATTAAATTTGATTATTTTTTTCTTAAGACCCACCATTAAGACCCTCTAAATATATGCATTGGAGATGGCCTAATAGTCTTCAAACGACTCTATCGATTTATTTCTTGGAAGAGTTTAATGTTTTTTTAGTTCTCTATGTAGGAAGTTTGATGATTTTATGATTTCATTTTAAATTGCATAAGATTAATTAATGTTTTTAGAAATATAATCACATTAAAAATATACTTGTTTTCTATTGTAAATTTCTTTGAAATAGTTTTTTGAAATGTCGTAACTAATGAGCATATTTGATGCGTATTGATTTTCATTTAAAGATAGAAATTGATGTATATAGAATAAAATCTAGAGGTTAAAAACAAATCCAAAGAAAATATGACATTCATATTTTGTTCAACCCATATTAAATTTTTAAGATAAGTATTATTTTCTATGTTAATTTGTCAAAAATTATTAGTTATCGAAATGAACATGTTGAATGAAATATTACATAAATATTGTTCTAATAATATATCTTGACAAAAATGTATGATAAAATTACAGATTTATAAAATTAACTACTAAATCTGTAGAAAAATTAAATAATAAATTAAATTTAAAGATTTCCAATTACTATGCCTAATCAATCTAATAGACTAAATTGTCGTTTGTTATTAGATAGCTAATGAACAAGTTATCTAATAACAAATTTTTGGAGAATAAATAAAACCTAAGATCTTATGCTTGTTGATCAATAAACCTGAGAAAAGCATGCATTGAGAGCAAGTAAAGGTGAAGAAATATATGATAATCCCTAAATAAATTTCATACTAAGTCAAGCAAATCATGTACACATTGAATACCTACAACCTAACAAGATGACTACTCAGACATTATCAGAGAAATCAAGCAAAGCAAGGAAAAATTCATTATATAAAGTAAAAGGGTTTCATAAATCTTCTATATTGATATTACAGAGGTTAGATATTCTCCCTTGAAGATCGATAATAAAAACTAACTAAAGGGGTTGAAACTTAGGGGTGATTTTCATATGTGTATGTGGCTCCCTGTCTAAAGTGGCTAAAAACATGTATTTATAGGGTTTTAATCTAACCTAGATCGGTTTAAGAGAAGCCCTAATCGAAAAACGAAAAATTGCATAAAACTTCCAAAAACAGGGTTTAGATAAACCACGGGCCGGGGGGGGGGATGTTCGATCTAAATGATCGATCTACTTCATCATGGCCTTCAATCTTCATATATGTGCAGTCTGGATCGACCTCTTTTAAGTGGTCAATATAAGTTGTCAAACTACTTGATAAATCTTAACTAAAACCGTCATATCTTCTAAATTGCTCGCCCAAATGACTTGAATCCATTTGCATATGAAAGCTAGCATTGTTGCTATATTTATAGCCAATTTGAGCACATTACCTTCACGGGAAGTCATCCAACCAATGCTAAACTTCTGATGCATCTGCATTGTTCTGCATGACAAGATTCTTTTATTTTTGGCACAATTTAGCTCATTTTACATCCTTTTGATTACTTGATCTAATATAGAATTAAAACTCTAAAAATCTATTACAATACCCTTTCGGCCAAACCATATGAAAAGACCAAAATAAATGCATAAAAACCGTATAAAACACGTAAAACGATGTATATCATTGAACCTATTGAAAGACTTGACTAAGCTCAAGCCTATGAATTGAATGGTAAGCTTAATTATTTTTGAAAAAAATCGGATACATTTGAAGCCTCCAAATTTTTTCAGGTAACTATTTTTCATCAAAACTTTTATGTCGGAGCAATGCACTTTTTAGGGTTGATGGTGGTAATAATATCAATCATGTTTTAAACCAGTTTGATCAAAGAAGAACGGTGAACATGAATGCGTTTTACAACCATAACATAATTCTCCCTAATCACCCATTACCGTTTGGAAACAATAATCATGGTACTATTGCTGAGGGATTTCACCCGGAATACAATATGAACCACATACAAGAGTATAATCGGAACCAAAAAATGAATTTTAAGGAAGAATCCAATGAACATCATCATGATGGTCATCCTCCATATTCTAAATCTGATTAATATTAATCATTTTCTATGTGATCAAATCTAAGTCTCTAGACAAAAACATGTTTTAGATTATCCTCATTTCTCTTTATTATGTTGTATTTTTTTTTCCTTTTAGAATTTCTCATTTTTTCTTATTATGTTTTCTTTTTTCCTTTCATAATTTTTCATTCTTCGTATTATGTTGTGTTTTTTTCCTTTCGAAATTCCTCGTTTCTTCTTATTATGTTGTTTTTTTCTTCAGAATTATATGGTCTTGTTATATTTTACTCAGTTTTTCTTATTATCTTGTGTTTTTATTAAGAAGTATGTTGTTGTCATATTTTATTAGTAAAAATGAAAAATAAACATTAACATATACAATTCTTTTAATATAAGACTATATTTTGTAAAAATGCATTAGCGCGCTCAAATACTATAGTTAGCTTTGTTTACGATTTTTGTGTTATTGCAAAAAACAAATTAATAAAATAATAGTTATATATATTTAAAGTAAACATGCAAAAAAACAAACCTCTTGAAAATTATATGTGCACCATTTAATCAAGTACAAATACATATATCCAACATATTTTGGTACATTTTAACAAATTAAATGATAACATTATATTATTATTTTTTAATTAAATTCATATCTTACATTGAAAAAATACAAAGATTAGAAAATATTGGTAAAATGTTCATAAAACAAAATAGAAAATACAAAATACCATTTTATCAAGTACAAATACATATCTTTACTTGATCATATTTTGTGAATTTCATATCTAGAAGAAAAATGAGATGCCCAAATATAATCTGAGAAAATTAATATATTGTATGCAAAATCAACTATATAAAAGAATATTATGAACTATATTGTAGTAATGTTAGCGTTCGTGTTATCAATTTTAAAGCATCTTTCCATAAGCAATCATAACATCAATTTAGATGATGCGCCTGAGAGGACACTTCGTTATATATTTCGAAAAATTTATTATCATTTAACTTGACTTATAAAAATGTATAAATATGAATAATTGTTTAGACATACTCAGCATTGGTTTTTACAATACAATAAAGATGTAACCAAAATTAAAAATTATAATTCATCTGGTTCGCCGCATAGCATACACAGACTTGATGAGATCTCCACTGTCGCATACGATCACCCGTTTGTGAGCCAGTTGTGCATAGCAAGCCAAGAGATAAAACTACATCGTGGAATCCCCTGGCTAAACCAAATGAGACGCCACCAATGAACTTGTGGATGCTGAGTACGCAATTGGTTCCATGTATGATGAGTAGAAAAGTTGTCTCTGTAATCGTCAGGGCTGTGTTGCCAGAGGTAACAATTTGGTCCATTATCGCTGGTAGGAACCGGCTGGGATCTGATTTGCTCAATTAGCTGATACGGCGCACTCGCCACCCATTCGGTCCAATCACGTCTTTCACCAAGGCAAAGGGAGGTATCTCGAGGATACGAGGGGCTGCAGTTCCCGTAATATCAATGATTTGCCCCCATTGGCAGCCAATTTTCATACCAAAACGAAATAGAAACTCCATCCCGAACCTCTCCTTTGATAAATGTTGCCCCAAATCCATGATCCAATGGTAGAATCCGGTGCTGTCCAAAAGCTTCCATTCCGCATGAGATTGTGCTTCGTCCAAGCAACCCACAGCGATCCCGACATAGTGTATAATCTCCATATGAGACTGAGCGCAAACACACGAGACACATCACGAAGTCGAAGAATCCCAAGTCATCCTTCTGATTTTGGTTTGCAAATATCGACACATGAAACCTTTGCACCCGTGGAGATATTCGGATTACCCGACCAAAGGAAAGCACCACAAAGCTTCTTAATCTCGTCAAAACAGTGAGAGGGCAGACGAAAGATCGAGCACCAAAAAATTGAAATACTCGTGATGACTGATACTATAAGTTGAAGTCTTCATGCGTAGGAAAGTTGCTTACTAACGAATTTTATCAATGAGCGGAGCATAGTCATGGGATGTCATGGATTTGGTTGTCAATGGAAGCCCAATATATCGAATCGGAAGTGTTTCAATCGGGATCCCAATCTCAGCCGCAGTAACCATCAACTCATGTTGATCCCTTCCTCCAACAAATAACGCTGATTTTGTAGCGTTGACATGTAGCCCCAAAATTCGCTCAAAATCATCAAAGACCCGAAACGTTTCAACTAATGACGAGGGTGAGCCGTCCGTGAAAACAAGAATGTCATCTGCGAAGCTTAGATGGGTGACCCGGATCTGTGTGCATCGAGGATGGCTTCCAATTCTCCCATCTGCAGCCGCTCTATTTAACAATCTAGATAGCACATTATGAACCATCACAAAAATATACGGGGACAGTGAGCATCTCTGCTTTATACCACGATTGCTAACAAAGAAACCCTCGAACTCACCATTCACAACGATGGAGAAAGATGCCGTAGATATGCACAAATAAATCCAATTCACAAACACATCGGGGAAATGCAGAGCACGAAGGATCGCAGTGACAAAGGGCCACTGAACCGTATCAAATGCTTTCGAAATATCGAACTTAATTGCACTTCAGGGAGTAATCAAATCCTTGTGATAATCTTTCACAAGCTCAGTAGCCAACAAGACATTTTCCAATAGCAATATGCCCTTGACAAACGCACTTTGATTTGGTTCAATTAAATTCGGAAGGGTAAGCTTTAGTTGATTGGCAAGGATCTTGGAGATGATTTTATAAATCATATTTCAGCAAGCAAATGGCCCATGTAATCTTTCATAGTGAGACACGTACCGTCTAATATCTTGGGAATAGGCGCAAACAGTGTTGCATTGACTGAACGAGACAAAAAACTGTATATGAAAAANGCTGAATTTGTTTGTAAAACAGATGCAGCTTGGAATGAAGAACAAAGGAAGGCGGGGCTAGGCTGGTCTATTCTGAATTATAGATGATATGCTCAAATTAATACCCTATTAAGATACTAAAGCAGTAGTTATAGTATAGTTAGGGGTCGAACCACAAAGACTCACAGAGATGCACAATAGAATATATAGGTGAGAATTAAGCTAAGCCAAGAGATGTAATAGAAAGCAGTGCAGAAATTAAAAGAGTTGTAATTAAATTGGAGAAAGATAGGCTCAGGGTATTTCTCAGGAAATCAATGAATGCAGATAAACTAGCTAACATGATTCAGATTTAGCGCAATTCTTGAACTCAAATCACTAAGGTATAATTAACCAACTGTCGTTGCGAGAATTATCTAAATCTAAATCCTAGGAATTCCAAATCTCTTTGCGAATCCTAAAGTCTAAATCAGCTTTAATATCAGGTTTGATATGTTCACAAATCAATTAAACCAAATCTCTTTGCGAATAATCAATTTGCTCACCTAAGGTTCTATCAAGTAATTAATCGCACTGTCGTACCTAATCAATCATCCTAAGATCTAAGTTCCAGATTCGTCAACCTAAAATTAGCTTTGAACACAACCTAAGCGAAGAACTAATTCAGATGGTGAATCCTAAACATATAATCAACCTAGCATTCAGAGAAAACCCTTATGAGAACCCTGAACCTAAAGTGGATCTACTCAGACATGGAGAATGAAACAATCAACATGACTGAATAAATCATCAATAAAATAGAAAGAGTAACAAGAGGTTTTGAGATCTGATCTTGGACGAAGGGAGATTCAGACTTGTCTCTCTCAAACCAAAGTAAAATAAAGCATAGAAATAACGCATACAAAAATAAAGCATAGCCTACAAAGTGGCTGTAAAATCCCTATAAATAACCTAAAACACGAATTGGGGCTTCTTGTAATTATTAAAGACTTCTGGGCAGTTTTGCAATTCTTCAAGTATTGGAAAACTCGTGGGTCGTGTCTTGCTGCGATGGGTATCGATCGATACTAGCCAGTATCGATCGATACCAAGGCTTCATATCGGGTTCTCAGCAACACGAACTTCTGCTTTGCTCCAAACTGCTCCAGAAAGCTCCAATAATTCCAATAATGCTCCAAACATGCTATAACCTGTAAAAGACTCTAAAAGACTCCAAAATACTATAAAGACTCTATAAAAAGGACTTATATCATGGATTAAATAGGGTAAAAACCATGATATCAACTCCCCTAGACTTAGCCTTTGCTTGCCCTCAAGCAAATAGAAGCCTAAATTAGAGAAAGAGGTTTGAAAACGCGGAGACTCACCTGTTCATGAACCATCGAAATGACCCTCTTTCCAAGTACCCAAATGTCACCTAATCAGCTTTTGATCTAACCACCATGTACTTCTCCGTAGACATTCACAGCTTTTCCAGACTCCACACATTATCCCACAGCTTTGTTCAAGTAAAACCCTCATCGCCAGTTTCATCGCTGCAGCCAATGTTCAAGAACCTTCTAGATTCTTTACCATACGATATCATGACAAGGAACCACCCTTTTTCACACTTTTTGGTATTATTTCTCTCCCCCAGACTTATTTCTTATTATGTTCCTTGCATTTACATATTAAGGTTTGAGACCCGAGTATTGATGGTATTAGCCACCGAATCCCCGGTTCTTCCCTCATAAGTAATCAAAGGTGTAGGCGAATAATGGTGTCACAGGAAATTTTCCTAACCTCGCTTTCACCTTTGTGTGATCATCTCCTCTGAAGTAGAATAATGGGATCCTTGGAAACTTTCCTATCCCTCTACTCAGAAGAAAATCATTTCATCTTTTATGCACTTATCAACTTGTAACAGGGAGAGAAATACCATTTATTTTAAACACATGGGTTCCTTTGTCAGATATGAATGATGAATCAAGCTCTATGAACACTAACCATATCGATGAAGTGCAAAAGATGGCTCAGGTTTCAGAAGAACTCTGCTGGAAACATGGATGTTTTCTAGTCAACTGGCCAGTCTTTGGATTTTTCATTAGTCGATCTAGAACTGATCCTGTAACACTGTGCACTCAAAAACAAAATCAAACAACAATTCAAGCACATGATCATCATCTCCAACAAGTTTTGACTCAATAAAACGATTTTGACTCGATAAAACAACTGACTCTAAGAAAAACAAACACAATGTCAGCAGACACCTCCCCCAGACTTGAACAACACTGTCCCCAGTGTTATCTAGCCTAGAGTCAGTGAAAGAAAACAAAAGAACATAATAAAATTGGGAAAAACAAGAAGTTACCTTGCTGGAACATCGAGTATCGATCGACACACAGCCTGTTATCGATCGATACCAGGCTTAAATCGACATGATGAACATCTCTTCGCGATTGGTGTCGATAGATACCAATAGGGTATCGATCGACACTAGGCGATTTCGAGTTTTGCTCCTTGTTTATCGTGACACAAACACATAACGAACGAAAAATAAAAAGAAAAACGACTCAAAAACATACTCACCAGTGGGTTGCCTCCCACCAAGCGCTCGTTTAACGTCATTAGCTTGACTGTAACGCCCTTCAGGCAGGATAAGAATGCGAGCTTGCACCAAAACAGGCTCTACAACTCGACATTGCTATCTTCAGATTTTTGCGCAACATGCCTTCCACAAACTCTTGCCCTTTCTCTTTCAGCTCAGAAGTAAGAAGAACTCTAGCCTTAGAGGCTCCTTTGCACCTCACCTTGTACTCAATCGAATCTCCATCACACTTCTGAGGGATCAAAGTGACATGGGGATTCTCGACTCTTTTGCTCTTGGCTTTCTTCTTTGTTGCCTTGGCCTTCTTGACAACTTCCTTGGGGACGCTGGGTGGTTCAACCGAAATGTATGTGACAGTTGGCTCGTCAGGAGACTCTTCCAAAAGATCAACTGCTAATGTCTCTCCTGTGACATCTTCAATGCAAGAGATACGTCCGGGAGTTCCTCTAGGGATGGCTTTGTAGTACACCTCCTTGTCAATGTATGTGAATGAGATGCGCTTGCTGGGTGTGTCCATAATCGTACCAACCGTAGCCATGAACGGTCTTCCGAGAATCAACTGCGTACGAGATATTGCATTCATCTCTACAACCTGAAAATCAGTAGGAACCAGGCAATCTCCTATTGTGATCATCAAATCAGCGATTGCCCCATATTGAAGAGAGGTGGAATCGTTCGCGAACGTGATAGATGTCTTTGGAGGTTGAATATCAGCTCCCAATCTCTCTGGAATTGCCCTGGACATGACATTGACGCAGGCTCCTGAGTTAACAAGAGACTCTTTGAATTCAACTCTAGAGATAGAGCATGGAACTGAGAAGATCCCTGGGTCTTCCCTCTTAGTCAACTGTCTCAGTGGAGGTGTACCTCTGGCCTTAATGAAGAGTGTCTTGATCTCTTCATCAGTTTCTCTGCAATCTTTGAAGTGACTTAGCAGAGGCCAGCCCTCTAGAGCTTCTTCAAAAGTGAACGAGTGGGGAATCCTTCGTACCCTCTTCTCAAAGCCACGCAGCTGCTTTGGAGTGATAGGATCTATGAGGTGTTTAGGAATAGGATTCAGCTTCTTGGGCTTGCGAACACCAGGTAGGGTATCGATCGATACTCTCGCTGTTGAATCACAGTTTCTGGCTCGTTCTGCGAGGGGTATCGATCGACACCAGGTAGGGTATCGATCGATACTCTCGCTGTTGAATCGTCCCTGGCAGATACATCATCATCAAAAGAAAGCTCCACAACTGATTTATCCAACAAAGCCTTGCATCTGGCGTTCTCCCATTCCTTCCTTGTCATAATACGAGGTATATGATAAGGTATCCTGGGTATATACACTCGTTCTGCAACACCTTAGGCACCACAGTCGAAATCTCAGGTGTCTCCTCAGAAATCGCCTCAGTATCGACCGACACCAATGGGGTATCGATCGATACACGGGATTTTAGATCCATTCGAGCAAGTGTCTGGGCTGGTATCGATCGATACAGGCTGGTATCGATCGATGATTATGCGATTTCAGGATCCTCATCAAAATTTTCTACACTTGAGGAGATCGCATTGACGTGTGATCTTGGATTTTCAGTTCTCCCTGGAAGAAAACCTTCCTGCCTCTTTACAGCTGCTGCTGTTTGAGCAACCTGAGTTTCAGCTTCCTCTGGGAGAGACTGATGGCTTCGATTTTCCCATTCAAATCCATGTACAACGAGTCAAACTTCCCATTGAAATCCCCCTGCAACTTCTATTGTCCTCGAAAAAGCTGTTCCATCATGAATTCCATCTTATTGTATGTGGACTTTGGAGAGATGGGCTGATATGAAGAGTTTCCGTAATTGCGAGTGTTGTTACTGAAGTTCCCAAATTGCTGACCCTGAAATCCAAAACCACCAACGTAGTTACAATCTTCCATTTCATCTCCACCGATATTATTGACTCCATCAGCAAAGTGCACAGTCTTCTTCGATTTCCCAAGCAAAATATCCAGCTTCACTTGAACTTCAGCAATCTGAGAACCATCAATTCCTACAGCTTGCTTCTTCCTCTCGAAATCAGCATTTTTGGTGCTATTGCTAGACGCCAAGTTCTCAATCAGCACAACCGCATCATCTGGATACCTGATGTTGAAGTTCCCATTACTCGCAGCATCCATACCCATCTGGTACCTCCAATCAATCCCTCTGTAGAAAATGCCCAGCAGCTGAACCTGAGAGAACCCATGGTGCGGACAATCTCTCTGATAAGACTTGAAACGAATCCAAGCAGCCTTGAATGCTTCTGTCGGACCTTGAGAAAATTGAGAGATTTTGTTCCTGAGCTCTTCAGATCTCGCTTCATCATAGAAATTGCACAAGAATGCATTCTTCGTCTCATCCCATGTAGTTAGCGAACCAGGAGCCAACTGCTTCAGCCAATAAGCAGCATCTCCACCAAGAGAGTATGGGAAAAGTTTGCAGAAAAGATACTCATTTGGCACTCCATTGTACTTCATACCAGTGACCAAATCCTCGAACCTCTCGATATGATCCATAGGGTGTTCCTGAGGTAGGCCATGGAAAGGGTTCTGACTTACAAGAGCGTAGCACGCAGGCTTCAGCTCGAAGTCATTCCTCTGAAAAGTTGGGATGCGAATCCCTGATCGATTGGCATAGAACTGATCAGGTCTGTTGTGCTCGCCAAGTGTCCTAACTCGATCACCTGCAGCATTCCCAACGTTGGCGCGCCCAGCTGGCGCGACAATCTCAATAACAGCAGCAGGGACAACGACGTTTCCAGCTTTATTAAGTCGCTGCCCTCCCTCATTGCACACATGACCTTCTTGGTCTCTCAGAACTCCAGCTTCATCAGCTCTTAAAACCACTGGGTTGTTCATCCCTGATGTTTGCTTAGTCTTTCTGTTTGTGCGTTCCACAAGTGCTAGCTGTTCCAGTGACAGTTCAACTAGCTGAGTGCTCTTGTTGCTTCTGGTTTCACGAACATGCATACACCTGAAAACAAAACACTAGACAAGGCACGTAAGTAACCAAAAAAAATACGTTGATATCGATCGATACCAAGTGGTGTCGATCGATATCAACAAAAGAAGACGACGAGTATCGACCGATACTACAGAGTATCAATCGATACCGACGAACTTAGTCGAAATTCTCAAACTAAAATCTAATGGCGAATTGAGTCCCCGACAACGGCGCCAAATTTGATATGCTCAATTTAATACCCTATTAAGATACTAAAGCAGTAGTTATAGTATAGCTAGGGGCCGAACCACAAAGACTCACAGAGATGCACAATATATTATATATGTGAGAATTAAGCTAAGCCAAGAGATGTAATTGAGAGCAGTGCAGAAATTAAAAGAGTTGTAATTCAATTGGAGAAAGATAGGCTCATGGTATTTCTCAGGAAATCAATGAATGCAGATAAACTAACTAACATGATTCAGATTTAGCGCAGTTCTTGAACTCAAATCACTAAGGTATAATTAACCAACTGTCGTTGCGAGAATTATCTAAATCTAAATTCTAGGAATTCCAAATCTCTTTGCGAATCCTAAAGTCTAAATCAGCTTTAATATCAGGTTTGATATGTTCACAAATCAATTAAACCAAATCTCTTTGCGAATAATTGATATCATCAGTTTTTGCATCATTCTAGCATCCGTTTCATTTAGGCTTCGAGTCATTTACATGTAGTTCATGACATCTCTTTAGCATTTTAGTCATTTTAGGAGTCTAGTGTGTCCACATTTAGTCCTAGAGAGTCCTTGCATGTTTTGGATCGCATTTCAGGTGCTAAAGAGGAGATTCGAGACCCGAGGAGAGGAGACGGAAACCGTACCGACGTCACTGGTCGGTATTGGTGCTCGGTATCAAAAGCAGAGGAGTTGCACCGAGGTCACTGCTCGGTGCAACTGATCGGTATAGCCCGACGGAGGAAAACAGCCACAATACCGACGTATAACACCGAGGACTGACGTCGGTATCGAAGCTTCAGGGGATTGTACCGATGTCACTGCTCGGTGCAACTGATCGGTGCTGCCACAGGAAGAAACCCGGGGGAAAAGTCTTTATTACCGAGCAACGATTCCGAGGAGTGACCTCGGTATCCACTGAAGATCAACAAACAACATCTCCTCAATACCGATGCCACTGCTCGGTACTCCTCATCGGTACACTAACCCAGGCTCAATACCGAGGTGTTACACCGAGCAGTGACCTCGGTATTGGCCAAACCAGAACTCTTTATCCATTTAAACCGGGTTGGTACCCGGTTTGTCCCGGGTCGACCCGGTTCGTCACTATTCACTATGTAAGCCCAAAAACCTAATTTGGAGGGGCTAAGTCTTTTCTTAAGCAAAAAACCCTCTCTAAGAGTGATTTGTAAGAGATTGATCCTTTTGATTTATGCAATTTGAGTATTGTTTTCTTGATTGAATC
>PKML01074064.1:46522-81990 GCA_002933935.1 Eutrema yunnanense
TTTAGCATTTTAGTCATTTTAGGAGTCTAGTGTGTCCACATTTAGTCCTAGAGAGTCCTTGCATATTTTGGATCGCATTTCAGGTGCTAAAGAGGAGATTCGAGACCCGAGGAGAGGAGACGGAAACCGTACCGACGTCACTGGTCGGTATTGGTTCTCGGTATCAAAAGCAGAGGAGTTGCACCGAGGTCACTGCTCGGTGCAACTGACCGGTATAGCCCGACGGAGGAAAACAGCCACAATACCGACGTATAACACCGAGGAGTGACGTCGGTATCGAAGCTTCAGGGGATTGTACCGATGTCACTGCTCGGTGCAACTGATCGGTGCTGCCACAGGAAGAAACCCGGGGGAAAAGTGCTTAATACCGAGCAACGATACCGAGGAGTGACCTCTGTATCCACTGAAGATCACCAAACAACATCTCCTCAATACCGATGCCACTGCTCGGTACTCCTCATCAGTACACTAACCCAGGCTCAATACCGAGGTGTTACACCGAGCAGTGACCTCGGTATTGGCCAAACCAGAACTCTTTATCCATTTAAACCGGGTCGGTACCCGGTTTGTCACGGGTCGACCCGGTTCATCACTATTCACTATTTAAGCCCAAAAACCTAATTTGGAGGGGCAAAGTCTTTTCTTAAGCAAAAACTCTCTCTAAGAGTGATTTGTAAGAGATTGATCCTTTTGATTTATGCAATTTGAGTATTGTTTTCTTGATTGAATCCATCTATCTTCTACTTTCTAATCATCCAATCATCTTGATCATGAGTTTTAACACTTCTTTTCTTAGATTTGTTAAACCCATGATGATTAGTGAGTAGTCTTAAGGACCTTGGGATAGGGTAGATTAGGGTGATCTAGGGTTTGATTAGTGGTGTTTAGGGTTAAATAATCTTATATTACTTCTTGTCTAGAGTCCCCAATGCTAGATCTAGCTTGAAAGAGTGGATCTAGATCACAAGGCATTTCATGAACACCAAGTGTTTGATGAAATGCCAGGACCAACTAGACAAGAGATTTATGTTCCTAACCTAAGATATTAGTTGTTTAGGGCATGTCTTTGGTTGATCTTGTTATGATTCTTAATGCTTGCTAGTTGTTAATCCACAAATGATGATTTGCTAATGGATTTGATAATTAACATAGTGATTAGTTGCTTGAAAGAGAACTAATCTAGATTAGAGATCTATTGCCTAGGAATTAGCTTCTTGAGTAAATGAACACCACTAATTGAACTTAGATCACCTTATATCATTAACCTCATCTCTAGTTCCGCTTTTGTTATTTGGATTACAAATCGTTTAGTTATTGCCTCGCTTAATTTGAACTTGAATACTTAATCACCAATTACCTTGTTTAGCTTAAATTACTTATGAACCTTGCATTCTTAGTGTTTAGAATAATCCTGATTATGGATTGATAACCTCCTTACTACATCGTATTGGGGATATTGATACCTCCTAGAGACTAAAAAGTCCTGTATCAATTTGGCGCCGTTGCCATATTTGGATTTGTTTTAACATTGAGGTTTACGCTCTTTGTGAGATTAAGCTTTATTTGCTACAAAGTTACTAATCTTGTTTGCTTTCCATTGCTCTCTCTAAACCTATAGGTGCATGCATACACGATCTCGAGACAACGACAATCTAGTTGGACCACGGGACGACATACATCGATCATATCGAGGGTTTCGAACGAGGGAAGCACGTGTAAGACAACAAGAAGTTGAGACCAACATGGATCACTTTGAGAATGTTCCACTTGGGAACATCAATGAACCCATTCCCCACCAAAGGAACGGTGGGAATGGGGATGGACACGGCAACAACCAAGGAGGTGGTGGTAATGGAAACCATCCCGCACAAGGTGGTAATGGAAACCACCACGCACAAGGAGGGAACGCC
Source organism: Eutrema yunnanense (assembly GCA_002933935.1). NCBI lineage: Eukaryota > Viridiplantae > Streptophyta > Magnoliopsida > Brassicales > Brassicaceae > Eutrema > Eutrema yunnanense. Next base: position 48,433 of record PKML01074064.1, read on the forward strand.
CACAACGACCCTCATCCACCCGCCCGGCCAAGAGGTCCCAACCATCCACCAAGAGCTAGAAACGTTGTTGGAGAAGGCGATGCCGCTAATGCTCATTAAAACCGCCAAGGCATTCAAGCTCCACCGGTGGAGAATAACAACTTCGAAGTAAAACCGGGAGTTATCAACATGGTTCAAGCCAACAAATTTCATGGCTTGTCCATGGAGGATCCCTTGGACCACATTGACCAATTTGACCGGATATGTGGTCTCACGAAGATCAATGGGGTCTCCGAAGATGGGTTCAAGCTTCGTCTCTTCCCATTCTCTTTGGATGACAAGGCTCACCAATGGGAAAAGACCTTAGCCCAAGGATCTATCACTTCGTGGGATGATTGCAAACGCGCGTTTCTCGCCAAATTCTTCTCACCGGCTAGAACCGCCAAGCTTCGCAACGAGATCTCAAGTTTCACACAACGATCCAATGAGGCTTGGGAGAGATTTAGAAGCTACACGTCTCAATGCCCACATCACGGCTTTAGCAACGCCTCTCTCCTAAGCACACTCTACCGTGGTGCTTTGCCTAAGATCCGTATGCTACTTGACACGGCATCTAACGGGAACTTCTTGGCTAAAGACGTTGAGGAAGCAATGGAGCTTGTCGAGAATTTGGCCCAGAGTGACGGTACCTACGGCGACGACTATGACCGCGCTACACGGACCACTAGTGACTTTGATGAGAACAAACGGGCTAAAGACATGAAAGTTCTTAACGACAAGTTGGACAAGCAAGCCAATTTGATTGATAAACTACTAGTGTCTTCCCAAAAGACGGTCAACTTTGTGGATGCTTATGATGAGAACCAAGGTTACTTTCAAGAGGAGAACGTAGACATGAACACTCAAGAGGAGGTTAACTACTTGGGGAATCAAGGGAACTTCCAAAACCAAGGGAACTACGAACGCCAAGGGTTCAATCAAAACTATCGGAATCACCCCAACTTCTCTTACCGGAACACAAATGTGGAGAACCCACAAGATCAAGTCTACCCTCCACAACCTACTCAACCTCAAGGAGCCCCACAAAAACAATTTCAACCTCAAGGGCAAGCTTCTAATACCAACCAACAAGCCTTTGTCCCAAGGAACCAATTACAAGGGAACCAAGGTGGATTTCAACACAAAGCTCCACCCGGTTTTCAAGCACCTACGTCTAAACCGCAAGAACTTGATTTGAGCTCCATGTTCCAACAACTACTCAAGGGACAAGCGGAGATCCATACAAAGGTGGATTGCTCTTACAATGACCTCAACACAAAGATTGAGGCTTTGAACTCCAAGGTAAAACACATGGAGAACAAAGGTGTTGCTTCTTCTTCACGTCCACAAGGTCAACTACCGGGCAAATCCGAAGCGAATCCCAAAGAGTATGTCAATGCCATAACCTTGCGAAGTGGCACGGCCTTGCCTACAAGAGAAGCTCCTTCTCCTCTCAATGCGTACATTGAGGACCAAAGTGGGGGGGTGGAACTTCAAGAAGATGAGGTAGTAAGGGAGCACGATAAGGTTGAAGAAGTTCAGAAGATCAAGCCTAGAGTTGTTGTTGCTCAAGAGAAGCCAAAGAAGAATGTGTTCGTCCTTAAGCCATACGTCCCAAAGCTACCTTTTCCCGGTCGTTTCAAGAAACAACTCATGGACAAGTATAAAGCTATTTTTGATAGGCAAATGGAGAAAGTGGAACTCACAATGCCTTTGGTGGATGCATTCTTACTTGTCCCCCAATATGCCAAATTTTTGAAAGATGCTGTGAATGAAAGAGCTAAGGAGATGGAATCCATTGTCATTCTAACTCATGAGTGTAGTGCCATTATACAAAAGAAGATGGTACCCAAGAAGCTAGGAGACCCGGGGTCCTTTACCTTACCTTGTGCTCTTGGTCATCTAGCTTTCAATCATTGTCTATGTGATCTTGGAGCAAGTGTTAGCCTCATGCCATTTTCGGTAGCTAAGAGATTAGGCTTCACACGCTACAAAGCATGCAACATCTCTCTAATATTGGCGGATAGGAGCGTGAGAGTTCCTATTGGTCTACTTGAGGATCTACCAATTGTGGTGAAGGATTTCATCGTCCCCACGGATTTTGTGGTTCTTGAAATGGATGAGGAACCAAAAGACCCTCTTATCTTTGGTAGACCATATCTAGCAACCGCGGGAGCGATAATCGACGTGAGGAAGGGCAAGATAGATCTCCATTTGGGTAAAGGAGAAGTGCTTGAGTTTGATATCAACAAAGTGATGAAGAAGCCCACTATAGACGGCCAATGTTTCTACATTGAGACCATGGATGAGCTAGCCGATGAATTACTTGAAGAAATGAGAGTAGAGGACGGGTTAGAAGTGGTTTTGACCAAGGGGCACGGCGATCATGGGTTTTTGAGCAAGGAAAGTCAAGGTTATGAGCTTCTCATGGATTCTCACAAACCGGTCGACAAGGACACCACATTTATTGAGTTGTGCATCCGGGGTACCACGGTACAAGAAGAGTTCGTTCTAGCCGTCAAAGAGACTAGCAATGGTAAGACTAGTTTTGAGGATGACGATTGGAGCGAGCTCAAGGCCCCAAAGGTGGACCTAAAGCAACTTCCTGCGGGATTAAGGTATGCGTTCTTAGGTCCAAACGAGTCATACCCGGTTATTGTGAACAAGAGTCTAGATGAAAACGAACTATCCTCCCTTCTTGTGGAACTTAGGAAGTATAGGAAAGCAATTGGCTATTCTTTAGATGATATCAAGGGTATTTCCCCAAGTTTGTGCACGCATAGAATCCATTTAGAGGATGAATCAAGGACCTCTATTGAACATCAAAGAAGGTTAAATCCTAATTTGAAAGATGTTGTAAAGAGAGAGATTCTTAAGCTCTTGGACGCGGGCATTATCTATCCAATATCGGATAGTACGTGGGTCTCCCCGGTTCATTGTGTGCCTAAGAAAGGGGGGATGACGGTTGTTAGAAATGACAAGAATGAAATGATTCATACTAGGACAATAACCGGGCATAGGATGTGCATTGACTATAGGTAGTTAAACTCATCTACTTGAAAGGATCACTTCCCGTTACCTTTCATAAATCAAATGCTTGAACGTCTCGCTAATCATCCTTTTTATTGTTTCCTAGACGGTTATTCGGGTTTCTTTCAAATATCCATACACCCGAATGACCAAGAGAAAACAAGTTTCACATGCCCTTACGGTACCTTCGCATATCAAAGGATGTCGTTCGGGTTGTGTAATGCTCCCGCAACTTTCCAACGTTGTATGATGTCCATTTTTCCGATCTTATTGAAGACCTGGTAGAGGTCTTTATGGACGACTTCTCCGTGTATGGATCTTCTTTTGGTGTTTGCTTGTCTAATCTTTGTAGGGTCTTGCAACGATGCCAAGAAGCAAATTTGGTGCTCAATTGGGAGAAGTGCCATTTTATGGTACGTGAGGGGATCGTGCTAGGACACAAGATTTCCGAGAAGGGCATAGAGGTGGACAAAGCCAAGATTGAGGTGATGGTTAGTTTGGAGCCGCCTAAGTCGGTCAAAGACATCTGGTCTTTCTTGGGTCATGCGGGGTTCTACCGAAGGTTCATCAAGGATTTTTCAAAGATTACTAGACCCCTCTCCCGGTTGCTTTGCAAGGAGGTCAAGTTTGTGTTTGATGAGGAGTGCATGGGGGCATTCCTAGAGATCAAGAAAGGGTTGATTAGCGCCCCTATATTCCAAGCACCGGATTGGGACCTTCCGTTTGAAATCATGTGTGATGCTAGCGACTATGCGGTTGGAGCCGTTTTGGGTCAAAAGAAAGATAAGAAGACCAATGTGATCTACTATGCTAGTAGAACTCTAGACGATGCTCAAACTAGGTATGCAACCACGGAGAAGGAGTTGTTGGCCGTAGTCTTTGCCATGGAGAAGTTTAGATCTTATGTTGTGGGTTCAAGGGTGATTGTCTACACCGATCACGCGGCTTTAAGATACATTCATGCAAAGAAGGACACGAAACCGAGGCTATTACGTTGGATCTTGCTACTCCAAGAATTCGATTTGGAGATAGTAGACAAGAAAGGCATAGAGAACGGAGTAGCGGATCACTTGTCTAGGATGAGGATTGAAGACCTCGTCCCCATTGAATACAAGCTTCCCGAAGAAAGTCTCATGGTTGTGAAGGTATTGAGAAGGGGGGTTGAAGCCGTGAATGGTATAGAGGATGCTAGCGGTCTACAAGATGAAAAGCTCCCATGGTTTGCGGATCTAGTCAACTACCTAGTTTCTGGGAAGGAACCGCCTTTGGATGGGTATAAGAAGAAGAAGTTCTTTCACGACGTTACTAGATACTATTGGGATGAGCCCTACTTGTACAAGTTGTGTTCGGATGGGTTGTATAGAAAGTGCGTAGCGGAAGAAGAAGTGCAAGGGATCCTACTCCATTGTCACGGGGCAAGCTATGGCGGGCATCACGCATCCTACAAAACCGCTACAAAGGTCTTGCAATCCGGTTTTTGGTGGCCTTCGTTATTCAAGGATGCACACACTTTTGTCTCCACGTGTGATGCATGCCAAAGGAAAGGGAATATTGGGAGAAGAGATGAGATGCCCCAAAACCCAATCCTTGTGGTGGAGATGTTTGACGTGTGGGGTATCAACTTTATGGGACCTTTCCCGTCATCATATGGTAACCAATACATATTGGTGGCGGTCGATTACGTCTCCAAATGGGTGGAAGCCATTGCAAGCCCGACCAACGATGCCAAGGTCGTTCTAAAACTGTTCAAGTCCGTAATCTTCCCAAGGTTCGGAGTTCCAAGAGTGGTCATTAGTGATGGAGGTAGTCATTTCATCAACAAGGTGTTTGAAAGCTTACTAAAGAAGCACGGTGTGAAGCATAAGGTAGCAACGCCTTATCATCCTCAAACGAGTGGCCAAGTAGAAGTGTCAAACCGGCAAATCAAAGCCATACTTGAGAAGACGGTTAGGGGTTCAAGGAAGGATTGGGCCAACAAGTTGGATGATGCTTTATGGGCATATCGGACCGCCTTTAAAACACCTATAGAGACTACTGATATGCTCAAATTAATACCCTAACAGTACTAAAGCAGTAGTTGTAATATAGTTAGGGGTCGAACCACAAAGACTCAAGGAAACACACAATAGATTCTAGATCCAAAATACGCTAAATCAAAAGATGTAAACGAAAACAAGTACGCAATTAAAGGTGTTGTAAATCAATGGAGGAAAATATAGGCCCAGAGTTTTTCTCAGGAAATCAATGAATACAGCTAAATTAACTAACATGATTCATATTACGCACGGTTCTTGAACTCAAATCACTAAAATATAGCTAACCAACTCTCGTTGCGAAAACTATCTAAATCTAAATCCTAGGAATTCCAAATCTCTTTGCGAATCCTAAAGTCTAAATCAGCTTTAAAGTTCAGGTTTGATATGTTCACAAATCAATTAAACCAAATCTCTTTGCGAATAATCAATTTGCTCACCTAAGGTTCTATCAGGTAATTAATCGCACTCTCGTGCATAATCAATTATCCTAAGATCTAAGTTCCAGGTTCGTCAACCTAGAATTAGCTTTGAGAACAACCTATGGTGAAGAACTAATTCAGATAGTGAATCCTAAACAGATAATTAACCTAGCATTCAAAGAAATCCTTTATGAGAAAACCCTAAACCTAAAGTGGATCTACTCAGACATGGTGAATGAAACAATCAACATAACTGAATAAATAATCAATAAAATAATCAGAGTAACAAGTGGTTTTGCCTTGTCTCCCTTGTCTTGTCTCCTTAACTCAACATAACTTTCGGACGAAGGGAGATTCAGACTTGTCTCCCTCAAACCAAAGTAAAATAAAGTATTAGAAAATAAAGCTTTCGCCTAACAGTGGCTGTAAAATCCCTATATATAACCTAACGTTCTGGGCCATCTTGTAAATATCAAAGTCTTCTGGGCCAATTCTGCAATTCTTCAACTCTTCAATAAGTCGCGATCCTTCTGTTTTCTCGACGGGTATCGATCGATACCAGGGGGTATCGATCGATACTCATGTGATTTCGACGTCTCATCTACACGGATCTCTGCTTCGCTCCAGAATGTTCCAGAAAGCTCCAATATCTCCAATTATGCTCCAAACGTGCTATAACCTGTAAAAGACTCTAAAAGACTACAAAACACTAGAAAGACTCTATAAAACGGACTTATATCATGGCCTAAAAAGGGTAAAAACCATGATATATCAACTCCCCCAGACTTAGCCTTTGCTTGCCCTCAAGCAAATAGAAGACTAAACCAGAGAAAGAGGTTTGAAAACGCGGAGACTCACATGTTCATAAACCATCGAAATGACCCTCTTTCCAAGTACCCAAAAGTCACCATATCAGCTTTTGATCTAACCACCATGTACTTCTCCGTAGATATTCGCAGTTTTCCCAGACTCCACACATTATCCCACATCATTGTTCAAATAAAACCCTCATCACCAGTTTCATCGCTGCAGCTAATGTTCAAGAACCTTCTAGACTCTTACCAGACAATATCATGACAAGGAACCACCATTTTTCACACTTTTTGTATCAATCTCAACTCCCCCAGACTTATTTCTTATTATGTTTTTTCTTATTATGTTTTTCAGCTTTGCATATACACATCAAGGTATGAGATGCGAGTACTGATGGTGTTTGCCACCAAATCCCCGGTTCTTCCCTCTCTATGTATCAAAGGATGTAGGCGAATAATGGCATCATAGGAAAATCCTAGCCTCGCTTCCAATCCTTTGTGTGATCATTCCCTCTTAAGTAGAATAATGGGATCGCTGGAAATTTTCCTAACCCTCTACTCAGAAGAAAATCATTTCAATCTTTTATTCTCTTATTTATCAACTTATAAAAGGGGAGAGAGATACTATAACTCTAAACACATGGGTTCCTTTATCAGATATGAATGATGAATCAAGCTCTAAAAACACTAACCACATTGATGAAGTGCAAAAATTTGGCTCAGGTTTCAGAAGAACTCTGCTGGAGACATGGATGTTTTCTAGTCAACTGGTCAGTCCTTGGATTTTTCATTAGTCGATCTAGAACTGATCTTGTAACTCTGTGCACTCAAAAACAAAATCAAATCAATAGGTTCAAGCACATGATCATTATCTCCAACATGTTTTGACTCAATAAAACGATTTTGACTCGATAAAACAACTGACTCTAAGAAAAACAAAAACAATGTCAGCAGACACTTCCCCCAGACTTGAAAAACACTGTCCCCAGTGTTATCTAGCCTAGAGTCAGTGAAAGAAAACAAAAGAACAGACTAAAATTGGGAAAAACAAGAAGTTACCTTGCTGGAACATTGAGTATCGACCGACACACAGCCTGGTATCGATCGATACCAGGCTTAAATCGACATGAACCGTTCTCAATCGTGTAGGGTATCGATCGATACTGAAGGGTATCGATCGACACTCAGGCGATTTCGAGTTTTGCTCCTTGTTTATCCTGACACAAACAAAAAACGAACGAAAATAAAAAGAAAAACGACTCAAAAACAGACTCACCAGTGGGTTGCCTCCCATTAAGCGCTCGTTTAACGTCAATAGCTTGACTGTAACGCCCTTCAGGTTGGATAAGAGTGAGAGCTTGCACTAAAACAGGCTCCACAACTTGACATTGCTATCTTCAGAGTTTTGCTCAACATACCTTCCACGAACACCTGTCCTTTCTCTTTCAGCTCCGAAGTAAGAAGAATTCTAGCCTTAGAGAATGGCTTTGAAGCTGCCTTGCACTTCACCTTGTATTCAATCGAATCTCCATTGCACTTCTGAGGTATCAAAGTGACATGGGGATTCTCGACCTTTTTGCTCTTGGCCTTCTTCTTCTTTGTTGCCTTAGCCTTCTTCACAACTTCCTTGGTGATGTTGGGCGGTTCAGCTGGAACGTCTGTGACAGTATGCTCATCAGGAGGCTCTTCCAAAATATCAATTGCTAGCGACTCTCCTGTGACAACCTTGATGCTAGAGACACGTGTGGGAACACTCCTAGGGGGAATGACATCATAATAGACCCCTCCGTCAATGTAAGAGAAATATATTCTCTTATTAGGCGTGTCTATGATTGCGCCAGCAGTAGCCATAAATGGTCGTCCCAGGAGTATAGGCATATGAGATATCGCACTCATCTCCACAACCTGAAAATCAGTCGGCACCAGACAATCTCCTACGTTGACCAGCAAACCATGGATAGTACCGTGTGGAAGCGAGGTGGAGTCATTCGAGAATGTGATAGATACCTTTGGTGATCGAATATCAGCCCCCAACCGCTCTGCGAGTTCCCTTGAGATGACATTGACACTAGCCCCTGATTCAACGAGAGACGCATCGAATTCAACTCCAGAAATAGAGCACGGAACCACGAATTTCCCTGGATCTTCCCTTTGGGTCAACTGTCTCAGTGGAGGTGGTGCACCTCTAGCCTTAATGAAGAGTGCCTTAATCTCTTCCTCAGTTTCTCTGCAATCTTTGAAGTGACTTAGCAGAGGACGGCACTCTAGAGCTTCTTCAAAGGTTGATTCAGGGGAAATCCTTCGTACCATCTTCTCAAAGCCACGCAGCTGCTTTGGAGAAATATGGTCCATGAGATGTTTAGGAGTAGGATTTGACTCCTTAATCTTATGCGCACGTTTCTCAGTTCGTTCCTTAGCTCTCTCTGCCTGATACTCGGTTTCCTGGTCTTCCCAAAATTGAGCGATATTGACTCTATGTATCGGCTTTCCAGGATGGTGTCGATCGATACTGGCTTTTTGCTTCGACTTTTCTTCGGGTGAGCATCGATCGATATAGACAGGGTATCGATCGATACTTCTGTAATCGAACACTGAAGTCTGAGCTGGTATTGATCGATACAAGGGAGTATTGATCGATGCCTTGGCGATTTCTGAATCCTCTTCGAAACTCCCTGCACTTGAGGTGATTGCATTGACGTGTTCATTGTGTGATTGAACCATCTTCCCTTTGACATTTGCTGCAGTCTGAGCTACTTGTGTTTCCAGCATCTTGTTACTGGTATTGAGATCCTCGATCCTTCCCCTTAATTCGGTGTACACAGCATCCAATTTCCCATTGAAAGTTACCGTAATATTCTCCTGTCCTTGAACCAGCTGTTCAAGCATAGCCTCAATCTTACTCTCAGGAGCTTTGGGTGGTGGGGATTGGTACCCTCCTTGCTGAGCATTGTTGGTGAAGTTTCGATTGGAGTTGTATCCAAATCGCTATCCCTGAAAACCAGAATCACCAATGTAGTTAACATCTTCCACTTCATTCTCAGCAGCAAAGTGGACGGCTTTTGATGTCTTTCCCAGCAGAAGATTGTGCATAGAATCCAGCTGAGTTTTAACTTCAGCGATCTGCGACCCATCATGATTACCAGCCAGCTTCTTGCGCTCGAAATCTGCACTCTTGGTACTACTACTAGATGCAAAGTTCTTAATCAACACATAAGCATCCTCAGGATACCTGGTGTTGAAATTACCATTGCTTGAAGCGTCCAGAGCCATCTGATACCTCCAATCTATCCCTCTGAAGAAGATACCCATCAGCTGCACATCAGAGTATCCGTGATGTGGACAATCTCTCTGATACGATCTGAATCTCGTCCAAGCAGCCTTGAACGCCTCAGTAGGTCCTTGAGAAAATTGGGAGATTTTATTCCTCAGATCCTCATATCGTGCATCATCGTAGAAATTAATCAGGAAGGCTCTCTTAGTGTCCTCCCAAGTAGTTAGCGAACCAGGAGGTAGCTGCCTCAGCCAGTAGGTCGCTTCTCCACCTAGAGAGTAGGGGAAGAGCTTGCAGAAGAGATAGTCGTAGGACACTCCATTGCTCTTGATGCTAGTGACCAAGTCCTCGAACTTCTCCACATGGTCCATCGGATGTTCATGAGGAAGACCATGAAAGAGATGTTGTCCCACAAGATCAAAGTAAGCAGGCTTCAGCTCAAAGTCATTCCTCTCAAACGCAGGAGGACGAATCGCTGACCGATTGGCAAAAAACTGATTCGGCCTGTTGTACTCACCAATCGTTCTTCCACGATTAACCACATCATTCCTCGCGTTCCCAGCGACATTCGCAGCGACAACAGGAGCAGGTGGCATGACGATCCCCTCTCCATCCAGACGTTGTCCTTGCTCATTGCACAACCGACCCTCTTGGTCTCTGTAAGCACCAGCTGCATCACGAACCAACTGATTGTTGTTCATCTTAGCTGATTTCTTTGCTTTCCTGTTTGTGCGTTCCACAAGTGCTAGATGTTCCAGTGATAGATCAACTAGCGGGGTGTTCTTGTTGCTTCTGGTTTCTCGATTAGGCATGCACCTGAAAACAGAAACAAAGAACGTAAGTAACTGAAATATACGTCAGGTATCAATCGATACCAGCAGGGTATCGATCGATACTAGGCGATTTAGACGAATTTCTTAGCTAAAATCTAATGGCGAATTGAGTCCCCGGCAACGGCGCCAAATTTGATATGTTCAAATTAATACCCTAACAGTACTAAAGCAGTAGTTATAATATAGCTAGGGGTCGAACCACAAAGACTCAAGGAAACACACAATAGATTCTATATCCAAAATACGCTAAATCAAAAGATGTAAACGAAAACAAGTACGCAATTAAAGGTGTTGTAAATCAATGGAGGAAAATATAGGCCCATGGTTTTTCTTAAGAAATCAATGAATGCAGCTAAATTAACTAACATGATTCATATTACGCACGGTTCTTGAACTCAAATCACTAAAATATAGCTAACCAACTCTCGTTGCGAAAACTATCTAAATCTAAATCCTAGGAATTCCATATCTCTTTGCGAATCCTAAAGTCTAAATCAGCTTTAAAGTTCAGGTTTGATATGTTCACAAATCAATTAAACCAAATCTCTTTGCGAATAATCAATTTGCTCACCTAAGGTTCTATCAGGTAATTAATCGCACTCTCGTGCCTAATCAATTATCCTAACATCTAAGTTCCAGGTTCGTCAACCTAGAATTAGCTTTGAGAACAACCTATGGTGAAGAACTAATTCAGATAGTGAATCCTAAACAGATAATTAACCTAGTATTCAAAGAAATCCTTTATGAGAAAACCCTAAACCTAAAGTGGATCTACTCAGACATGGTGAATGAAACAATCAACATAACTGAATAAATCATCAATAAAATAATCATAGTAACAAGAGGTTTTGAGATCTGATCTCGGACGAAGGGAGATTCAGACTTGTCTCCCTCAAACCAAAGTAAAATAAAGTATTAGAAAATAAAGCTTTCGCCTAACAGTGGCTGTAAAATCCCTATATATAACCTAAATCACGTTCTGGGCCATCTTGTAAATATCAAAGTCTTCTGGGCCAATTCTGCAATTCTTCAACTCTTCAATAAGTCGCGATCCTTCTGTTTCCTCGACGGGTATCGATCGATACCAGGGGGTATCGATCGATACCAGGGGGTATCGATCGATACTCATGTGATTTCGACGTTTCAGCTACACGGATCTCTGCTTCGCTCCAGAATATTCCAGAAAGCTCCAATATCTCCAATTATGCTCCAAACGTGCTATAACCTGTAAAAGACTCTAAAAGACTACAAAACACTAGAAATACTCTATAAAACGAACTTATATCATGGCCTAAAAGGGGTAAAAATCATGATATATCAACTACACCATTCAACTTGCTTTATGGGAAGTCATGCCATCTACCGATTGAGTTGGAATACAAGGCCCTATGGGCGAGGAAGCTACTTAACTTCGACATCAAGACCGCACAAGAGAGGCGGTTGATCCAACTTCACGAGTTAGAGGAGACTAGGCTCGATGCCTATGAGAGCTCGAGAATCTACAAGGAGAGGACCAAAGCATTCCACGACAAGAGGATTGTGCACAAGGACTTCAAGGTTGGGGACCTAGTGTTGGTATTCAATTCCCGGTTGAAGCTCTTTCCCGAGAAGCTCAAGTCAAGGTGGTCGGGTCCGTTTGAGATTAAAGAAGTAAGGCCGTATGGAGCCGTTGTGCTTGTTAACAAGGAAGCCAAAATTTCATTACAAACGGCCAAAGACTCAAACCCTACCGGGCAGATCAAATCGTCGAGAAGGGAGGATCGATCCCCCTCGATGATGTCCCTCTAGCTTGAAAACGGTAACAAACGTCGAACTTAGTGACGTTAAACAAAGTTCTCTTGGGAGGCACCCCAAGCTTATCATTGTACATATTTTCTTTTTGTTTATCTATTTTTTTCCTTTTTTCTATCTTTGCTAGATCTTTTTGATGTTTTTGTTGAGTATGCATAGGGGTTCAAGGGCAAAAAGGTGAATACCGAGCAGTGACATCGAGGAGTGACATCGGTATGGATTTACCAAGAACAATACCGACGTCACAGGTCGGTACCACAGCTCGGTATGGAAACAGCAGGAAAACTTCCTTAACACCGACGAGTGGTACCGAGGAGTGACTTCGATAGGCTAATACCGACGAGTGATACCGAGGAGTGACCTCGGTATGCCGTGTCAAACGAGGGACCAATATCGACGTCACAGGTCGGTACCACAGCTCGGTATGGAAACAGGAGGAAAACTTCCTTAACACCGACGAGTGGTACCGAGGAGTGACCTCGGTATTGACCAATACCGAGGTGTGACACCGAGGAGTGACACCGGTGTTCCCCGAAAATTTTTAAAAAAAATTGGACCCGATCCAGGTAAGATCCGACCCGACCCAGGTAAGTCTCCTTCTTCTTCCTCTTCCACGCGACCAGACCCATTTTTTTTTACCTTCTCTTTCGCGATTTCAAGAGAGAAAATTCCCAATCTCCCTCTTTTCTCAACCAAATTTGGTGATTCAAAGCCCCATAATCTCAATTTTCACTGCTCTTTTTGGATTTATCATCATTTCAAGCATCTAATCCAAATTCCCCAAGGTATTATTCAATTAAATTTTTGAAAACCATGATTTTTGTTCTTGAAGAAACATTGCTTGAATATGGTTTGATATTGTCGTTTATTTGTGCAAATACCTTGGGGATGGTTTACATATGCTTAAAATTGATGATTCATATGCAAGATTTTGAGAAATTGGGATTTTGAGAAATTGGGATTTTGAGAACTAGGGATTGTGAATTGGGATAATTTGTTTGTTAGGTGCGAATTGTGACCTTCGTTCATTGCTCTTAGATCATCTTTTGGTGACCCCTTGTTGATTTTATAAGAAATTGTACCTATGCTCATGAATAGTCCCAAGCATATTTGTAGGTACAATGTCGGACAAGGGCGCTCCATCGACACGGGCACGGACCAAGGTTTCAACAGTTGGGAAAGGGAAAGGAGTTGCACAAGCTACGGCCGCGGAAAAGGGAAAAAGGATTGCCAAAAGCTAAAACCGCGACTACGGCTTCCAAAGCCACGACCACGGCAAAGGGAAAGGGGAAGAGAGTCAAAGAAGAGGTCGAGAGAGAGAACCCAAGTGGAGATGTCCCCATGCCGGGATGGACAAAGCCAAGTGAGCAAGATTATTTCGACAAATTTTGCCGAATGAAATTCGAGCAAGGCAAATTTGTCGATACAGAGACAATGGAGAGGATGGGTATAAGCGACGAAGTGTGGGCTCTCTTTGAGAAAATGGGGCTAAGGAAGTTCATGAGCATGAAACACGAAGCTACCAAGGCACTCACCGGTAAGTTCCTAGCCACCCTACGAGCTAAGTTCTACGACACGGAGAATGCAAACTCCGGATTTGGAGTTCTAAAGTTCGGACTCGAGGGAGCAACCTACGCCGTCAACTTCCACGAGCTTTGCGAGATATTCGGATTTAAAGAAGAATGTACTTACGGCGGGCAATACTTTGACTACCCGGCACACGAGCTCCGAAATCTTTGGGCAACAATTGCAAGCGGGGAGTTTAGAGCCGATGACTTTAAGAGTGCGAGCATAAGGCACCCGGCAATCCGGTACGCGCACAAGGCGTTGGTCCACAATTTCTACCACAAGGTAGAGATTGACACGGTTACTACGGAGGAGATGGAATTGTTGGGGCTTGGTCTAAAGCCTATCCTACCCGTTCTCGCAAACGGTAAGGCATTCGAGGGGCCGGAGAGACTTCCGTGTCTCGCAACGCTCTTGGTGAGACACTTGTTCCATTACCGGGATTGGGCTTGGAAGACAAAGTCAAAGAAAGCCGCGATTTGCCTCGGTTGGGTGATAACTCCAATTCTCATGGCAAAGGGGATCAAAATAGCACTTGGCCAATATGATTGGAAATCTTTGGATATGGCCTACCTTTCCAAAGTTAAGTTCTTCAAAGGATACATCGAAGGAAAGATGGCTTACAACCTCCAACTCACCGAGACATCCTTGGCACAAATCCCCTTACCCAATCCCGCGCTCACCAATTTCCATGACCCAAGGAACGTCATGTTCATCCCTCCACAAGAGTACCTCTACAACTCCACCGTCGACCCACCTATGCAAGCGTTCCGCAAGAAAACACAACGGAGAACCGCTATCGAGGAGCCAATTGACCTCGACGAGGGAGTACCCAATGAGTCATCACCCGAGACCGTCTACGGTAGTGAGCGCTACTACTTTGACCCCTATGATGGGGCTATCACTAGCCAAGCCATAAGACACGCTCACCACCAAACTCGTCTCCTCCAACGAATGTGCAAGTGGCAAAACAAAAACATGAAGAAGATGGTCAAAACGATCAAGTCTTTGAAGAAGACGGTGAAAACCATGGGTCGAACCATCAATGAGCTAAAAGACGGAGGTTGTGGAGCGAGCTCATCAAGGGCCGGTGAAGGAGGAGATGTCGTCACGGATACTAACCTCGCACCTCGAGGAGATGATTGGGAGCTAGCCATTGGCTCTAGCCGTCCCACGGCTCGACCGGAAAGGACAACAAAGTGGAGAGCGATGCGGTCTCCGTCTCCCGTCTCAAGTAATACATCCTACTCAATGGGGTCTACATCCCCATCTCCAAGCTTCTAGGTACGAATCCAAAACTCTTGTACATATTTTCTTTTAAGTCTTGCATTGTATAGCTATCTCTTGTTTTTGGTCCTTTTCTTAGGTTTATTTCACACCGAGACGGTGTGATTTAAGTTTGGGGGAGGGACCGGTATCTAATAACATTTGCTTTGTCTTATTTTATATTTTCATCTTGAGTCTCATGCATACATCTAAGGCATAGAAAAACCAAACAAATTTGAAAAAATTTTGAAAATGAAAAGACAATAAGAAGTCATTTAGGATGCATTTGCACTTCATATAGGATTGAGTCTAGAATGCATAGCACGTAGATAATGCATTGCACGTGCATTAGGAGCTAGAATGATTCCTCTTTGCGAAGTATTGCTTTAAAGAGTTTAAGTCCTATGCTCTAGATCTCGTGTGCGAAATTAAGGTCGAACCATGTTTGGACTTCATGTCTCATTACTTAGTTCTTAGCCAAAGCAAGTTGATTTGAGTCCATTCCTACTTAAGTGATAACCATAATTCGACATTGTAATTATCATGTTTGTGCATTGCATAGTGAATGCATGGTTACCACATACATATTTGGGCTATCTTATCCGCTTTGCCACTCTCTTGTTAGCCCGAATAGCCGATTCTCATCATTGGAACGGTTAACCACTCCTTTAACCCAACCTCTTTTCAAGCCAAATACTACTTGTGAGTGATTGTGAGGCCTATTTTCGAATCAACTAGGCAAAAGGTGTTGAGTTTAGAACGACAAGGAAAAACTTCCATGTAGAACTAGCTCGGCATCAATGAGCTAGACATAGGATAAGGCTAGATAAGTTGGGAACTTGGGACGAGGTAGAAAGAGGAGATTGCGGGAATGAGAAAAAGGGATGTAGAAGAATAGGGGATAAGCAAAAAGCTTGAAATAGTTGGCTATAGTCGTTTATGGAAAAGGCTCTAAGTGAAAAAGAAAAGAAAATAGTCTCTAGTCTTCAAAAGAAAGAAGGAAAGCCAAAAAGGTTAAAGCAAAGGAAAGAAACAAGAGAGACTAGAGAAAATAAAGAAGAGCTAAGTAAAGAAAAATGTTGAAAGCCAAACCGTTTTGTGAAGAAGGAAATCCCCTAAGTGTTTAAGAAGAGAAGGAAAGTGAGATGATATGAGTAGTGAAGGCAAAATGCCTTGCAAAAAGGGTAGCTTAGGAGGATCTTCATTGGGGTTTAGAGATTAGGAGTCAAGTTCGATATGGGACATTTGGGTAGATGGAAGTCAACCTTGTATGCATCTATTGGGTTTTACTCTTAGCATTTTGCATTAGTTGATTCCTTTTGAGAGAACCCCTCGCTCGGAAACCGTCACTTGTATCGAGATCACCTTTATCTCGAAACCTCTACCCTAGCCAAATGCATTCACTTGCCTTGCATCTTGCATAAGCATGATTCACTTGGAAAAAGTCTAATAAATGTTAAGGGATTGGATGATTTGAAGGCTTGTGTAGGTTGAGATTTGAGCTTGGTTCATGTAAGGATGAGCATGGCTAACCCCTTTTGAGTAGACATGGTTGATCATACTTTAGAGTTTGCACTTGGACTTGAACTCTTTTAGTGATGCTTTTGCTCGAGGACAAGCAAAGAAGTAAGTTTGGGGGAATTGATATCATCAGTTTTTGCATCATTCTAGCATCTGTTTCATTTAGGCTTCGAGTCATTTACATGTAGTTCATAATATCTCTTTAGCATTTTAGTCATTTTAGGAGTCTAGTGTGTCCACATTTAGTCCTAGAGAGTCCTTGCATGTTTTGGATCGCATTTCAGGTGCTAAAGAGGAGATTCGAGACCCGAGGAGAGGAGACGGAAACCATACCGATGTCACTGGTCGGTATTGGTGCTCGGTATCAAAAGCAGAGGAGTTGCACCGAGGTCACTGCTCGGTACAACTGATCGGTATAGCCCGACGGAGGAAAACAGCCACAATACCGACGTATAACACCGAGGAGTGACGTCGGTATCGAAGCTTCAGGGGATTGTACCGATGTCACTGCTCGGTGCAACTGATCGGTGCTGCCACAGGAAGAAACCCGGGGGAAAAGTCCTTAATACCGAGCAACGATACCGAGGAGTGACCTCGGTATCCACTGAAGATCACCAAACAGCATCTCCTCAATACCGATGCCACTGCTCGGTACTCCTCATCGGTACACTAACCCAGGCTCAATACCGAGGTGTTACACCGAGCAGTGACCTCGGTATTGGCCAAACCAAAACTCTTTATCCATTTAAACCGGGTCGGTACCCGGTTTGTCCCGGGTCGACCCGGTTCGTCACTATTCACTATTTAAGCCCAAAAACCTAATTTGGAGGGGCAAAGTCTTTTCTTAAGCAAAAACTCTCTCTAAGAGTGATTTGTAAGAGATTGATCCTTTTGATTTATGCAATTTGAGTATTGTTTTTTTGATTGAATCCATCTATCTTCTACTTTCTAATCATCCAATCATCTTGATCATGAGTTTTAACACTTCTTTTCTTAGATTTGTTAAACCCATGATGATTAGTGAGTAGTCTTAAGGACCTTGGGATAGGGTAGATTAGGGTGATCTAGGGTTTGATTAGTGGTGTTTAGGGTTAAATAATCTTATATTCCTTCTTGTCTAGAGTCCCCAATGCTAGATCTAGCTTGAAAGAGTGGATCTAGATCACAAGGCATTTCATGAACACCAAGTGTTTGATGAAATGCCAGGACCAACTAGACAAGACATTTATGTTCCTAACCTAAGATATTAGTTGTTTAGGGCATGTCTTTGGTTGATCTTGTTATGATTCTTAATGCTTGCTAGTTGTTAATCCACAAATGATGATTTGCTAATGGATTTGATAATTAACATAGTGATTAGTTGCTTGAAAGAGAACTAATCTAGATTAGAGATCTATTGCCTAGGAATTAGCTTCTTGAATAAATGAACACCACTAATTGGACTTAGATCACCTTATATCATTAACCTCATCTCTAGTTCCGCTTTTGTTATTTGGATTACAAATCGTTTAGTTATTGCCTCGCTTAATTTGAACTTGAATACTTAATCACCAATTACATTGTTTAGCTTAAATTACTTATGAACCTTGCATTCTTAGTGTTTAGAATAATCCCGATTATGGATTGATAACCTCCTTACTACATCGTATTGGGGATATTGATACCTCCTAGAGACTAAAAAGTCCTGTATCAACTACTTCTACTGCAACTTGGGAAAAAAATCTATAGAACTCATTGATATTCAACATAAAAGAAAGATTTCTGATAATGCATCCAAAAAATGGGGGAACATGAGAATATGGCTGTCCAAAATGATTTGTTTCTTACTTTAAAAATCTATTACTAATAAAAGTTGATGATGTATGCATATAAAGGTGTTCACATAGGATTTTAAACAATCAATTTTATTGGTCCACATCAATATTCAAAATTATGAAAGTTTCCAAATTATAATATTATTGTTAATAAAAAAATATAAAAGATAAGTAAATAATGTATAAAATTTTCATTAAGAACAAATAAACCAACATGATATCAAATTAGGAAACTTTCTTAATTTAAAATAATGGTCTCATTTTATAAACAACTAAAAATAAATATAATAGTAAAATCTATTTATATATGTGTATACGCAAACGTTTAGAGAGCATTTTGTTTATTATGATGAAATAATTTTACCACCATTTTTGTTACAAAAATGATTTATTATCTATAAAATATATATATATATATATATATTACTTATAAATTTTGAAGTTACTTGATTCTAAGGCTTTGCACATAAGATTTAACTAACAAATAATTATAATCTATTTTTTTGTCACATGCCCATAAAAGCTTTTCACACGATCGCATGGAATAGATAGTGCATAAAGGATCGAAGAAATTACATTTTTATATTCAGCTTGGAATTGCCATAGATCAATGTAAGAATTCTTTATTTTGAGTTGTTCTATTTTTTATTCATTTTTCTTAATTTTTAGGTAAATTATATTGATTTTGCCTACTTAATTGTCTTATTGATCAAATCTATGCTTTGATAGAATATAAAAAGAATAAAGAACGACATGAGAAAGAATTCACCCATTGATTGAGAAATACGACTAAACTGAAGGAAAAATGACCATGTGTAAACCAATTTTCTCATATATAAAAGAATGTTTGTTACTTCAATATTCTTTTCAATGAGCCCTAAGAATGAGAATTAAATCCTCATCGCTTAGGTTTATGATCTTATTGAATAACCATTGAAAAGTTACCACAACCAATATGTCACAAGACAAAATTATGGCTTCTATCTCTTCAAGGTAAAACTTACAAAAAATATATTTACTTTGTCAGTTTTTTGTTATTATAAATTTGTTTCAAAAATCATTACATATTCATATATTGTCTTGGTTTCAAAACTATTATTTTCATAGATACGAAAGCAAGAGTTTTGTTTATTAGTTTGCTTTTCGATTTGTAAATTAAATTGAAAATTTGTATTAATTAAAGTAGCTAGGGAATATAGTTTTTGATTTTCTTGATTTTTTTTTGCTTTCACAGACAACATATATCACGAGAATAAAATTAAATATGATGAAAAAACGTATTCACTCTAATTGAAAGCATTGAGGTATAATCATTTAAAAATTACCACAACCAATATGCTACCAGACAAAAATCCAGTTTTTACCTCTTCAGGATAAAACTGACAAAAATATATTTAATTCGTCGATATTTTGTGATTTTAAATTAGTTTCAAAATTCATTTCATATTCATATATTTTTCTGGTTTTAAAATTAAAGTTGTCATGAATCATAAAACAAGAGTTGTGTTTATTAGTTGTTTTTTTCAATTTAGTATATTAAATCAAAAATTTGTATTGGTTAAACTAGCTAAAGAAAGGGAATAACTTTTAACTTTATTACTTTTTGTTTTTTTATAGAAAAAATATATATTGAGTAAGAAGCTGAAAATGATGAAATTTTTTTTTTTTTTAATTGAAGAAGTGATGTATATTATTTTATCTTTGTGTCAATACTATGTTTATTAAATAGCATTTAATTATTTTGTTACATTTTTAGTTGGCTTTGGTATATTAACATATAAGTGTTCGACTAAATAATATGTTTTTCAATCAGGATCTATAGATTCGAAACAAGACCGTTGAAACCTCACAAACTAGATATAATTTTTGAGATTAAAACTGCAATATTTTTTATATATATTATTACAATCACCAATATACACAAAGTAATATATTAATAAATATAATTGGTCCCATATAATTTTTATCAAAATAATATTAACAACGGCTACATTTATGCCCTTGGAAATCCGTCGGAATTTTGAAACGGCTACTTGCCATCGGAAATCGGTCGGATATTTCCTATGGATTTCCTACGGCTTGGTTTTCTGACGAGAAACTGACAGTTTTTCTACAGTATTTCCGACGGACATGGATCTGTAGGAAAATTCCGACTGCTTTCCGATGGTTTCACTTTTCCTCGGAATATCGTTAGAAATCGGTCAGAATTTTCCGACGAAATTTTTCCCGTCGGAAATTCCGTAAGAAATCCACATGTTTTATTGTAGTGCATGCGTAGCGTGGATGCAAAATCTAGAATCAAAAACTTACATAAAAAATAGTTTTTAGAGTATGTGTAGGGAAAGATGGCGAACCGGGTCAACCCAGGGCAAACTAGATTGACTCGGTGGATATTTGGGTTAGGCGCGGTCCGTGGCGGTGTCACCAGGCCGCTGCAGGTGGCCTCTACATCTCCTGGTCTTGGGTCGGTGGCTTCGCAGCGGTGTGCGGCTGTATGATATATATAATCAAACATATTCTCATCAACTAAACCGCAATTAGTATCTAATTAAACCTAGCAAAACTAAAAATACCATATATCCCGTTGGTTTGATTAATCTTTAATCGTTGGTTTGAACTTTGTACTTTTGTAGATTAGGTAAAAAATAAACAATATTTTGATACGCATTTAATATGCATTCAGTCAATTAGTAAAACCTTATGTCGGAGGAACCTCTTTTAACAATACAAAATTTATAAAAATCCAAAGATGATGACCAGCTTTTACATTTGGATTCTGGGATTTAGATTATACATTTTGTAAAAATGTTGTAGATTATGTATGTGGGAGATTCAAGTTCTAAAACTTAGGGTTTAGAGGAGAAAGAGAAGAGGTGACTCGAGTACTTGAAAACGGTAAAGCTAACAAACCGTTGATCATTTCTTAAAAACATGACGATCAAGTTCTTCTAAAGATACTATATGACGTTCAATCCAATAATTTTATGCAATGGTTTTGCTTATACTGCCATATTTAGTGGTCTATTTCTAAGTCAAATTAGGAGGTGGTCTTGGCTCAATCTGATATTTACTGAGGTTTTTTAAGTAGAAAACATAGATCGATTTGCTTATATGAGTCCTGTTGCTTCTTTCTCGAATCTGATCTCTAAATCACAAATTACGAGATTTTATATAAAGAATTATCTCACTCGAGGTCGGAACTCTGATTGCTGACTCAAATTCTAGGTCATCAACTGGCTCGTAGCATTGGTGGAAAGTGATTATAGTCTTGTCAAGCATGGATATGAGTCATGTTGTTCCGAGATTGATCTACCTTTTGTTGTATCCGTTGTTTTCTAAATTAATCACCCCTTTTTTTTTTAATATGCCCAAATGTCGCGTTTTAATGTCCAAACAAGGTATTCGAAGTATCAGAGTCAGAGGACGTTTCCATGC
Organism: Eutrema yunnanense; assembly: GCA_002933935.1. NCBI lineage: Eukaryota > Viridiplantae > Streptophyta > Magnoliopsida > Brassicales > Brassicaceae > Eutrema > Eutrema yunnanense. The sequence continues at coordinate 70,245 of PKML01074064.1, forward strand.
ACATTTGTAAGATGAGAGTTATTAAAGTCTTATGTGTAAAGGACACAAGAAGGAAACTCTTAATTACATGAATATCTTCCTTGTCTAACTATGGTAGCTTCTGTAAATACATTAACCTAGTATCCTCTTATTGTACCAATATATATCTCTCTGTAAAGTCTTGGAATATGAATAAGACACACATTCTACATGGTATCAGAGTCATATAGGATACCCTAAATTTTTCTATCGGCAGTCTCCCTTCTTTGTTCTCTCTCAATTTCTTCTATCTCCTCCTTTCTCTCTCTTCCACAAATCTCATACGATGACAGCCACTGCTGAAACCATCGATATTTCACAACAAACTGTTCTCAATGTGAACATGTCGAACGTCACAAAATTGAGCTCCTCCAATTACCTGATGTGGAGCCTTCAGGTTCATGCCCTCATTGATGGCTACGAGTTAGCCGGCTACCTCGATGGATCCACGGTACAGCCGCCGCCCTCCGTCACCATCAACGGTGTCGTCACACCAAATCCCGCCCATACTCTCTAGAAACGCCAAGACAGGCTGATCTACAGCGGTCTTCTCGGTGCTATCTCACTCACGATCCATCCACTACTCTCCACCACCAAAACATCTGCAAAGATCTGGAGCACTCTGGCTGACACCTATCTTCGGCCTAGCAGGGGTCATTCCCAACAAATCAAACATCAGCTGAAATATTGGTCCAAATGTACAAAATCTATTGATGAATACGTACGTGGTCTCATTACTCGCTTCGATCAATTAGCTATCCTCGGTAAGCCCATTGAGCATGAGGATCAAATTGAGTATGTCTTAGAAGGCTTACCTGAAGAGTACAAGTCGGTGGTGGATCAAGTCGAGAGCCGCGAAACCACTACGTCTCTCACTGAAATCCATGAGAAGCTCCTCAACAAAGAAGCAAAACTGATGTTCACTGCCTCTGCGTCTGCTGACACTCCGATCACAGCAAACACTGCCTACACTCGCCAGCGCAACAATCACTCCTGGAATCAGGGCAAACAGCCTCCTCGGTTCAGTCAATCATGGAATCAAAATCAGTCTCAAAATCAGTACAATGGTCAAAGACAGGAACCTCGATTCACCAAAGGATATCAAGGCAAATGTCAGCTATGTGGTGTGCAGGGACATAGCGCAAAAAGATGCTCACAACTATCTATTCATCAGGCTGGAACAACAAATAATCACTCACCTCGTCCTTGGCAGCCCAACGCCAACCTCGCTATTGGTGCCCCGACTCCTGCTAGCGCCTGGCTCATGGACAGTGGTGCCACTCACCACATGACGAGTGACCTCAACAACTTGGCACTCCATCAGCCTTACACCGGGGACGACAATGTTCTCATTGGTGATGGCTCTGGTCTTCAGATTACTCACATTGGTTCACAATCCCTACCCTCTCCTTCTCGCAACCTTACCTTAAATAATGTCCTTTGCGTACCTCATATTCATAAAAATCTGATATCTGTCTATCGATTATGCAATACTAATAAATTTGGTTCTCTGTGTTTCCCGTGGCTACGACCGTACAACACCAACAAGCTGGAAAACAAATCCACTCCCTGTGTATTCCTTGGCTACTCATCGACGCAAAGCGTATACATCTGTCTTCAGCCAAGCTCGGGTAGGATCTACATCTCCAGACACGTTAAATTCGATGAGAAAGTCTTCCCCTTTCACCATCTCAGCCAATCGCCGTCAGGTCCAACCTCATCTGAACCTCCAGTCGCACATCCACCAGTCGACGTCCTCCGCGTCAATCCGCCACTCGTACTGTCGCCGCCGCCGCTCTCTCCGCCGTCGCAGCAGGCGTCGCCTTCGGCACAATCGACGGGACCCACGAGCTCGCCTCTTCACCAGTCATCGGAAGGTATCGTCTCTTCCCCTGACTTTTTTGCAGACAATCGCGACGACATTATCAGTGAAGAACCCCGACTTCAAGTCGAAAATACACAATACCAAAATATCCCATTTCACTCAAGCCCACCCCCTTTACCTGAAGCCCAAAATGAAATTAGCCCACCTCCTAACCTAAACAGGCCCAATACAACACATACCCAATCCAACCAAACAAACACAAATCAGCCATCCTCGTCTTCCCCTGAACCTCACCATCCCGTCAACATCCATCCAATGCAAACTCGCCGGAAAAACAAAATCTCCAAACCCAACACCAAATACAACCTGTCTGTGGCTCTATCCACTCACCTCCCACCCGAACTGACACTACAAGAAAATGATCGTATTGTGACGAAATGTTGATACAGAAATTATTCGTCACAAATTTGTAACATTTTAGATACAATTTTGTGACCAAAATATTTTGTCACAAATAAGTAGCTGTTTCGTCACAATATTGTGACGTTCTAAATCGTAGCCAAATTTTGTCGCAATTAGTAACAAAATTGTGACGAAGATAACAATCGTAACAATTGTGACAATATTATGACCAGATGTGTCGTCACAATTTTGTTACGAATTTGTGATGCAATTTAAAGTCTCAATTTATGACAAGACAATGACTAAACGCCAGTTATAAATTGGTACGAATCGAGGACAAAAAATTTGTAATCAATTGCAACCGAAATATATAACAAATTTGTCACATTTTTTTACTAATTTATTGATATTTTATTCAGTCACAAGTGTTGATGCTATAGCTACCAAACTACGTTAAAAGCACTTTATTTTTTACATTTTTACCACAAACAAATTATATATATATATACTTTCATTACAAGAAATAGAATCGTTATATTAACATTTTTAAAATATTTTATTATATATGTTTTAGATAACAACATTTTTCCTTATTAGATAATGATTGTTAGTAAAAATATGATCGAGAAAAAAGGAACTAATTATTTCCTTTTTATATATGTTAATATGTGTCCCACGACAATAAAAAAAATCAAGAGGTATAACTCTGCCTTTGTGAAAGTTATTATATGCACGAGAGGTATAACGTACATTGAGAAAAAAGTTAACTATATTAACAAGCTTTTGTCAACAGAGGTAAGGCACGTCAATCTTGGGAAAATACTTTGGTTCTTCAATAAAAAGTATTTCAATAGTTCATTGAATCGTTGATTTTTTTCTTTAAGATATTCCCGATTATCTTAATGTCGTCGAGTAACGACATTAAAATTATAAGACGCTGGATGTATGAAAGAATCGATCATACAATTAATAAAGTTTCAGAAGAATTTTGTCAAGGATTGGAGAATTTTATGAGTTTTGCAAAGAATCAACCACTATTTCTTGAGAGTGGAAAACTTTTATGTCAATGTTTTAAGTGTTAGAATGGAAAAAGATTACAAAAGAAGATCGTTGATGCGCATTTTTTAATATAGGGGGTTTATGCCTAATTATTGGGTTTGGATTTCTCATGGAGAAGATTACAATATCTTAAACAATCATTATGAGGTTGTCGATTATTTTATAAATGTTGGTGAAGATACTTTTGGGTCCGAGTCTCATACAAAGCCAGTGAATGTTGTTAATGATATAGAAGAAGAAGAAGTGGATGTTGGATCAAATGTTGAAGATTGAAATTCTGATATCGAATTCACTGAAGAAGAGTCAGAATAATATTTATAATATTGTTGAGTCGTTTTTTATTAATTTACCTTGATTTAAAGTTTTGATCATACATCATGTGAAAAGAATTTGCTTTCAGGTTTCAATTTCTCTATTTATTCAAATTTTGATTTTATTTACTATAACTTACCTATTTGTCAAAGTAAGAGGGAAGGAAAAATTTAGGAAGATTAAAAAATTGTAAGTGCGGTAATTTTACCGGTAAAAATTATTAAAATTTTGGGCCATCACCAATCTTAACCATTAACGTCATTAAAACCCTAATATTTCACCTAATATATAAATAACCTAATAAAAAGATTAGTATCTATCAGGTTTTACTTTAGGAGCCGCTTCTTGCTTATGATTTTGATTTTCCACAACGAGAGTGATTTCAAGGTCGATATGTTCTCTGTGTTTCTAATCCTTTGTTTATACTTACTGTTTTTTGCAAATCTCTAGGTTCGTTGGAACTTTTTATGAAGCCTCGTCACCAATTTTTGTCTTATTGACTCCGCTTTCACACGATTTCTCCTTCATCTTTGATTCTGCTTATTTTAGTTATGATTGTGTCATATATAATTTTATATATTGAGTTTTTGCCAATCAATTGAGTTCTGCTAGTTTTGGATATCAAGCAACCGTATATGACAAATGAGTTTTGGATATCAATTGAGTTTTGCTAGTTACAATTTTCTTATGATTTGTCTTTAGCTTGATTTCTTATGCTTTTTTGACTAATCTTCTTTTGAATCTCACTACAAGAAAACTGCCCTTTTACAACTAACAGAATAGTCGTAAATTGGTCGTAAAACATGGTTTACGACGGATTAGCGACGAATAACAATTCGTCGTAATATGATCGTCGTTAATCGGAAATCGTCGTAAATTGGTCGTAACATTAAGGAGGACTAAAAATCGTCGTAAAATCGTCGTATATTATTCGTCGTAAAATCGATGTAAATTTACATCGATTTTACAACGAATACATTACATCGATTTTACATCGATATCACGATGAAACATTACATCGATTTTACATCGAATTATACAATTTTTTTTCGACAATCCGTCGTTAATTCGTTGTAATAGGATGAAACATTACATCGAATTATACAATTTTTGTTTTGACGATTCGTCGTAAATTCGTCGTAATAGGTAACTGTAAATGCGTTGGTAAATCGATGTAAAATATTCTATGTAAATTCGTCGTAAATTATTGAACGATGTAAAATCGATGTAAATGTTGAGTCGATGTAAACTCGATGTAATACATATATATATATATATAATATATTATTTCTTTTTTCAATTAAAATTAAAAAAATAATTAATAAAATTATATTTATAAATTAAAATTATATAAATCTATTCAAAATATAAAATAAAATTTAAAATACAAAATAGAATTCTTAATATAAACTATTCGGGAGCTGTCGCGGATCTAACCGATCTAAAGAATCATGCCCCGGCGACTGCAAAATATCTTCGACAGTCAATCCCGCATACAACAACGGCGGTCGAGCACCTGCTTCTGGAGGCGGTGCTGGTTCGGAAAAAGAATCCGGAACAGCGGACGGTGTCGCAGAAGATGATGGGAGTTGCGAATTAGCACTCGGTCCCGTCTCGAGAAACTGCCGATAATGTGTCTTACGTGGCGCCATATCTGAAAAAATATTTAAAAATAACTCAATTCCAATATAATATAATTCCATTCCTAACTAATAATTCCAATCCTAACTAATAAAAATTACAATCCTAACTAACAATTCAAAATCCTCACAAACAATAATATAATTTAAAAAACGAAAAAATAAATTTTTTACCTTTTTTCGTAGGTAGAGAGAGGTGAGAGCGTTTTAGAGAGAGAGTGAGTTTGTGTGAGATTGTGAGGGAAGAAAAATCTGGTCACGTATATATAGATTTTGTGGTCGTCGTAAAATCATTGGTAATTTACGACGATTTTACGACGATTCCGTCGTAAAATCATCGTAATATTAAAACCAAAAATTCAACCTATCGAAATTTTTCCCCCACGCGGTAAATTAAATATTTTGATTTCCAACGAAATTACGACGGATTCATCGTAAAATCGTTGTAATTTTTACAACGAATTTACGACGAATCCGTCGTAAATTCGTTGTAAAAGATTAAATCTATACCCTAAACCCTAAATCGCAATACACATATCCTGGAAGTAAGAACGAAGTATATTTATGCATCTAATACTTCTAATATTTAACAACAGATTCAATAACGACGATTGAATCTATATCGTCACCGATTTCCTTATCTTACATAATAATGTATAGCATTCGTTCTTATAAGTATATATTCGTAACATGCATGACTTAAATAATGTAAATAATTTTGTAAAAACTTAAACTTGTTTATACTATGATTAGAACTTACGTAAAACAAGATATAAGATAAAAAAAACTTAAACATGTAAATCAAACCCTAAACCCTAAATTTTAAGTATTACAACAAAATTACGACGGATTCGTCGTAAAATCGTTGTAATTTTTACAACGAATTTACGACGAATCCATCGTAATTTCGTTGTAATAGATTAAATCTATATCCTAAACCCTAAATCACAATACACATATCCTGGAAGTAAGAACGAAGTATATTTGTGCATCTAATACCTTTAATATTTAACAACAGATTCAACAACGACGATTATACGATGGATTATCATGTTTATACTATGATTAGAAGTTACGTAAAACATGATATACGTTGATAAACCAAACATGTAAATTAAAACTAAATCGTCGTAAATTCGTCGTAGTTTTACGATGATGTTACAACGTAAATAGTGACATCGGTATCACGACGATTTCACGTCGACTCTGAGAGTTTGGTAAAACACGGTTTCTTATAGGTCACCTAATTATTTACATCAAATATTTTTGACGTAATTTCGTCGTATATTCGATGTAAAATCGTTGTAATGCTATTCGATGTAAAATCGTTGTAAATTTTCGTTGCAAATCCGTTGGTAATTTCTAGAAAATTTCTATAAATACCTTCCACACCTTCAATGGTACCTCAAAAAAAAAAAATACACACTAAATATATACATATCCACGTTTCCTTGGGTTCTTATGCTGATCATTGTGTTCCCACTTCTTGATGATCTTGCCAACAAAGAATCCTGTTGGATCTTGTTTTCATGTAAAGACAGTCTTCATTACTACCATAGGTGAATGATTCATAGAATTGGACATCTATGTAAATCGTAATATAAGGATGTCCAATTCTATGTATCTTTCACTTATGGTGGTTGGTCTTTATGAATGTAGAAAACTAGACCCCCAGAGTTCTTTGTTGGCCAGATCATCAGAAGTGGGAATACAACGGTCTGCTCCTTAACCCAAGACGACATTACGACGATATTACGTCGTAATATCAACGTAATATGCAGAAGCCATATTCGTCGTAATATCGATGTAAAGTTACATCGATATTACGACGATTTATATTGTCGTCGTAAAATGGTCGTAATTTTACATCGAAATTACGACGACATATATTTACGACGATTTTACATCGAACACATATTTCGTCGTAATGTCGATGTAAAGTTACATCGATTTAAAACGGTCGTAAATTTTCGTTGGAAATTGATAGTTTTCTTGTAGTGTCTCTCTTTGTCAATTATAGATGAGGCCTCCAATTGTTGTAGGTGGACGTTTGTATGGGAGAGGATCAGCTTCCCAATCTGCTGGTCTCGAAAGACCATTCCTCCGGCTGTAAACGCTGAACCAAATGAACATGAACATATGGAAGAAATGGCACCTAAAACATTATGCCTATAACTATAGTCACAATTAATGATGATTTTAGTCGAGAAAAAAACTAAGAAATATGTATGATTGTGACAATAATTCAGTAAAGAGTAATGACCATTTATAGACAATAAATCAGTAGTTAATTAAAACGAATCAGTGACAGAGTTTAAGTGATAAAGCGTGACGAAAGTTGAGACAATAAAATAGTCGCAAATTATGATTGATAGCCAACGTTCTTTATGTCATCACTTGTGACAATTTGCGACTAAAGTTTTGTCGAAATAAGTGACGGAATCATGACATTGCAGTAGTCACAAAATATGATGGTTTTAGGACTATTTTTTTAGTATGCAAGTGTAATGAATAGGCGACGACTCTCTAGTCATTATTTGTGACGATTTGGGACTTAAGTTTCGTCAAAATGGCTGACATATTTGGAACATTATAACAGTCACGACACATGACGGTTTCGATACGTTTTCTTTAGTCTCTAATTGACACATTTTTGCTACTTTTATTTCTCGTCGCCATTGATGACGAAGTAGTTACTATATATATTCGTCACAACGGATGTGACGTTTTTGCTACGAAAAAGAATTTGTGACGACTTTATTGTGACCGTCCACAAAACGTCACAAATCCGTCACAATGATTCTATTGCTACGAAATTGTGCTTATTGTGACGAAACATTTCGTCACAATATCAACATTTTCTTGTAGTGCGATGACCGTGAACCAAGCGATGAAAGACAAGAAATGGAGAGGAGCAATGACATGTGAGATGGACGCGTACACTCGTAATCATTCATTTGATCTCGTTCCGCGACCACTGAACAAGAATATCGTCGGCTGCAAGTGGGTATTCAAGTACAAATTTATGCATGATGGTTCTCTTCATAGGTGCAAAGCACGGCTTGTTGCAAAGGGATATAATAAACAATTAGGTCGAGACTACACAGACACCTTTAGTCATGTCATTAAGTCGACAACGATCCGCATAGTTCTGGACATCGCAGTTACAAGGTCTTGGCCAATTCAACAACTTGATGTCAACAATGCGTTCCTTCAAGGCACCCTAACGGAAGAAGTTTACATGGAACAACCGCCAGGTTTCACCGATGCAGACCATCCTAATCATGTATGCCGTCTTCGGCAAGCTATTTATGGTCTAAAGCAGGCTCCCCGAGCCTGGTACACAGAGTTGAAGACATATCTGCTTAGTCTCGGATTCCATAACTCTTTGGCTGATACTTCCCTGTTCACTCTCCGCGACGGTAATGATTTTCTCTATTTGCGGGTGTATGTCGATGACATATTAGTCACAGGAAGCAACAAATCAAGCATTGCTCGCATATTGTCCTTGCTCGCACACAGATTCTCTATCAAAGATCCAGAGGATCTGAATTATTTCCTTGGATTGGAGGTTCACCGCAAAGAAGCTGGTCTTCACCTGTCACAACGGAAGTACATTCTGGATTTACTTCACAAATATAACATGCTTGCAGCCAAACCAGTGGAGACGCCAATGACCTCCTCTCCAAAACTCACACTGTTTTCAGGTACTTCTCTCTCTGACCCCACAGACTATAGACGCTTGGTTGGTAGCCTACAATATCTAGCGTTCACAAGGCTTGACATTGCCTATGCGGTTAACCGTCTGTCTCAATTTATGCACCGTCCGACGCAAGATCACATGCAAGCAGCGAAGAGAATACTTAGATATTTGGCGGGTACAACGACTCATGGTATCTTCTTCTCCTCGAAAAACAATCTTTCCCTTCATGCCTTCTCGGATGCGGACTGAGCTGGTGACTCCGATGACTACGTCTCCACCAATGCCTACATAATCTATCTTGGCCGGAATCCGATCTCATGGACAGCAAAGAAGCAGAACAGCGTCGCCCGCTCATCGACCGAGCCTGAGTATCGGGCTGTGGCAAATACTGCAGCAGAATTTCGATGGATATGCAACCTATTACGCGAGCTTGGGATTGAAATTCCTACGGTTCCAGTTGTGTATTGCGACAACGTCGGGGCTACGTTCCTCTGCGCGAACCCAGTTTTTCACTCTCGCATGAAGCATATCGGTCTTGACTATCACTTCGTTAGAGGACACATCCAACAAGGCTCTCTACGGGTCGCACATGTAACAACAAAGGATTAGCTCGCGGACGCTCTCACAAAGCCACTACCGCGCGCACGCTTCACAGAACTACGGGACAAGATTGGAGTTGCACGAGCCCCTCCATCTTAAGGGGGCGTGTAAAGGACACACGAAGGAAACTCTTAATTACATGAATATCTTCCTTGTCTAGCTATGGTAGCTTCTGTAAATACATTAACCTAGTATCCTCTTATTGTACCAATATATATATATATATATATATATATCTGTAAAGTCTTGGAATATGAATAAGACACACATTCTACATTATGTGTGTGGATGATATTATATATAGTCTATATAGTTTTTTTTTTTTTTTTTTTGTCAACAATCCATTTAATTAAATCAAGTTGTGCCAGTAAGGTAGAAATATCTCACCGACAGGGTCTGACTTATATGGTAACTGGGTCACAAAGGCCGGCCCAGTAGTCAATCCCTTACATAAGAAAACTACCTTATCAAAGTTAGATACCTTCTTGAGGGGCCCATCACGAAGGGAGAAGCCCAACGCAAGGGAGGGTGGAGACAAACTCCACACTGTGGGATGACGGCGCAGGACAGGTGGTCACCGTGCTCCTTCCCGATCGAATCCTGTAACACCGATAGTCTATATAGTTTTTTTTTTTTTTGTAACAAGATATAGTCTATATATAGTTCATGCTTTTATTTTCTTTTTGTTATGTCGGCTAGGATATCATGAACATTTTCATATTTCTTTAAACAAGTAATACAAATAAAATTGAAACCAGATTTTCAGATTTCAAAGTAAAATACCTCTTGTTTTTTACTATGTCTAGTCTCGTACGTCTTAGTCACCATCTTCTTCTTCTTCTTCTCCTTCTCCATCTCAATTGCCACCTCACTTCTCACTTCTTCACCTTCTCCTTCTCCTTCTCCTTCCTTCCCACTTACATCTCCTTTCTTCTCACCATCTTTCTCACTTGGTAGAACTCCTCCTTAATGTTCTCCTTGCCTCTTTCACATATTCTTCAACGGAGTAGAGTCTTGTATCAATGTCATCCATGCGGTCCTTGATTTAGAGAAACTGATCGTCCATACTTTTCTTCAAGCTCGGTAGCTGTTCCCCAAATCCAATCGGAACTACATTCTCCGTAGCCACTGCACGATGATGGACCCTGTAACGCCCGCGTTCCGGAGAGATTAATTATTTGGGTGAAATAATTAATTTCGGGTTTGTTCCGGACAGTATCGATCGATACCAGGGCAGTATCGATCGATACCAGCCGGGATTTCTCTTTATATTCTTCTTCCTCTTCTCTTCTTGCGCGTGGAAAACCATTCTTTTGGGAAGTAAAGTCTTGGTCACGAGAGAGAGAGAGAGAGAGAGAGAGAGAAGGAGAGCGTGAGAGAAGGTGAAGCTTGGTGAAGCTTGGATCTTGCGAGATCGAGAGAGATTCGAGCTTGAGAGAAGCTTGAAGTAGAGATCGAAGGAGTTTGGTCGTGGTGAGCTAAAGGGAAGCGTGAGAGGTCTTCTAGAGCTCGATCCAACCGATTTAAGGTGAGTTGGGACCAAAGGTTAGCGATTAAGCTTGTGTGGTGCTTGTTTAAGCTTGATTGATGATTTTCGTGGTTGGTCTTGGCGATTTCTGGGTTTAGATTTCGCGTAAGGTTGTGATTTGCAGGTGGGTATCGATCGATACCATGGGTGTATCGATCGATACTAGGCTCTTGTCGGTGGACTCGAGTTGTGTGGGCATCGATCGATACCCGGGGTGTATCGATCGATACCAGCCGTGCCTGTGGGCACGTGTGGTGTGGGCATCGATCGATACCAGGGGTGTATCGATCGATACCGGTTGTTTGCCTGTGGGCATGTGGTTTGGGTATCGATCGATACCAAGGAGGTATCGATCGATACTGGTTGTTGGTTGTGCCTGGAAAGCATGTTGTGTGTTCACCTTTCGGGTTTTGTGTCTAGTTTTTCTTGGGATATAATTGCTAGGCGTTGGTATAGTTTTTCATGGAGTGGAATTACTATTGATATTGTTCTTGATAATTGATGTTTGTGCTTATTGTTTAACCTGTTGTTGGGATGAGCATCTCACTCAGCATTTGGCTAGCCAAATGTTGATGCATCACTTTTGTCGATGCAGGTAAAGATAAGGTGTGATCGTGGAATCGAGGCAGTGAAGAGGGGATGATTAGGACCCGGGGTTT
>PKML01074064.1:94507-180964 GCA_002933935.1 Eutrema yunnanense
ACATGGATGTTTTCTAGTCAACTGGTCAGTCTTTGGATTTTTCATTAGTCGATCTAGAACTGATCCTGTAACACTGTGCACTCAAAAACAAAATCAAATCAATATGTTCAAGAACAGGATCATAATCTCCAACAAATTTTGACTCAATAAAACAATTTTGACTTGATAAAACGACTCTAAGAAAAACGAAAACAATGTCAGCAGACACCTCCCCCAGACTTGAACAACACTGTCCCCAGTGTTATCTAGCCTAGAGTAGGTAAAAGAAGACAAAAGAAAGGATAGAACGAAGAGAAATAAGAAATTACCTTCCTGGAACACCGAGTGTCGATCGACACACAGCATGGTATCGATCGATACCACGCTTAGATCGACTTGGTGAACTTTCATCCGCGATTAGTGTCGATCGATACCAGTGGGGTATCGATCGATGCTTAGGCGATTTCGAGTTCCTCCTTGTTTATCCTGACACAGACTCAAAACAAATGAAAATAAAAACCAAAAATGACTCAAGGACAGACTCATCAGTGGGTTGCCTCCCACCAAGCGCTCGTTTAACGTCAATAGCTTGACTGTAACGCCTTTCAGGCTGGATAAGAGTGGGAGCTTGCACCAAAACAGGCTCCACAACTCGACATTGCTATCTTCAGGGTTTTGCTCAGCATGTTGTCCACAAACTCCTGTCCTTTCTCTTTCAGCTCAGAAGTGAGAAGGATCCTAGCTTTGGAGAATGGCTTCGAAGCTCCTTTGCTCTTCACTTTGTACTCAATGGAATCTGCAACGCACTTCTGAGGAATCAAAGCGACATGGGGATCCTCGACCTTTTTGTTTTTGGCCTTCTTCTTTGTTGTTGCCTTAGCCTTCTTGGCAACTTCCCTTGGGATGTTGGGCGGCTCAGCAGGAACATCCGCGACAGTAGGTTCAGCAGGAAGTTCTTCCAGAATAGCTACTGCTAGCGACTCTCCTGTAACAGACTTGATGCTAGAGACATGCCTGGGAGCAACTCTAGGGGGAATGGCATCATAGTAGACATCTCCGTCTATGTAAGAGAAAGAGAGTCTCTTATTAGGCATGTCTATTATCGCGCCAGCAGTAGCCATGAATGTTCGTCCCAGGAGCAGAGAAACCTTAGATCCTTTGTTCATCTCTAGAACCTGAAAGTCAGTGGGCACTAGACAATCTCCTACTTTAACAGGCAAAGCATGGATAGCACCGTAAGGAGGTGAGGTGGAAGAGTTTGCAAACGTCAGAAGCAGGGTGGGGGCTCTTATGTCAGCCTTCAGTCGTTCAGCAATTTCCTTTGACATCACGTTGACACTAGACCCTGAGTCAACGAGAGACTCTCTGAACTCGACTCCAGAGATGAAGCATGGTACCGCGAATTTCCCTGGGTCTTCTCTCTGTGTCAATTGCCGTGGCTGTAGTGACTTGGGAGCTCTTTCTTTGATTACTTCACGTGTTTTCTCAGTTTCTGCCTCTTTCTGCGATGGGTATCGATCGACACCAGGTAGGGTATCGATCGATACTGTCAATTTTGAATCGTTCCTGGCAGATACATCTTCATCAGAAGGAAGCTTCTCAGAAATTTTGTCGAGCAGTATCGCACTGCACTCAGCCTTGATCATCATGACACCCTCCTTGATGCTCACATTGCTAGAGACAATCGTTTTCACATATCTCCTGAAAGTTGGACATGTCTTGATAGCATCAACAAAAGGGAGTTCCACAACCAGCTTATCTAACATGGCTTTGCTTCTGGCATCTTCCCATTCTTTCCTTGTCAGCTGGCAAAGTATAGGAAAAGGTGTCTTGGGTGTATACACTCGTTCTGCAACCACCTTAGGTGCCACAGTCAAAGTCTCAGCTTGTTCCTCTGAAATCGCCTCAGTATCGACCGATACCAGTGGGGTATCGATCGATACACGGGGTTTGGAAGTATCCCGTTTCAGAATTGTAACCGGCATCGATCGACACCCAGGGGTATCGATCGATGCTCTGGCGATTTCAGGCTCGTCATCGAGATTTCCTGCACTCGAGATGATGGCATTGACGTATGCTCTTGGGTTTTCAGTCTTTCCTGGAAGAAAACCTTCCTGCCTCTTTATGGCTGCTGCTGTCTGAGCTACTTGGGTTTCCAGCTTCTTATGGGAAAGGTTTATGGCTTCGATTTTCCCATTCAGATCAGAGTAGAGATGGTCAAACTTTCCATTGAAATCTACTTGCAACTTCTGGTGTCCCAGAAGAAGCTGTTCCATCATGGATTTCATCTCGTTATCTGTAGATTTGGGAGAAACTGGTTGATACGAAGAATTGCCATAGTTGCGAGTGAAATCGCTGCTCTGAAGTGGTTTCTGAGTGAACTGCTTCGCTCCGAATCCAGATTGGTTCCCCTCTAGCTTGTACCCACCTTGCTGGTTGTTGCTGTTGAAGTTCCTGTTGTTGTTATACCCAAATCGCTGCCCCTGGAAACCAGAACCACCAACATAGTTAACATCCTCTTCTTCTTCTTCCACATTTGCAACTTCATCAGCAAAGTGCACAGATTTCTTCGACTTCCCAACCAGGAAATCCAGCTTGGCCTGCATGTCAGCAATTTGCGATCCCTCTGTTCCTCCTGCTTGCTTTTTCCTTTCGAAATCAGCATTCTTGGTGCTATTACTAGACGTCAAGTTCTCTATAAGCACAACAGCATCATCCGGATACCTGGTGAAGAAGTTCCCATTGCTTGCAGAGTCCATTGCCATCTGATATCTCCAGTCAACTCCTCTGTAGAACGTGCCCAGCAGCTGCACCTGAGTGAACCCATGATGCGGACAGTCTCTCTGATAAGACTTGAAGCGAACCCATGAAGCCTTGTATGCTTCTGTCGGACCCTGAGCGAACTGAGAGATCTTGTTCCTGAGCTCCTCGGATCTTGCATCATCATAGAAGTTAACCAGAAACGCGTTCTTCGTCTCATCCCATGTAGTAAGTGAATCAGGAGCTAGCTGCTTCAGCCAATAAGCAGCATCCCCACCAAGAGAGTATGGGAAGAGTTTGCAGAACAGGAACTCGTTGGGCACTCCATTGTACTTCATGCTAGTGACCAAGTCCTCGAACCTTTCGATGTGATCCATGGGATGCTCATGAGGTAGACCATGGAATGGATTCTGACTTACGAGAGCGTAGTATGCTGGCTTCAGCTCGAAGTCATTCCTCTGAAAAGTCGGTATGCGAATCGCAGCTCGATTGGCAAAGAACTGATCAGGCCTGTTATGCTCGCCAAGTGTTCTAGCTCGATCACCTGCAGCATTCCCAGCGTTGGCGCGCCCAGCTGGCGCGACAATCTCAGCAACAGGAGCAGGGACAATGATGTTTCCAGCCTCATCAAGTCGCTGCCCTCCTTCATTGCACACGTGACCCTGTTGGTCTCTCAAGACACCAGCTTCATCAGCTCTTAAAACCACAGGGTTGTTCATCCTTGATGTCTGCTTTGTCTTTCTGTTTGTGCGTTCTAAACGTGCTAGTTCCTCTAACGAAAGATTGACCAGCTGAGTGCTCTTGTTTCTTCTTGTTCCACGAACAGGCATGCACCTGAAACACTAAGATCAAGAACGTAAGTAACCAAAGTCACGAAGAGTATCGACCGATACTGATGGTATCGATCGATATCAACAAAAAAAATCGCCTCGGTATCGACCGATACTAGGTAGTATCGATCGATACTGGCGGGCTTAGTCGAAACTCGACAGCTACAATCTAATGGTGAAATTGAGTCCCCGGCAACGGCGCCAAAATTGATATGCTCAATTTAATACCCTAAGATACTAAAGCAGTTGTTGTAGTAAGTGTAGGGGTCGAACACAAGGACTCACAGAAATCACACAATGAATTGTAAAATCAAGCTAAGCTAAGCAATTCAGGTTAAGCAGAAAACAGAAAGCAGTAAACGAGTTGTAATTCAATCAGGAAAATATAGGCCCAGGGTTTTTCTCAGGAAATCAATGAATGCAGATAAACTAACTAACAGGATTCAGATTTAGCGCAGTTCTAGAACTCAAATCACTAAAGTATAATTAACCAACTGTCGTTGCGAAAACTATCTAAATCTAAACTTCAGAATCCCAAATTTCTTTGCAAATCCCTAAGAATAAATCAGCCTTAATTTCAAGTTTGATATGTTCACAAATCAATTAAACCAAATTTCTTTGCGAATAATCAATTTGCTCACCCTAGTTCTATCAGGTAATTAATTGCACTGTCGTGCCTAATCAATTATCCTAAGATCTAAGTTCTAGGTGATCAATCTAGAATTAGCTTTGAGAACAACCTAAGGTGAAGAACTAATTCAGATTATGAACCCTAAATAACTAATCAACCTAGCATTCAAAGAAATCCCTAATGAGAATCCCCAAACCTAACAAGAGATCTACTCAGACATGGAGATTAAATTAATAAACATGTTTGAATAAATACTCTATATAAAATAAGAAAGAGAAACAAGGTTTGAGATCTGATCTCGGACGAAGGGAAATCAGAATTGTATCTCTCACCAAAATCTCTCTTAAACTTAAGCAAAATAAAGTATAGCCTAAACAGATGGCTTAAAACTCCTATTTATAACCTAAATCACGACTTGGGGTCTTCTTGTAAATATCAAAGACTTCTGGGCACTTTTGTAATTCTTCAAATCTTGATAAAACTCGCGGGTTGTGTCTTGCTGCGATGGGTATCGATCGATACCAGGGGGTATCGATCGATACTGGCCGTGAAAACAGATACTCAGCAACACGACTTCAGCTTCTGCTCCAAAGTGCTTCCATAATCTTCAATATCTCCAATAATCCTCCAAACGTGCTAAGACCTGTAAAAGACTCTAAAAGACTACAAAATACTAGAAAGACTCTATAAAAAGGACTTATATCATGGCCTAAATAGGGTAAAAACCATGATATATCAAACATCTATGTTGAATAGCTCTTTCCAAAATATCGGCTTCCCTTCATCAATTAGACGATTCGGCCAACTGTCAGGAACTACATCACCGAAATCTGGCTCCTCATACTCCCCAACCACGATTCAAGACATCATAACTTGCTCATCCATGGATGGTTGCAAGATACTGTGAATGACATGTGAATATAAAGAAATACAATTTAAAAACAAATACATGATAAAAAAAATAATGAATATGATATAAGATGATTTACAACCTTAGTATCATCAAGTGCTTCATATAGTTCCGATAAAGGAAAAACTTTTAGTGTAAATGGTCGGAACTTTTGTTTGCACATCCGAGGACAATCCCTCTCTGCTCTTCTAACATCTTCTCTGTATTTGATCTTCAGATATGGGATTGCCTCAAAATTTAGAATCTACACTCATAACACAGGAAATTACAAATAAAATCATAAAAACTAGGAAATGAATACTTATCCACGTTCAAAATCATTTATTTACCTCCAACGGAGTAACAAAGTTTGGAAAGATCCATGAATTTGTTTCGAAGACCCCATTGAAATGCTTCATTGTATGATCAATTTCTTTCATATTCACATCGAAATAAAACCATTCCCACGGAAACGTTCGGCACGCATCAAGATCGTTCACAATTCTCGGAAAAAAAAGCTTAAATTTACAAAATCTCGCCTATATTTTTTTGTTCTAAAGTGAGATGAAAAGTCAAAGTCTTTGTCACCAAACCCTATAAAAAGCCCAAGAACAGACCTTCTAGACCTCCATCACCATAGCCACCTCCTCCTACTCCTCCTCCACCATCTCGCCGCCTCATAATATGGCTTCCTCTCCGTTTCTCTTCCCGATATCCGATTCCTCTGTTTTACCCGACCCGTCTCATTTTTTCAGCCACGATCTCCTCTCAACTCCTCTCCCAACAAACTCCTTCTTCCAAAACTTCACTCTAAAAAATGGCGACCAAGCTGAGTACGTTCACCCTTACATCATCAAACCATCGGTTTCATCTCTCTCGATCTCATACCCATCTCTTTCTCACAACTCTGCTTTCATCTACGAGGCTTTCAACGCCGACATCATCATCTCCGGGTCAGACGGACCCGACCAGCATTCCAGGAAAACTCATCTCATATCTTCGTTCAGCGATCTCGGCGTCACTCTCGATTTCCCTTCCTCTAACATCAGATTCTTTCTCGTCAGAGGAAGCCCGTTTATAACCTTCTCCGTCTCCGGTAACTCCCCGATCACAATCTCAACGATTCACGCGGTTTTATCGTTGACCGGAAACAGCTCATCTACGAAATTCACGGCGAAGCTCAACAACAACCAGACATGGCTGATTTACACCTCTTCGCCGATTAATCTGACCCAAAACGGAGGTTCTTCGATTAACTGCGGTGGTGGGTTTTCTGGTATTATCCAGATCGTCGTGTTACCGGATTCGAACCCAGAATTCGAATCCATTCTCGACCGGTTCAGTTCCTGTTACCCAGTTTCCGGTGACGCTGATTTCACAAAACCATTCGCTTTGGAGTACAAATGGGAGAAAAGAGGCTACGGAAATCTCTTGATGCTCGCTCATCCTCTTCATCTGAAGCTTTTAGCAAGCGAAGATTGTTCAATAACCGTTCTAGATCATTTCAGGTACAAGAGCATCGACGGAGATTTGGTTGGCGTCGTCGGAAATTCATGGGTTTTGAAGCCGGACCCTGTTTCGGTGACGTGGCACTCTATAAAAGGAGTCAAAGAAGCTTCTCACGGAGAGATCATCTCAGCTCTCGTAAAAGACGTTAACGCCTTGGATTCCTCAGCTCCGGTCACGAACTCCTCTTACTTCTACGCGAAATTGATCGCGAGAGCCGCGAGGCTAGCTTTGATCGCCGAAGAAGTTCGCTATCTCGATGTGATTCCGGCGATTAGAAAGTATCTGAAGAACATGATCGAGCCGTGGCTAGACGGGAGTTTCGCATCAAACGGGTTTCTGTATGATCCTAAATGGGGAGGTGTGATCACGAAGCAAGGATCGCGAGATTCGGGAGCAGATTTCGGGTTTGGGATTTACAACGATCACCATTACCATCTAGGTTACTTTCTCTACGCGATTACTGTGCTCGCTAAGATCGATCCTTTGTGGGGGAAGAGATACAGACCTCAGGCGTATACTCTAATGGCGGATTTCATGACTCTGGGGAAGAAGGGGACTAATTCCAAATACCCGCGTTTGAGATGCTTCGATCTTTTCAAGCTCCATTCTTGGGCTGGAGGGTTAACGGAGTTCGCCGACGGGAGGAATCAGGAGAGCACCAGCGAGGCCGTGAACGCGTATTACTCCGCCGCTTTGTTAGGGTTAGCTTACGGCGATATACATCTGGTGGCGGCGGCTTCAACGGTCTTGACGCTAGAGATTCACGCCGCCAAGATGTGGTGGCAGGTAACGATATTTAATCGAATTGAACCGCATAAATTGGTTACCTTTGGTTCGATACGGCTATGTTTTGTGTGGATATATAACCAAATTCAAACCAAACACAAAAATCACACTAAACCAGAACGATTTCTTTTCTTGGTGGTGGCAGGTGAAAGAAGACGACGCTATTTACCCGAAAGACTTCACGGCAGAAAATCGGGTGGTAGGCGTATTATGGTCAACGAAGAGAGACAGTGGATTATGGTTCGCGCCAAAGGAATGGAAAGAGTGTCGCCTTGGGATACAGTTATTACCGTTACTTCCAGTGTCGGAAATTCTCTTCTCCAATGTGAATTTCGTGAAGCAGCTCGTGACTTGGACTTTGCCGGCATTGGCGAGAGACGGCGTCGGAGAAGGCTGGAAAGGATTTGTGTATGCTTTGGAAAGCATTTACGACAAAGATGGAGCGATGAAGAAGGTTAAGGGCTTAAATGGGTTTGATGATGGGAACTCTCTCAGTAATCTGTTGTGGTGGATTCACAGCAGAAACAGTGATGATGCATGAAGACGATTAAGGTGGATACGCTGGCAAGTATTGCTCGTTTCATTTTACCAAAAAAAACAAAAAAAAAAGTATTGCTCGTTTGGTCATTATTGTAATTAAGCTTTGAATTTAAGTATTCGCGTTTTGGTTTGTTGAAAACAAAGTTTAATGAGAAATTTTAAAAAATACCACTTCCTTTACCTCACTTTACAAAACTACACCCAAGTAAAAGTTTAATCAAAACTACCCTTATTTAATAAACTCTGTGAATATGGGCGAAGCAGAATCAGAAATCGCTTCTTGGCGATTATCACCTTCTCTACAAAATCGCCAAGATCCTGAACGAGACTCACACTTCCTACGCTACTCATAACTGGAAGCTGAAGGAGCTAGCCACCGTCCGGTCAAAACTATTTTCGTCTGATTCCGGTGAGCCGTCTTCTGCCCGTCGATTCTCTTCTGTGTTTTTCAAAACCCTAACCCCTCTTTTCGTCGCTGCCCAACGGAGAACGGTTCATAGCAGAATTTGCTTGTATTCGTGATAGTAATTCCGATGGTGATTCCGAGTGCGACGAGTTTTTGGGTGAATTTCTCAAGTTCTTAATTGATGGGTCTGTGGCGGCGAACATAAAAGCCAGGTTCAGCGCTTTCCAAATAATTCTGAGGTATAAGAGGATTAAGGTTCCTTCTCTTCATGTTTGGAGTTTATTCAATTCGGTCGATGTGATTTTAGATTGTGATTTTAGATTTTGAAGATGACATGTGTGGGTGATTGAGATTTTTGTTGTTGAATTCTTAGTCAATTTCATGGATTGTGTTTGATTTGTTTGTTGAATTCTTCGTGGATGTAGATTTGTGATTGTATTGATTTTAGATTTTGGAGATCACATTGTCATTGAGACATTCGTACAATATATTTATATGGCCTTATAAATCATGTGGATTTGTAAATTTGAGTTTTGTGTGCTTGGTTCAATAACTTTTGAAAGTCTTTCATAGTTATAACGCGGATTTGTAAATTTGAGCTTTGCCTGCTTGGTTCAATAACCTTTGAAAGTCTTTCATAGTTAAAATGTGGATATGTAAATTTATGAGTTGATTTATAGGACCTTGTAAACCATATTTATTTTTATCAGGTTATAATGATTGAAATTTACTCGGTATGTGGAAGATGAGAGTTCAAAAATGGCACCTCGGATTTCATTATTGATTATGAAAGAGGAAGCTCAATTAGTGTCATCAAAAAAGAACTTCCTCCAATGTTTATTAGGAATGATCGACAAGTGATATCATTTATGAACAAACTTAAAGATATTGGAGAAGTTAAGTTATGTGTTACATTGATAGAAAGTAACAAGAAAAGTAGCAATGAAGTTTCTAGCATACCACCACATATACTTACAAAATTTCAAAAAAACTCTTTTTGTAGCTATTCATTTATAAGGCCGGTTTGTAAACTTTACTGTATTTTCTTCCAAAGTTGCAGAGATAGGTGAACTCGACCACACGACCACTCATGATGGATCACGATCACAAACCTCAAAATTAAGACTTGGTTACCAAGTTGATGAAAGTGTTACAACTAATAATCCTTCACTTCTAGTTGGGCACGAGGTACTTTTATCAAAGAAAACTCTTTGTTTAGCTATTCATTTATAAGGTTTTGTAAATGTTTTATTCAGCTCTTTGTTTAGCTATTCATTTATAAGGCTTTGTAAACTTTACTGTATTTTCCTTTAAAAGTTAAGAAAGGGGTGAAGTCGACCACTCATGATGGATCAGAAACCTCAAAATTACGATTTGGTTACCAACAACATGAATTTTCAGATGCAGAAGAAAAAGAAGGCATATAAAATTACACAAGCATATAAAGTTACAAACAACCAGATGCTAGCTAGCTTATAAACTCTTTCCTTGTTTGTTTACTTGAGCTTGAATCGAATTTGGTATATGTCATGCTTCAAATTCAAGATCTTTTGCGGGTAACTAAAGCTCACGGAAAACGTTCTTTCTCCTTCATAGTATCAAGGTTTTGGATTCATGGTAATTCTCAAAAACTTGTTTTGTTGATTTGTTGGCAAAATATCAAGCAACTTGACCATCTACAAGAACATATTCGATATGAAACTACCGGATGTGAGTGGACACCACATGAATAACGAGAAAGAGATCGGAGAATATTAGTTTGGCTTATTCCTAATATATGGTTTTATATGCTACTTTTAAAACCATATAAAACCATGTAAATTCTCTTATAAATATGGTATTATTTGATATCGGTTGTTTAATTGAATTTATATGGTTTTATATGCTAGTTTTAAAATTATATAAAACCATGTAAATCCTCTTATAAATGCGGCATTACTTGATATCAATTGTTTAATTGAATTTATATGGTTTTATATGCTAGTTTTAAAACCATATAAAACCATGTAAATCCTCTTATAAATGCGGCATTACTTGATATTGGTTTTTTAATTGAATTTATATGGTTTTATATGCTAGTTTTAAAACAATATAAAACCATATAAATCTTCTTATAAATGGATATCCGTTGCTTAGTTGAATTTATATGGTTTTATATGCTAGTTTTAAAACCATATAAAACCATATAAATTCGCTGTATCCTGGATCTTTAGTCTTTTCACCATCTCCAGCCTTTCCACCATCTCCAGGATCTCCAGTCTTTTCACCATCTCCAAGATCTTCAGTATTTCCACCATCACTAAAGCCATTATGATAGTGATCTTTCTCGGCCTCCAAAAGAATGAATGATATAATATTATCAATAATAATCCCAAAAATCAATCAAAATTTCAGATATTTGTACTTAATAGCTTTCTTTCACTTACTTCCTCTTCTTTTCTATCCCCTTCTGTGTTAACACCCAAAGCCTTCTTGATTACCTTCACGTCTTTCTTCAAACCTCCAACTATCTTTAGTAGCATGTCAATTTTTTGGCTGTCAGAGAGAGGAGGTGGAGGAGAAGGAGGATTGTTTGGCTGATTGTTTCTGCTATGCAGATTTCCAATTTAATCTGATAAAACATATACATCTACCCATTCCTGAAGCCAGTCGTTTCTCTTCATTCGATATCCTTGCTTTACTAGTTCAATAACCCCTTCAAAGTCTTTGTCATCAGGATTTGTTGGTGGAACCAAATGTATGTATTCATTTGGGTCTCCAACGATAGGTTTGACCAAAACCTGTGAAGATAAAACAAAGGCAGATGCCATTTATAAACCAGAAACCATTTATAAGGGCTTTTAAACAAATCAGAACACCAAAAACTATTCATTTATAAGGGCTTTTAAACAAATTAGAAAACCAGAAACCATTCATTTATAAGGGCTTTTAAACAAATCAGAAAACCAAAAACCACTCACGTTTTTTTTGGTCGGAAGAGATGAGAAAGAAATTGACTAGAGCGTGTGTTTGTTACTCAGGGTTAAGTTTGTCTTTCACTTTAGCATAGGGTGTATTTTTGAAAATACACAGCGTCTAATGGTAGTTTTGAATTGTGGTGTATCCAAAGTTGTATTTTTGAGATTATCCCAAGTTTAATTGTATTACTTTATTTATAAAATAAAACTTGGTTCACCTCATTGATCTTTCATATCGAGATTTCGATAGTTTTCGAGTTGGATTTTATTTCATATCGATATTCGATCCCTAGTATTAATGTTGCTATACTCTATAAGCGCAAGAGCTACTGAGACCGGAACTGCAACACAATCTGATACATAATTTTATTTACAAGAATATATTACTAGTCAATTTTGTAAGTGCACTTACAAGTTTCACCTAAAACAATCTACAACAAGCTCAAGACACACCTTGACTTGTCTAACTAGTCTCATAGATAAACCCTTTTAATCCTTAGCTTTGATCTCTTACAAGACAACCAAAAACCATATGCTAAGAATTCTCTTTGTGTTATGTTAAGCACATACAATGCTTCAACACCCCTATTTATACACAATAGGTAGAGATGTCAATATGGGTTTTAACCCGCGGGCCAGGCCCAAGTAAGCCCATCACGGGGCGGGCTTTAACAAATTTTTAGATGTCCAAAAATTAGCCGGTCTCGCGGGTTGAGCCGCACGGGTTAACGGGTTTAGCGGGTCAACCCGTTGCGGTTATGCGGGTTTGCGGGTTAATCCGCAAAATTCATTTTTTTGTCGACTCCAAGCATTCCTGATGGTGATTTCGCGATTCGTTCCTATCAAGATCAGGATGCTTCCATCCTCGCTCCTTCGGCTCCTGGCCAGACAATCGATAACATTCCTCATGCAAACATAAAATTCCGAGATCCGTTTCGCATGCATCTTCATGGTGCTATGGATAACACACCATCCATGTTAAGTCGGGACCAGTCCCGCACCCAATCCGCTCTCAGATCATCCAAGCTAAGTAAGTCGAGTCTGTCTCATACACTCCGATTCAATCTGAGAAGACATGAAGTATCTTAAGACGAGCTCCCTACGCAATCTTATGCTCAGCTCCATGGTAAAGTCGAACGTTTCTTCTCGCAAAATTAAGCCAATTTCTCAACAATCGCAAACTAATAAGTCAAAATCTCAATAATCACAAACTGATAAGCCGATTTCTCAACAATCGTAAAATACTAAGCCGGTCTCTCATTGATCGCCGATCTCGGATAGATCATAGAATCGAGTTCATCCTCTGTACCCAGGCTAAGACCATATTATGTACGGCACCAATTTGGTGCACGGTGAACTCGAGATGATCGTATCATCTTACGACCTCGAAAAAGCCGAACTCGAATTCACAAACAGTCGAAATCAACTAAGTAAAATAATATGAGCTCTCATAGTTTTCAAAACTCTTAAGGCGAGCTCACATACTTCACAAAACCCTTCTGCCCCCGAACAACGAATGGCTTGATCCCTTCAAAGGGTACGTAGGCAGCCTTTCTCAAGGCGCAGCTATAAAACCAAAGACACTCTTCCTGAAGCAGCTCATCGTTCCCCACGTTAAACCAACCTCGCAATAGAAGCCGAGTTAAGCCTCGCAGCAAAACAACCCTAAAGGACAAGCATCGTTTCGCGACAGAGTATTACCAAAAGTCGAGCTAATGATCTCGCAGAAGCTGCCAAACTCCGTTCAATTCACGCCGAGCTAAATGCTTTCATTTACTTCGCTGAACTCATCTAAAGATTACTTCGCCGAACTGGAGGGGGGACTCATTGTTGGTGGTGAGTTTAACACTCCCCGGTTTAACCCGTTTTGAATTAAGATCAGCCCAATTACCAGTCTCAAGCCCATTAGAGCCCGACCTAATAAAAGGAAGATCTTTGAAGATAAAGACAAATCTCCGAGAAAAGAGGAAGTTATCCATATCGAGTCCGGGAAATAAGGAAATCGCCAATATCAAGTCAAAATGGAAAAGGAAAATCGACCGACTTCAACACGTATAAATAGAAGAGCTCCTCATTCAGAATAATCGTCTACAAATTTATATGTAATACGAACTACGACCGGCTTGATCTGTATTCTTAGGGTACGTAGGCAGCCTTCACAGGCACATCTGTAAAATCAATTAAAAAAATCTCCTAAACCCAAATTGATTTCATCTATCTGAGAGATGGGTGAAATCTGGTTATTACAATGTTCTTCAATTGGAAAAGCAATGAGATTATTTTCTTGCCCAAACATCCCATATTATCATTCCATTTGACAATATCTATGAACAAACCACACCTTGAGTGATGAAAACATTGTGATTGCCAATGTGCTTCCGCCACCATAGAATGAGAAATTATAGTCGAACAATATCTCGAGGCGTCACGTAAAAAAGGAAAACCAGGAGGTAGGTCATCTGGGAACACGTCAACAAATTCACAAAACAAAGTGGTAAACACAAAATGGTAAACACAAAGTGGTAACACATGCGACACAACATACCATACTGCGTAAGATGACACATGATACTTTTCCAACCCACCCAACTCAGAAAGTTGTGGATTTGCTTCGCTTGCGAGTCCCAACTTGCGATAAACATCCTTACAAATAATACATTCCTCGGTATTGTACTCATGTTGATCCTTCTTGTTCACATACTTGTGATTATGTGGCACATGCTTCATATGTGTAACCTCTTTAAAAATCCGACTATTATGATTATTGAGATTGCGATTGAAAATAGACTCCTCACCCCGTACAACCCATGTTTCTTCTGGTTCAATAGAATTACCTTGAACAAAGACAATTTATGAACTAGATGTACCTCCTTGATAACCTAGGCCAATCTTTGTCTTCGCAGTTCGTTGCATGATTAAAATTTTGTCTAGGTTCTCAGAGCCTCTGTTTAGCATACGAATCTTCTTGTGAGTTTCATTCAACTCAAGTTCCAAACTCACACTTTTCTCTTGTGCCGACACAAGTGCCTATTGAAGCTTTTTAATCTTGTTTTCCAAAGCCTGTTTCGTAGTAAAAGATATCTCACTCATATAATCCCTTTGATCATGCCCCAATTTCAAGTTGTTCACCTTGACTTCCAACAAATTCTCATCCTCTGCAAATCTATGTTTGTTGCTTCGATCACTGCAAAAAGAAGGATTAACGTTTCGACCACGATATGGCGGTTCGCTCTTGATGTGCTGAAGATCTGCAAGGTAGTGAAAATTACATTGATATCTCTTATCCATGTATTTCAATATACCTTGGTGATAGGATGGAAAACTTGTCGGAACTTCATTTTCAAAAGTCAAATTCGTGAACTCCGTTTTGGAATTGCACACGATGGTGTCGTCCTCCTTTTGATTTGTTTTGTAGCTCCCATGAAAATCTTCTTTTGGTAATTCAAATTGACGAAAAAATGAAGAGATTTTGTATTCTCAACCACTCCAACTCCAATTAATACTCCATATTCTTCGTCATATGTATCATAACTTAGATCTTCATTAACACTGACATCAAATATTGAATCTTCATAGTAGATGACAGGCTTGTCATCAAAAATCAAAAGCTCATCCTCGTCGCTGGAAATTTTGTGTTCGACATCGTTCGTGTCGTACTCGACATAGATAGGATCATCGATCTGATCTATAACAGAGTCTTTGTCGAAGTCCGTGTCAACATCGACAACGACTTCTTCCTCGTATTTTTTATCGATATCATCAATGGAGTCTTCTGTGATGTCATCAATAGGCGCCTTATGAGAAGGAGTCGCTTGTCGCAACACAGAGACGTTAATAAACGTCGTGAGCTTATGCATCTCCTTTGTGATACTCATCATCGTTTGGCACAATATCTCGTTCTCTGTTAGAGGTGTATCTCGTCGCTGTTTGGCCATCGGGAAGGAACGTCGCTCGTCTCTGCTACCAACCTGGTGCAGCGTACGAACGGATAATCAGCACAATCTAGGGATTCGATAAAATCTTGCACAATCTAGGGATTCGATAAAATCTTTAGAGACCTGTAAGCTCAACCAAGAGATTCAATAGAATCCTCGCTTGGGACATGTTTCGCTCAATCAAGGGATTCAAAGAATCGCTTGAGACCGATTTCATGTTTTGATGAATTTAATCGAATCAAGAACAAGGTATAAGAGTAATCTCTCGTTTTATTAATTATCAAAAGCTGAGTTACATTTGAGCCTAACGACTAGCTTAAATAGAAGACTTAAACGAAAACCCTAACCTAACAATGAAGCCAAAATCAACATATATGTTATAAAAGCCCATAAAACAATAGATAATCCAACGGAGTAAAGCCCATGGAATCCAAATCACCATTTTAGTGTGTAACACATATTTCATCGTAGTTACACACAGATTTCATCGTGTGTTGTAGATAGATGCTGTTGCATCACCACCTCCTCTTCCATTGAGCCTACAGCACGGTTTGCAAACTATGATGTCGATGCCACTACAGTAACTACAACTGGAGCTAAGGAACCCATAACCTTAGGATTTAGTAGCTTATAGGGATTTCACATTTGGAAGATGAAATTTTTGGATTGATCTACCATTCTTTTATTTGTCATGTTATATAACTCATTGGTTTTTTATATGGGCTGAACCCATCTTTCTAACCAAGATTAGATTTCAGAACTTGTTTTACTAGAAGACGTACAAAGCAGTGCAAATAAGTTTCAAACTTTCAAGCGATGAAAAACTACAAAAACTGTCTCTGCATAAAAGTAAAAACCAAGTCCCAAGAATTCCTCCTTAAAACTATCAACTATCTAAAACCACACTTAGTGAGATCACAAACTGTTTGTGGGAGGTTTGACTCTGTAAATTCGAACAATCCAGTTTGATGTCTATATTCCCTATATCAACACCAAGCCACTTCCGTATTTGGTTAATAACGATCCACAACACTTTTATTAGTATTTCAGATGTTAAAATGTAGCTTTTACAGAATGTTCACTACAAAAGAACACAACACTTTAATTTGTGAACATTTTTAAGGAATTTCAGAGCATTCGCCAATGATCCATTGCTTCAACTCTCGTCTCTCTTCACCTCAGCGTGAGATTTCAACTTGTACTCGTCTCTGAAGTATATGTACTCGATGACTGCAACAAGTTTGTATTGTGATCAGGCACCCAAACCTCACTCGTATCATCCACAATGACCACTCTACGCTTATCAGCCACAACAAGGTCAAGTGCCTTCTCAAAAGGACTTTCTTCTCTGGATATCACTCGATCTCCAAAGTATACTTGATTCGGATCAATCAAAGTCAGCACGGTCTGAGCGTAAATCGGAAGAACCCATTTACATTGAGAAAAGCTTGTTGGCTTCTTGTAGAAACTCACAGACAAAAGGTCGTAGCTTTATCAAGAACTCGCTAGGATGGTCTTTGTCGAACCTCCATAGATCTTCCCTTGAATCAGCTTCTTCGAACCAAAATCGAGTGGACAAACATGTGGTCTATGTCAAGGACTAGGTGAAGCTTCTTCTTCTCTTCGCTGAGACAGGTGAGTTTGTTTCTTGTTTTGTTATTTTTTTTTTCAAGAGACGAAAGGGTTTTTTATACAACTTAAACAATACAAAGACAAAACTTGCCATTAAGATAGATAAAAAAACCGAAATATGTATCTTGAGTACTATTACAGACGATAATGCTATAACAGACCTTATCAGTATCATTAAGGACAACTATTTTTTAGTACTCATAAGCAGCAGTTCTCTTCATCATCCTCATGAATTCTTCCATATTAACTTCACCATCACCTGCAGTTTGATTTATGTAGTGGATCATCATAATCAAACCAAGAATTGCACAAGAGAAAGAGAACAAGTTTGGAAACTTACGGTCACGGTCTGCTTCTTCAACCATCTCTCGTATCTCAGCATCTGTGAAGTTTTCACCCAAGTCCTTTGCCATGCGTTTAATATCATCGGCAGATATCTTCCCCTGGAAGGGCACAAAAAAGAGAGATGAATTTAGATCTAGAGAAACCAAGAAACGTAATCCGTGAATGAAGAAAGCATTAGAGTATATACATTTTTGTCAAGATCAATGATCTGGAATGCTTTGGTGAGCTCTTCTTTCGTGTCTCTTTCGCCGATCTTAGCAGTCATCATGTAATAAAACTCGTCGTAATCTATGGCTCCACTTCCATCTTTGTCCACATCAGCTATCATTTTGTTGATTTGCTTCAAAGTTAAATAACATATATCAAAACCAACAAACCAGATATATCAGAATCACCATTCTTTGCAGAGGGGAGTAGACATGAATTTCAGCAAAAACCTAAGAAAGAAAACCCAGATATGAAGAAACTTATATCACCTCTTCCGTCATTTCGAAACCAAGCGCCCTATCACAGAGTAAATTTCAAGGATTAATCCCAAATCATATAATGAAAGAGAGAAACATACAAACACTCCAAAAATCACCTCATAGCAACATTAAGCTCTTTAGCATCAATGGTGCCAGATCCATCGGTGTCGAATAGCTCGAAAGCTTCCTTGATCTCTTGCCTCTTCTGCTGATTTAACCCATGATGACGTCTGGGTTTCTCTTTTCTCGACACACCTCTGTACAGACTTGACTGCAGTAAAACATCAATGCAGACAAACATTAAATCTCCAATAATAGGAAGCATTTCATAGAGAAAACCACAACACGAGATAGCTCAATTTACTAGAAACCAAAAAATCAATCTGAACTTTTAAACACCGTAAGGGTTTCTCGCGAAAAGAGATCAACTTTCACATACCCTAGAGTTCACATCCCTAAGATTAGCTGATTCGAAGGAAACGAATCAGATCTTAAAACCCAAAATGAAAAATTGTTATCTAGCAGCAGAAAACCCTCAACATCAACCCAAGAAATTGCTGACAAATTAAGACAAATCGGAAGGTACGAACCATATCTTCTTCGACGTAGATGAAAAGCTCTTTCGCGTCGAACTCTCAAACGTTTCTCTTCTCCTAAATCAGTCGCGAGGTATTTCTTCTCCGATCACTCTGGAACCTCCTCTGCGATTTACCCCGAAATTGTCGTTTCCTTTCCTTCGTGTGGATACACCACGATGTTCCTTGGACAAAATAACTAAGGTTCTCTTCTGGGCCTGTAATGGGCTTTATTCAAGTTTCTTTCCTATTTTGGTCCGTCCACGACCTACACTTTAGAAATACAGATATTAACATCATCACCAACATGCTATCTTCAGTCGCTTCAACCTCCATCCAGATGATACAATTTTCAACCGCATAGGGTTGGGCATTCGGTTGTTCGGTTCTGTTCGGTTTGGATAATTCGGTTATCGGGTTTTTTGGGTTTTAGAAAGTAGATCCCATTCGGAATCAAATTTTATATCGGTTCGATTTGGGTTATTCGGTTTTCAGGTTTTTTGGATTTGAGAAAATAGGTCCCATTCGGGATTAAATGTTATATCAGTTTGGTTTTTGTTCGGGTTATTTTATGATTTGGTTTGGATTCGAGAATTTCGGTTCGATTCGGGAATTTTGCCCACCCCTAGTTTAGACCAAGATTGCCAAACGGTTGTCGCAACCATTCCTTTTCAAAGACCATCACAAAATTCACCTCCTCCTCCGGTTGGTATAGACCACGGTTTGCGACCTATGATGTCGCTTCTACCAGATTGATTTTTTTTTTTTGTCATTTTGGTTTTCACTTACTTTAGGTGGAAGTCATGTCAGGATTTTATTTACCATATTACATAACTCACTAGTTTTTTTTAAAAAAAAATATGGACTCGACCAATCTTTCTAACCAAGATTATATCGTAACACCTGTTTTAAAAAAAGACGAGCAAAGTACAAACTAGTGTAAATAGGTTTCAAGCGATGAAAAGCTACAAAAACTGCCTCTGCATAAAAGTAAAAAACCAAGTCCCAAAACAAAATCCGAAATTGTATGGTTCCTCCTTAAAACTATCAACTATCTTTGTGAGATCACAACCTGTTTGTGGGAGGTTTGACTCTGTAAATACGAACAATCCAGTTTGATGTTGTGTAGGCTTCTTCCAAGTGTTCCAGTTTGATGTCTTTGTTCCCTATCTCCACACCTCTTGCTCTATCATACCTGCCAATAATTTCACAACCCAAATTTTTTTCTTTAGCAATATCGAAAAGTAAATGCGTTTAAGATGGAAACACTTTAAATTATCTTCAAAATGTAAAATCCAAGACGTACCCGGGTGGCTTGCCGTATTCTGTGACTAGCTCGCCAAATCTGTAATAGCATAACTTGTACCTATACGAAAAATATGTAAAATGAATTGCATCGTTTTCAGATTTAGCTCATTTTGGGGGATGAGTATATATATCCATAACACTAGAGTTTTGAGGGTGAAACTTACATGAGACAGTTCAGCATCTTTGGCGATGCACCCTTGTCTACACGGAACTCGCCATTCACAAGGTAATCAGGTTCCTTGATCACTGGGAATACTCCGCCTCCAATTCTCACCATCCACAAGAACCTAACTCACATTTTAAATTAAATAGGATCAGTAAATCCACACATCAACTGAAATCACACGCAACTGAATCAAGAAAGTTTCCTTGCAACCGACCAAGAACTGGAAGGCCGTTAAAGGTATTAATGTGCCAGCTAATCAGAGGTATATCATCACTGGTATGTACTAACAACTAAATCTCAGTGGACTCAAACCAATTGCCACAAGTCCACAGGTAGAATCCACCAAGAACAGCTAGTTTCTAAATCAACCACCACTTCCATATTTGGTTAATAGAGATCCACTCAATACTAGCCCAAGCCATTTGTTTGCTCAGTACTAGTACAAACCAATTACCAAAAACCTACACTTGTATAGCTGAGAAGGTAGCCAGATAAGTCAAAATTTCAAAAAATAAAAAAGTGTTCGTTTAACAAGCCACTAATTAGTGCCATATTTGGTTGACAAGCAACAATAACCAGATTAGCATCAATAGACGAGAAGACTAACACACATGGGAGAAAGTAAAGAGACTTACTTGTTGATATCATCTGAAGAATAACCAGTAACACCACCAAAAACGACCAATACATAGTTAACATCAAGTGACCTCATGATGTCATATGCTTCGTCTTCATAAGAAGACATGGCACGTCCAACAGTAGCAATATGAGTGTTGTTCCAGGTGTTGTTATCGACGATGACAGTTCTGTTTCCCATGGCAGTGATTTGGTACCCATAGTCCCACCACGACATGACCTTAGCATCAGTGGGAGTGTTTTGCCTAAGCCAGTAGTAGGCCTCGCGGTAGTCGTCAAAGATAATTCTGTTCCCATGGGCTCCTCTTGCAGCTAGGACAATTGAGGGAGATGAATATGCCTCTGATGTCACCCATGTGCAGTGAATAGCGTATCTACTGAGCAAATAAAATACACCAAGAAGAAGAGCAATAGCACCATTCTTCTGGAAAGGTTGAGACTGGTCAAGTAAAACCTGCTAGGACATAGGAGACAAGTTTTAAATTTTCTCCTTTCACCAGAGAAGCGTGCTATACAGTTTAAAGTAGGTGGCGAGTGGTACAATAGTTTAAACCAAACCAGATGAAAAATTGGTGGGAACAGGGACACTAAAGATTCACCTTTGAAGAGGCTTTTGAACTACCGGTTCCTTTCGTGGAACCAGTCTGGGGAACCTTTTGTTTTGTCCTTAACAGAGAAGTTAAATTCTTGACAGTGGCAGAGACAGCTATGGCACTGATAAGGCAAACTGCTGGAGTGGCGACGAGAATAAGCCGAACCATGACACCAGCAAAGTACAAGCTAGTGAGACCATACATGACGATAAATATTGTAGCATCTGACAAACGCTTGAAACAGAAGTAAAGTCCCGCAGGGAAAAGGAAGAGCAGAATATGGTAGTCAAACATGAAAGACGACCAGGCCGTAGGCTGATGCTCAGAAACAGATGCAATAATGGGAATGTGATCCTTTGCGTAAGTCGGGTCAAGCAATGAGTAAAACCGACCAGTCCATGGAGATATATAGCCAGATGCTGTTCCTACGCCCAAAGCAATACCACCAACCAGAACAGCCGAGGTCACAGTTATCTTCAAAAAGGTTTGGAACAACTTGGAGTCATTGAGCTGGTACTTCACCCAGTCGAGGAAGTAAAACACCTATACAAGTAGATCAAACTTAGTAGGGATCAAGGTATGATCTTTGAAATAGTAGTCCTCTGAAGAAATATCAGCAACAAGGTTTTTACTTCCTATCTCACAATACAACAGGTTAAGTAGAACCCCAATTACAATACTAGACACTAGAGAAACGTTGAAGACAAACCGAGAAAAAACAAATTGAAATCTCTAAAGGAACAGCAAAAAATGAGTCTGAAGCTTGATCTAAACACTCTACGACAGAGTAACGATATCTCACATACATGCGGTAGAAAGAGAACAAACCTGCATCAACAAGAAGACTCCCATTGCACCCATATGCTCTCCAGATTGAACATGTTGAAAACCAACGAAACGAATTTGCATCGCAAGCAGCATCCCCAAGATATACATACAGTTATAAGCTATGTAAAGCCTCATCGAGTACCTTCCCGTGATCAACAACACCAATACGTAAAGCGGAATCAAGTTAATAATAAACACATAGCCTCCCCAAGCCGAAACCATGTAGAAGTAACCAAACGCAGAGCCAAGAGCCCATGCCAACGACCCAGTGTTCACCGCCTTAACAAAGAGATAAAACGTCAACAAAAGAGCGAAAATTGCGACGGCCTCGTTATCATACGAGCCAGCGACGGACCGAGAAATGTAGCCAGGGCAAATTGCGATCAGAGCAGCAGCGACGAGCCCAGCTCCTGTATCCCAGATCTCTTTACCAAAGAAATACGCCACGACGGTGGTGTTGGAAGCGAAAAACGGCGCCGTCAAAACACAAACCTCACGGATGTGAACGAAGAACCGGAGAAACCGGAGCGTCCAGTAGATCAAAGCGGCGGTGACCATGAGACCGGGATAGAGCGTGCCGCCGATGATCCGACCAAGCGGGTACCAACTCTCGGAATCGAACCAGTTCCAAAACTCATAGAAGCCTTTCTCGGTGAGGAAAAGCGTCGTACGGTAGTTGAAATACGGATCGAACTCATGGATCATGGATTCGTATCGGAGAACACTGAAGAGGCGAGCGATGAAGGCTAAGACATAGACGAGACCGAGGATCGAGACACGGATCAGTAGCTCCTGCTGCTTCGTCTTCAATTTTAGGGGTTTGAAAGAGAGGCTGTTGAGCAGATCTGGGCTCGCCTTCTTCGCCGCCATGGATTCCGATTTCGAGCTTACATTCGCCGGCTCTGGTTGTTTTCCTCCCATTGATTTGAGGGAAAATTGAAAAGCAGCGATCTCTCCGAGTGGTGTGATCTTCTGAGTCAACTCGTCGAGTTTTAAGCTCTGTGATGTTTCATGGGGATTTGTGATTGTGGGAGAAAATGGGTCAGAACAAAAAAATCAGAGATGAAGTGGGAAGTGAAGTGACTGATAGATTTGTTTGGGCTTAAACCAATGTTACGGGGCCCATTATTCACTATAGTAATAACATAGCCCAATTTACCTTCCCTTCACGATTTTTACACTTTTTTTTTTAATTTGTTAAGAATGTAAATATTATTATAAATAAAATGTTTAAGTTTGACATAATGCTTTTTTTAAGCCGTCATAAAATGCATTAATGTTTGAAAAAAAACACAGAGTTTGGAACAACACTAACGAAGAGAACAAACCATAAGCTCGAAAGAACAAAAAGCATCAAACTCATAGAGGATTGGATGCTCGAAATTGCTTCTTGACGCAAACGATCGTGCAACCATGAAAGACCACCCATAGCCAAATAAGACTGGAACCGCCCATCCTTTGTGACACTCTTCGAAATATCTCGGACAATAGTGTTGGAACACTGTTTCTCCAGCTCAAATTCACAATGATTAAAACATCTCTTAAGCTGGTTAATGTATTCGATGAAGGCTCGGTAACATGGAAACATGAAACGATAACGTTTTATGGCAAAAAAAAAACATGGAAACAAAGGCAACTCGAAATTCGATCCATCAACATAATCTTAAATTTTCTAGCTCATGATGTCAAAATGAAACGATAACGTTCTTGAAATCCTGAGGAATATAAAAACCTAGATAAGGCTCGAAAGGATAAATTTTTTTAAAAAAAACTGGAAAACATGTCTCTGCATATCAGAAATGGGGCACAGAAATGTTAACACTTGTGTATGCATTTTCATTTATTCATCTTCTTCATCCTCTTTAATATTTGGTACTTATTTATGTGTGCATTTCTTCACCTATTTATATGGAAATCTGTTAAGAAATTTGAAACCATAGCCCTAACCTAACATATAAAATCTACCAAAGTATCGTAGAAAAGCAAAATGGATATCCAAAAAGAGTTGTGGAAATGTAATCAACATTTTATGTAAGATCTCTAAAAGAAGCAAATGCGGAATGTTGATGGTCTCTCAGAGAATGTTGATGATATTTTTTTACGGGATTTTTCGCCCTCTAAGAGGCATGTCTCCTGTAAAACGAGAAACGACATCAGCATCTAGAAAACACAATGGTGGGATATTTTTCGAAGGCACTCTGAAGCCCAAGTCATAAATCGGATCAAAGAGACCACAAAGTGGTTCGTCGGAATACAAGAAGAGTACTCGGAAAATGGAGAAAGGAAAGGGGGCCTATTGGGTCCAAAGGAATAACTGGATCTGCGATGGGCTTTGATAGTGGGTTTTTAGGGTAAAGAGAAGGAAAATAAATGTTTAGAAGTGTAAAATCCCGGCCAAGGAACTGACTTGAAAGTTGACCGGAGCACGGTCGGAATGAGACACGAGGTCCCAGAAAAGAGTTGAATTGTTATGTTTGACTTTGAGTTTATAATCATTTGTGAATAAATGAATAGGCGATGCTGGTCCATCCATATAAGAATTTGGGGATTGAGAGGGCAGAAACTTTTAAGAAGATTCAGAATGTGTATCAGTCCATAAGAGATTTGCTTGGTTTATGTCTCTCGATATGATTGAAATGTTTTGTGTTTGAATTGTTGGAAGGAATTGAGATGTCCATCCTAAAGCCGAGCTTTCAATCTACGTGACAGTTGCAAAACCGCCTACGGGGCACCAAGGAACAATTATTTCTTCATGGCAAAGAGTCAAACATGGATGAAACAACCCTTCTTCAACATATGGTATTGGTACTAGCACTAGCAGAGTAGCATTTCTACAAAATCGCATCCAAAAACTAAAAGTTCAATAATTTAGCACCCTCATTTAGAAGCTCCATAGAATAGCATTCATTAAAGTAAAAACGACTCATTTACCCTTCCTTTGATCAAAGATTACCTCCGATAATTCATATTTCTTCACCTTACCGGAAAAAGTTCTCTCAACGGAGATATCATCGCTTTACCGCCGAAAATTCTTTCCCGGAGCTAGGGTTCCTTCGTCGGACTTTGATTCTCTTATCACTAAGCATTTCCGGAAATAGAGGTTAGCGATTTGAGATTTTGAAAATTTGGGGGTTTTGATTTTTTTTGCCGAAACCAAGAGATTGATCATTTACGCCGAAACTTAGGTTTTCTTGCATCTTAAATCATTTTGGAAGCATTTTTGAACTTGAGATTGCATGAAAATTTGATTCAAAAATCGATTTATAGATTTCGAAAATGGTTCATCTTTGTCTAGCTTCGATTGTTGATGGAAAGAAACTTCGATTTTGTCTTTAATCGCATTTTAAGTATCTGGTTTTAAGTGTCTAGCTACGATTGTTGATGGAAAGAAACTTCGATTGTTTGGGGATGTCAAGAATTGTTCTTCAATCTTAAGATTTGGGGTTTCGTGATGTTTGTGGATGTTGTGAATCTTAAAAGAGTAAGAAGAAACTCATGGATGTTCTTCAATATACTATTATTGGTTTCGAAACTGGTTTTTATTGATTAGACCCAATTGTGAAGTTTTCCATGGAGCAAATGGAGAAATTTAAGTATAGAAATTTCATAAAGATGTGATTGGCATACTACTTTATACGAACAATTTGATTGATTTTCAGGAATTTTTGAATGTCTTGCAGGATTGTTAACATTTATTAAAGGATAAGGACAAGAACAATCAAGCAACAACCTGTTAGTTCATCAAATCTATTTCGTTTTCTATGTTTCTTCTTCTTTCTTCTACTTGCGTGTATAATTAGTGGTTTTGGTTGAGTCTCAAAAGAGATTTAACTCTCGTTCGTTGTAGTCACAACATCTAATTGGCTACGGTTGGAAGACACTATCTTGTTGGAAAAACAATGAACGCGGAGAGAGATGGACCATCTTATTCAAGTGAGTCTTTCATGTCGAAGCTGGCCAAGCTCTTCCAGACATTTGAAGATGGGTTCAGTATGATCAATAGCCGATTGACGAAAATAGAGGAAGTGATGGGAATATACGAGAATCCTCCTTCACGTCAAGAAAAAACAAATGATGAAGGCAATCTGAATGATAATGTAAGCTCTCTATCTTAGAATTTAGGAAAGACTTCTTAAATGATGAGCAAGTAATGTTCTGAGCTTTTCGTTTCCTTTCAAACTCTCTATCTTATAATTTAGGAAAGACTTCTTAAAACTTCGAGAAAGCTTCCTAAATTTGTAGAAAACTATACTAAAGTTGTTTTACACAAAACAAAACTGATACGCCATTAATTTGTAATGTTTGCAGTTAAACAAATATAATTGGGATAATTGGGAATTTAGAGCAAAAAATGGGAACTATTGTCCCTTTAGTACTTATTTGAGATATGCCACTTTTAGACTAAAATACCATTTATTAAATATAAAAAAATTCAAAATAAATATTTATACTTATTTTAGAAATTCGGAAAATTCATATTAAGTAAGTAATATATATTGTGTAATTTATCATATGAAAAACAATTTTTTTAAAAAATATTTAATAAAAATGTTCTACTAATTGTAGAATTTGGTTTCTATTATTTTCTCTAAAATCTACCAAGTATAGAATATGTATTCTACTATTTGTATAACATTCTACTATCCCTATAGAATCCGTTATCTATAATGTTGTATGTATTCTACTAATTGTAGAATTCGCATTCTATCATGTTCTCTATATTCTACTTTTTGTAGAATAGAAGTTCTACCATTTTCTCTATATTCTACTTTGTTGTAG
This sequence comes from Eutrema yunnanense, assembly GCA_002933935.1. NCBI lineage: Eukaryota > Viridiplantae > Streptophyta > Magnoliopsida > Brassicales > Brassicaceae > Eutrema > Eutrema yunnanense. The sequence continues at coordinate 121,059 of PKML01074064.1, forward strand.
AATATAAGTTCTACTATTTTATCTTGATTCTACTGAATGTAGAATACATATTCTACCAAGGTTAACAAAATCTGAGAGAAAATTTAGGAACAACTGAAAATCTTCAAAAAATATTTTTTTTCCTTTTTAAATCGTTTTGAAAACGTTTTTTCTTAAAAAAATNAAAAATATTTCATTTGTCGTGTAATCTCTTTTTTTCCCTTTTTAAAATTTTTTTTCCTTTTTCGAATTTTTTTTTAAATATTGAATATTATTACTTTAAGGAGTAAAATTAGATTACCCTTAATATAAATACTAAATGGACAATAATCCTTCAATAAGTACTAAAGGGACAATAGTTCCCATTTTTTACTCTAAATTCTCAATTCTCCCAAGATAATTTGGAATCCATCTACCCCCAAGAACACAATTTAAATAATGATATAAGCTCTCTGTTTTTGGTTTCCTTTAAAACTGTCTATAAATTTGGGAAAGTATTCCTGGAATAGCAGGAAAGCTTCCTAAATTTGTAGGAAATCATACTATCCAACAAGAAGATTTAGATATTGAAGATTTCTGGTTTTTTACCTTGAACATTTAGGAAAAGATCTTCGTAACCCTGTATGAAATGTATTTGCAGCATGTTGCAGAAGATCTGACTCAGATCCAATCCTCTTTGGATACACAACCATATCCAAATGATGATCGGAGTCATCATGTAAGTTTGGAAGATTTATCTATAAATCAAAAAGTTGTTGTGTGTCACAGAGGCTGTTGGTTTAGAGGATATGTCAATACGATTATTAAGAATAGAAAAGTCTATGTCCTCATTAATCATACACTAGAAATCTCCCTACAAGAAAACAGGAAAATTCCGACGGCCGTTCCCGTCGGAAATCCGTCGAAAAATACCATTTTCCGACGGGAAAAAGTCGTCGGTTCCAGCTCGTCGGAACTTTCCGACGGATTTCAGTCGTCGGAAAAGGGTCGGAATATTCCGACGGCCGTATTTCCGACGGATATTTGATCGGAAATAGACGTCGGAACATTGTTGGAAAGCCCTCAGAAATATTTCCGATGGGATTCTGACAGACATTGTTTCCGACGGATTAGTGTCCAAAAATTATGTCGGAAATCCGTCGGGGGGTTGTCGGAATATTTCCGACAACCCTCTGACGGACCGTTTCCGACGGATATTCAATAATTTGTTTTTATTTTGAAACTTATTTTATTATTTAAAATTTTTGAATATTTTTAATTATTATTAATTATTATGATTTTTTTATTTTTAATTTATAAATAAAGTATTTGTAAAAAGAAATTAATCATTAAAAATTCATTAAACATTCAAATAAATTCATTAAAAATAATTAAAATTGTTCAAAAAAACATAAAATGTTTAATTCAAACGATCGGAGAGTTGTCGGGGTTGTCATCCCGAAAGAGATGGGAGAAGGCGCCCTGCATGATCTTCTGCAAGGAGGTGAGCTGTGTCTGGGTTGAGGTGTGTGCGGTCTTTAACTCCTGGACCTCCACGTCATGGTCTTGAACCGTTTGGGTGAGCCTCGCGATTTCTTCCCTGTACTCTGAAGCATACCGAGGAAACAAGGAAGAAGATTCCAGGGTAGGAAGTCCGTCTAACCCAGCGAATCGACCTTTGACTTGTCGAGTTTCCTATGAAATATTATAAATGTTAGGGCCCTTAATGTTATTAAAGAAATTACGATAAAAAAAAATAGAAAAAAAAAACTTATCGCAAGAACAATTTTGTTGATATCTTCTCGGGATATCTCGTTCGAAGACCCAGATCCGTCAAGAGTGAGTTGCGACATCGAAACTTCATGTTCCGTCTTCTTCTTCTTGCAAGTATCTACAAGATCACGCATCCCCACGTCCTGGATCACACCGGTTTTTTGTTGGTGTGTCTCTACTCGATTATTTTAAGGTAATCCGGAGCCTTACCGTCTTTCTTCGCCTTTGAAATTTTGTTAAGTAAATAGTAATAAAAAAGAAATTAGTAATTACAAATGGAAATGGAAATTTTACTTACCATTTCCATCGCCTCGCGTTTGACGGTCCTTGTGCCCACGTTGTGAATGTAGATCCCTTTCCCTCCTCGCTCGCTCTCTCGGTTCCTCGAGTTTTTATCTGCGAGCATCTTCGTCTTCGGCTTACTCCAGTACTCGCAGAAGCCTTTCCACACGTCGTCGTCGAGGTCCTTCGGCTTGTCTTTGTTGTGTTTCCACTTCTGCATCCACTCGTACATGTGGTTCGAATACGAAAGGGCAACATACTTTTCGAATTGGTCAAGCATTGTCCTCGTCTGCGTATGCTCCCACGTGAAATCTTGCTATAATAAAAAAAGAAACATAATGTTAAAAAAAAAGAAACATAAAATTGACAAAATAAACTAAAAAATAAGAAAAAACTATAAATTACTTACCGCGAAAGTCCGGTGTCACAAGTCTTTCTCGTCGGCAGGCATGTCGGAGTACTTCTCGTACGGTTTGTCCAACATGTTGTGGAGCATCCGCAAAATCGCCTTTGTGATGTCAAGCGACAACTTAAACCTGAAAAACATTAAAAAAGAGAATTAAATGCAAAACAAGTAAAAATCTAAATAAATTGAAATAATAAACGACAATTCACTTACCAAGTCCCGTCCTCGAACTTCGGGTCGAGACGGATGCAATGGCCCGGTTCGGCTGCTGGACTAGATCATCGATCCTAATCAGGCTCCGAGCAGCGGATTGCTCGGAGTCCGGGACTTCAGTTCCCGAGCTCGATCCGCCAGGAGGCGTAGCCCAAGAACCCCGAGAACGCCGTCCCTGCGAGCCGCCGCACGAACGTAGTCCGTCCTCCGTCCTCGTTATTCCTGCGGAAAAAACATAAAATCATTAGTACGTTGAAAGCTAAAATTTTCAAAATTTTCCGAATATTCAAAAAAATTCGATTTTCCCAAAAATTTCCTGAAAATTTCAAAATTCCAGAAATCAGTCGAGAAATTTTCAAAATTCCCGAAAATTTTAAATTTCCCGAAAATTTCAAAATTACCGAAAATTTTAAATTTCCCGAAAATTTCAAAATTACCGAAAATTTTCAAAATTCCCGAAATTATCAAAATTCCAGAAATTTTCAAAATTCCCTAAAATTTCAAAATTCCCAAAAATTTCAAAATTCCCAAAANTTTTCAAAATTTTCTAAAATTTCAAAATTCCCAAAAATTTCAAAATTCCCAAAAATTTTAATATATTTTCAAAAAATGTTTTATAAATATTACAAATAAAATTTTAATTAGTAAAAATTCTAAAAACGTTTTTAAAAATTCTAAAATATAATTTTTATATTTTTCATAAACGTTTTTATATAATTCTAATTTTCTAAATATTATGACAATTTAAAAACCCTAACAAATTTTAAATACTAAAATTCAAATCTAACAATTCCAATCTAAATCTTACTATTCTAATTCTCTCCAAACTAACAAAAATTACAAAGAAAAATTAAGAAACAAATGAAAAGACAAGGAAAACTTACACTTGATCCATGTTAGGTGATGAAGAATGAAGGATTGAAGAGATTTGTGGAAGATTTGGGAAGAAATCGGAAGAAATTTAGAGAGAGAAAAGAAGAAATCATTCGGATGAGAGAGAAATGAAGAAGAAGACGGTTCGTAGATTAAATCAACGAATTTCCGACGGCCGGATCCGTCGGAAATCCGTCGGAATCCGAAATTTTTTTCATTTAGGCGGTCAATCTTCCCGCGGTCTAAAAAAACCAAAGTTCGATGATATATCATGGTTTTTACCCTATTTAAGCTATGATATAAGTCCTTTTTATAGAGTATTTCTAGTGTTTTGTAGTCTTTTAGAGTCTTTTACATGTTATAGCACGTTTGGAGCATAATTGGAGATATTGGAGCTTTCTGGAACATTCTGGAGCGAAGCAGAGATTCATGTAGCTGAGACATCAAAATCACCTGAGTATCGATCGATACCAGACAGTATCGATCGATACCCGTCGAGGAAACAGAAGGATCGCGACTTATTGAAGAGTTGAAGAATTGCAGAATTGGCCCAGAAGACTTTGATATTTACAAGATGGCCCAGAACGTGTTTTAGCTATATAATTAGGTTTTCAGCCACCTGTTTAGGCTATGCTTTATTTTGTATGCTTTATTTTATACTTTGATTTTATTTTGGTTTTGAGAGAGACAAGTCTGAATCTCCCTTCGTCCGAGATCAGATCTCAAAACCTTTCTGATTATTTATTTGATGATTTATTCAGTTATGTTGATTGTTTCATTCACCATGTCTGAGTAGATCCACTTTAGGTTTAGGGTTTTCTCATAAAATATTTCTTTGAATGTTAGGTTGATTATCTGTTTAGGATTCACTATCTGAATTAGTTCTTCACCATAAGTTGTTCTCAAAACTAATTCTAGGTTGACGAATCTGGAACTTAGATCTTAGGATAATTGATTAGGCACGAGAGTGCGATTAATTACCTGATAGAACCTAGGTGAGCAAATTGATTATTCGCAAAGAGATTTGGTTTAATTGATTTGTGAACATATCAAACCTGATATTAAAGCTGATTTAGAATTTAGGATTCGCAAAGAGATTTGGAATTCCTAGGATTTAGATTTAGATAGTTTTCGCAACGAGAGTTGGTTAACTATATTTTAGTGATTTGAGTTCAAGAACCGTGCTTAATCTGAATCATGTTAGTTAATTTAGCTGCATTCATTGATTTCCTGAGAAATACCCTGAGCCTATATTCCTCCAACTGAATTTACAAACGCTTTTACTTGCAATCTTGTTTTCAATTACATCTTCTGATTTAGCTTGTTTCGGATCTATATAATCTATTGTGTGATAACTGAGTTCTTGTGTTCGACCCCTGATTTACTGCAGCAACTGCTTTAGTACTATTTAGGGTATTAAATTGAGCATATCAATTTTGGCGCCGTTGCCGGGGACTCAATTCGCCATTAGATTTTAGTTTAGAATTTCGTCTAAGTTCGTCGGTATCGATCGATACTCACTAGTATCGGTCGATACTCCGGCGATTTCTTTGTTGGTATCGATCGACACCACTTGGTATCGATCGATACTCAACGTATTTTTCTGGTTACTTACGTGCTTTGCCTAGTGTTTTGTTTGCAGGTGTATGCCTGTTCGTGAAACCAGGAGCAACAAGAGCACACAGCTAGTTGATCTATCACTGGAACAGCTAGCGCTTGTGGAACGCACAAACAGAAAGTCCAAGCAAACATCAGGGATGAACAACCCTGTGGTTTTAAGAGCTGATGAAGCTGGGATTCTGAGAGACCAAGAGGGTCACGTGTGTAATGAGAGAGGGCAGCGACTTGATGAGGCTGGGAACATCGTTGCCCCTGCTGGTATTGTTGAGATTGTCGCGCCAGCTGGGCGCGCCAACGTTGGGAATGCTGTAGGTAATCGTGGAAGAACGATTGGTGAATGCAACAGGCCTGACCAGTTTTTCGCCAATCGGTCGGCAATTCGTCCTCCTGCATTCGAGAGGAATGACTTTGAGCTGAAGCCTGCTTACTTCACTCTAGTAGGACAGCATCTCTTTCATGGTCTTCCTCATGAACATCCAATGGACCATGTAGAGAGGTTCGAGGACTTGGTCACTAGCATCAAGAGCAATGGAGTGTCCTACGACTACCTCTTCTGCAAGCTTTTCCCCTACTCTCTAGGTGGAGAAGCGACCTACTGGCTGAGGCAGCTACCTGCTGGATCGCTAACTAATTGGGAGGACACCAAGAGAGCATTCCTGATTAATTTCTACGATGATGGACGATCTGAAGATCTGAGGAATAAGATCTCTACTTTTTCTCAAGGACCTACTGAGGCGTTCAAGGCTGCTTGGACAAGATTCAAATCGTACCAGAGGGATTGTCCACATCATGGATACTCAGATGTACAGCTGCTGGGCACTTTCTACAGAGGAGTAGATTGGAGATATCAGATGGGTCTGGACTCTTCAAGCAATGGTAACTTCAACACCAAATATCCTGAGGATGCTGTTGTGTTGATTGAGAACTTTGCCTCTAGTAGTAGCACCAAGAGCGCAGATTTCGAGCGCAAGAGGCAGGCTGGAAATCAGGATGGGTCGCAGATCGCTGAAGTGAAAGCTCAGCTGGATTCTATGCACAGTCTTCTGCTGGGAAAGACAACAAAGGCCGTCCACTTTGCTGCTGAGAATGAAGTGGAAGATTGTAACTACGTTGGTGGTTCTGGTTTTCAGGGTCAGAGATCTGGGTACAACACCAATCGAAACTTCACCAACTACGGTCAGCAAGGAGGGTACCAATCCCCACCACCCAAAGCTCCTGAGAACAAGATTGAAGCTATGTTTGAAACGCTCGTTCAAGGACAGCAGCAAATCACAGTGAACTTCAATGGTAAGATGGACACCATGTACACCGATTTGAGTGAAAGGATCGAAGCTCTAAAAACGGGCCACAGGATGCTGGAGACGCAAGTAGCTCAGACTGCAGCAAATTCCAAGGGAAAGGCGGTTCAATCACACAATGCACAAGTCAATGCCATCGGCTCACGTGCAGAAAATTTCGATGCAGTTCCTGAAATCGCACAAGCATCGATCGATACTCCCCAGTATCGATCGATACCAGCCCAGACGTCTGCTCGAATGGATTCAAAAACCCGTGTATCGATCGATACCCCATTGGTATCGGTCGATACCAAGGCGATTTCTGAGAAGATACAAGATACTTCGACTGTGGTGCCTAAGGTCGTTGCAGAACGAGTGTATATACCCGGGATGCCTTATCCTAATGTTCCTGGGCTGACAAGGGAGGAATGGGAGATTGCTAAACTACAGTATATGCTGGATAACCCGAACGTGGAGCTTCTTTCTGATGAAGATGAACCTGTCAGGAACGATTCAAAAGCAGGAGTATCGATCGATACCCTGCCTGGTATCGATCGATACCCATCGCAGATCGAGCCAGAAACTGTGACTCAAGTCGTACCAAAACGATTCAACATCGCCCAATTTTGGGAAGACCAGGATACCATGTATGAGGCAGCGAGAGCTAAGGAACAAGCTGAGAAAAGAGCTCGCAACCCCAAGAAGGATTCCAATCCTGTTCCTAAACATCTCAGAGATCCCATCTCTTCAAAGCAGCTGCGTGGCTTTGAAAAGATGGTACGAAGGATTCCTGACTCGTACACCTTTGAAGAAGCTCTAGAGTGCCGTCCTCTGCTAAGTCACTTTAAGGAATGCAGAGAAACTGAGGAAGAGATTAAGGCACTCTTCATTAAGGCTAGAGGTCCACCTCCACTGAGACAGTTGACACAGAGAGAAGATCCAGGGAAATTCGCTGTTCCATGCTCCATCTCAGGAGTTGATTTCAAAGAGTCTCTTGTTGACTCAGGGGCTAGTGTCAATGTCATCTCAAAGACAATTGCAGAGAGGTTGGGGGCTACTATTCTATCTCCTAAGACATCTATCACGTTTGCAAACGATTCCACCTCACTTCCATATGGTGAAATCTCTGGTTTGCTTGTCAAAGTAGGAGACTGTCTGCTGCCTACTGATTTTCAGGTTGTAGAGATGGGTGCGACATCTGTTATGCCTATACTGCTGGGACGACCCTTCATGGCTACTGCTGGCGCGATCATAGACACGCCTAATAAGAGAATCTCTTTCTCTTACATTGACAAAGGGATCTATTATGGTGCCATTCCCCCTAGAAGTGTTCCCACACGTGCCTCTAGCATCAAGGCTATCACAGGAGAGTCGCTGGCAATTGATCTTCTGGAAGAGCCTCCTGATGAGCCTGCTACCACAGACGTTCCAGCTGAACCGCCCAACATCCAGAAGAAAAAGGCCAAGAGCAAGAAGATTGAGAATCCCCATGTCACTTTGATCCCTCAGAAGTGCGATGGGAATTCGATTGAGTACAAGGTCAAATGCAAAGGAGCCTTGAAGCCATTTTCCAAGGCTAGAGTCCTGCTTACTTCTGAGCTAAAAGAGAAAGGGCAGGAATTTGTGGACAACATGCTAAGCAAAACGCTGAAGCTAGTAATGTCAAGTGATGGAGCCTGTTTTGGTGCAAGCTCTCACTCTTATCCAGCCTGAAGGGCGTTACAGTCAAGCTATTGACGTTAAACGAGCGCTTGGTGGGAGGCAACCCACTGGTGAGTCTGTTTTTAATTCGTTTTTCTTTTTATTTTTCATTTGTTTTGAGTTTGTGTCAGGATAAAGAAGGAGCAAAACTCGAAATCGCCTAAGCATCGATCGATACCCCATTGGTATCGATCGACACTAATCGCGGATGAAAGTTCACCAAGTCGATCTAAGCATGGTATCGATCGATACCATGGTGTGTGTCGATCGACACTCGGTGTTCCAGGAAGGTAATTTCTGGTTTCTCTTCGTTTATCCTTTTCTTTTGTTTTATTTCACTGACTCTAGGCTAGATAACACTGGGGACAGTGTTGTTCAAGTCTGGGGGAGGTGTCTGCTGACAAAGTTTTTGTTTTTCTTAGAGTCAGTTGTTTTATCGAGTCAAATTGTTTTATTGAGTCAAAATTTTGTTGGAGATGATGATCCTATGCTTGAACCTATTGATTTGATTTTGTTTTTGAGTGCACAGTGTTACAGGATCAGTTCTAGATCGACTAATGAAAAATCCAAAGACTGACCAGTTGACTAGAAAACATCCATGTCTCCAGCAGAGTTCTTCTGAAGCCTGAGCCAAATTTTTGCACTTCATCAATGTGGTTAGTGTTTTGAGAGCTTGATTCATCATTCATATCTGATAAAGGAACCCATGTGTTAGGGTTATGGTATCTCTCTCCCCTGAAATAAGTTGATAGATTAAGAGCATAAAAGATTGAAATGATTTTCTTCTGAGTAGAGGGTTAGGAAAATTTCCAGCGATCCCATTATTCTACTTAAGAGGGAATGATCACACAAAGGATTGGAAGCGAGGCTAGGATTTTCCTATGATGCCATTATTCGCCTACATCCTTTGATACATAGAGAGGGAAGAACCGGGGATTTGGTGGCAAACACCATCAATACTCGCGTCTCATACCTTGATGTGTATATGCTAAGCTGAAAATAAAAAAAAAAAAAATAAGAACATAATAAGTAATAAGTCTGGGGGAGAGAAATTGATACAAGAAGTGTGAAAAGGGTGGTTCCTTTGTTATGATATTGTCTGGTAAAGAGTCTAGAAGGTTCTTGAATATTAACTGCAGAGATGAAACTGGCGATGAGGGCTTTACTTGAACAATGCTGTGGGATTTTGTGTGGAGTCTGGAAAAGCTGCGAATGTCTACGGAGAAGTACATGGTGGTTAGATCAAAAGCTGATCAGGTGACATTTGGGTACTTGGGAAAAGGGTCTTTTCGATGGTTCAGGAACAGGTGAGTCTCTACGTTTTCAAACCTCTTTCTCTGTTTAGTCTTTTATTTGCTTGAGGGCAAGCAAAGGCTAAGTCTGGGGGAGTTGATATATCATGGTTTTTACCCTGTTTAGGCCATGATATAAGTCCTTTTATAGAGTCTTTTCTAGTGTTTTGTAGTATTTTAGAGTCTTTTACAGGTCATAGCACGTTTGGAGCATTATTGGAAGTATTGGAGCTTTCTGGAGCAGTTTGGAGCAGAGCTAAAGATCGTGTTGCTGAGTACCTGTTTTCACGGCCAGTATCGATCGATACCCCCTGGTATCGATCGATACCCATCGCAGCAAGACACGACCCGCGAGTTTTCCAAGACTTGAAGAATTGCAAAAGTGCCCAGAAGTCTTTAATAATTACAAGAAGACCCCAAGTCGTGTTTTAGGTTATAAATAGGAGTTTTCAGCCACCTGTTTAGGCTATGCCTTTTTATGCTTTATTTTACTTTGGTTTTGAGACAAGTCTGATTTCCCTTCGTCCGAGATCAGATCTCAAGAACCCTTTGTTATTATTCTATTGATGATTTATTCAAACATGTCTTTTGATTCAATTGCCATGTCTGAGTAGATCCACCTTAGGTTTAGGGTTTTCTCATAAAGGATTTCTCTGAATGCTAGGTTAATTATCTGTTTAGGATTCACCATCTGAATTATAGTTCTTCGCTTAGGTTGTGTTCATAGCTAATTCTAGGTTGACGAATCTGGAACTTAGATCTTAGGATAATTGATTAGGCACGACAGTGCGATTAATTACCTGATAGAACCTAGGTGAGCAAATTGATTATTCGCAAAGAGATTTGGTTTAATTGATTTGTGAACATATCAAACCTGATATTAAAGCTGATTTAGACTTTAGGATTCGCAAAGAGATTTGGAATTCCTAGGATTTAGATTTAGATAGTTTTCGCAACGAGAGTTGGTTAGCTATATTTTAGTGATTTGAGTTCAAGAACCGTGCGTAATCTGAATCATGTTAGTTAATTTAGCTGCATTCATTGATTTCCTGAGAAAAACTGTGGGCCTATATTTTCCTCCATTGATTTACAACACTTTTAATTGCGTATTTGTTTTCGTTTACATCTTATGATTTAGCGTATTTTGGATCTATATAATTTACTGTGTGATATCTTGAGTCTTTGTGGTTCGACCCCTAGCTATACTACGACAACTGCTTTAGTATCTTAGGGTATTAATTTGAGCATATCATCCGTCGGAAATTTCTGACGGATATGGGGATATACGGTATATTTCTTGCATGTGTTTCTATTGGCGAGTCAACAGACACGTGTCCAAGTTTCAGATCCGTCGGAAATCCGTCGGAAATTTGTCACAAATTTCCGACGGATATAGGGTAAAATTGAGGTTTAGGGTTTAGGGTATGGTGATATGATTTAACAATCCCTAAACTACATGTTTCATTAAAAAAATAGTAAATTCATCAATGTTAAAGCCTTTGCATGAGTTTATAAATTTTACAACATCAAAACCTATATATTTCACATAACATCAACTATACCTTATACTATAACTTATACAAACACTTCCATCAAATTTTATAAATTCTAGATAACACATTTATTTTGAAACTTGACAAGTTCAAGCTATTGTATATACATTATAAAATTATTTATCTACAATTTCTACAAAAAAAAACCTAAACCCTATACCCTAAACCACATATTTGAACAGCCGTCGGAAATTTCCGACGGATATGAGGTGCAAAACATGATGTAAACGAGGTAAACGTGTTAAATAGAAAACACAAAAAATGCTAAGTATACATCCGTTAGAAATCCGACGGATTCAGAATCCCCGGCTAAAACTGAATCCCCCTGGCTAAAACTTGTTTCGAACTGTCATTCCCCCGGCTAAAACTGAATCATTCGGCTAAAATTGAATCCATGGGAAATTTACAAAGGATTTCCGACAGATTCAGAATCCCCGGCTAAAACTTGTTTAAGACTATTATTCCCCCAGCTAAAACTGAATCATTCGGCTAAAACTGAATTCGTCGGAATTCTGTGGGAAATTTCCGACGGATTCAGAATCCCCGGCTAAAACTAAATCTCCCCGGCTAAAACTGGTTTCGGACTGTCATTCCCCCAACTAAAACTGAATCCGTCGGAAATCCATGGGAAATTTCCGACGGATTTCCGACAGATGTATACTTAGCATTTGTTTTTTCAGTTTTCAAAGTGGATTATTACACTTAAGTATATCAAATGTTTAAGTTTATAAAAATTCCACATAACTAATACATTCTACATAACAAATATATAGTACAAGTACAAGTACATATTTTACAATGCAAAGTTTATAAAACTACTCTGAATCCGATGATGAGTAATCTGATTCTCCTGAATCGGAAGTTTCTCCAAATTTGTCTAATTCTTCCTCTGAATCCTCAAAAACCCGATCGTCTGCATGTATGGTGAAATCAACAACAGGTCGACCTCAAGGGAATGCTCGATTGAACCCAAACTTACAGAGCTTTGTTGGAGGGGTTCATGATCGGATATCCCATGAACCCTACCTCTCGGGTTTATCGATGTGACTGTAACACACGGGCCTTGCTTGTTTGTCACCCGAGGATAGGGAATATAGCATACCTACACCATGTAATAAAGTCATATAAAAATTTAACCACGGGAATGAAAAAATACTAAATTAAAAATTAATGTAAAAGAAAAAACAAACATGGTCTGTTTGTGAAGCAAGTACGAATGTCTCGTATTTATGGAGTTGTCTTCTGCTATGTAATGATGTAGCACCAAATTGGTCGTGTCGCACACCACTTCCTACTAATGGGTCGTTCCAGTCACATAAAAATGCAACACATCTCAAACCAAGCATTCTCGGGTACTGAACATCAAAAATCTCACGTACGACACCATAGTATACAAGATCACCAGACTGATACACTGTAATCTGAAGTTGTCGCACTCCTATCATCCCGAAGAATCTTAAAAGCGTACCCCCGTGTGCTATACATCACATGTGAATGTACGTTTGCTAGTGGAAAGCGCACAATTTCTTCTAACCATGTGGGAAATCTTTGTTCGTTAGCCTTCTCTGTCGTGACCTGCACGAATAAAATAAAAATTGAGTAAAATTAATCATTCATTATATATGATAGTTAAAAACAAGGCAATTAAAACACTTACATAATCTCTTAACCAACGTCCGAACTCTTCATGTTTGAGCTCCATTAGCTTGTCCTCTGTTTTGTTCGGAAATGCAAAACGTTGATATGCCATATACATCATGTGAGATTGAAGCGATCATCACGTTAACATATATATAATCAAGGACCCAATAAGTAATTAATAATTTAGTTCAATATAATACCTCTCATATTCTTCAATTCCGTCGCAATTTGTGAGAATATACATATGCAAATGATCCCGCTCCTATGCTGAAAGTCTCCGCTTCTTGCCTTTTCCACTAAGTCGTCCAATCTCTAAGAATATATGAGGAACATCGACCGGATAGAAAAGTAGTACGCCTCCGTCATCATGTCGAGCTGGTCTACGACTCTTCGTTTTGACTTGTGATGGAAAGTAGAACTCGGCAAAATATGAGGTTTCTTCATTGATGCTTTGTGTGTCAATAGAACCCTCCACTTTGCTCAAATTTTTCACCTTCTTCTTTAGATGAAACATATATCGTTCGAAAGGATACATCCAACGGTACTAAACCGGGCCGCCAAGCTCTGCTTCTCGAGGGAGATGAATTGTTAGATGTTCCATAACATCGAAGAAGGAAGGCGGAAATATCTTCTCCAAATTGCAAAGGATTACGGGTATATTATTCGCAAGGTTGCGGATACCGTCTGATGTAAGAGAGCGCGAACATATATCTCGAAAAAATGCACTAATCCATGCATAATATACATAACAAATGAATAAATAAATACTAAAGTATTGTGTAAAGTATTTAAAAATTAATTTAATAATTGTATACCTGCAATTGCTTCGTGGACATTTCGTGGTAGAAGATATGCAAAGGCAAATGGAAGGAGGCGCTGCATCACCACATAATAATCATGACTCTTCATCCAGTAAACTTCCCTTCTCCATGATCAATGCAGTTCCGAAGGTTAGATGCATATCCGTCCGAGAATCTAACACTATCGGTAATCCAGTAAAAAAACTCAGCCTTTGAAGGTTCATCCAACCGAAAAGCCAGGACCGGAGGCTTCCCGTTCCCTGTCACATGTAGTGCTCTACGAGAACAAATGTCTGGCAAGTCCAATCTAGACTTCAGATTGTCCTTCGTCTTCCCTTGGACATTGAGAACGGTGTTCATAATGTTGTCGAAAAAAATCTTCTCAATGTGCATGACATCCAGATTATGCCACAAAAGATGGTCTTTCCAATAAGGCAAATCCAAGAAAACACTCCTTTTGTGCCAATTATCTAAGTTCCCACAATCATCAATAGGATGATGCCCGTTACCACCACACTCAACGGTCATATCTGCAACAAAATCTCTGAACTACTTTCCGGTTCTTCCTAAACAATGTGGTGCTCTGACGATAAGGATGATCTCTTGGTCGGAATCGCCTATGACAATCAAACCAAGACGTTTTGCGTCCATGCTTCAATTGGAACGCATCTGTGTTATCTTGACAGTACGAGCACGATAACATTCCGTGCGTTGTCCATCCTGATAACATGCCATATGCTGGAAAATCGTTAATGGTCCACATAAGTACCAACCGCATGATGAAATTCTGCTGACAAGAAACATCAAACACATATCAATTCCATGCTCCCATAACATTTGCAGCTCATAAATCAATGACTGCAAAAACACATCGAGTGCTCTCTTCGGATACTCTGGTCCAGGAACGAGAATGCTAAGGAACAACAACTAATGTCTCATGCACAAAGATGGCGGCAAATTGTAATGTGTTACAATTACTGGCCACAATGAATATTATTTGCCGTGTTTCCCAAAAGGGTTGAAACCATCAGTACATAATCCAAGGGATACGTTTCTCGCCTCATACGCAAAACTAGGATACATTGATTGAAAATGTTTATATGCTCCTGCGTCTGAGGGATGAGCGATTTCTCTATCCGTTGTATGCTCTGCATGCCATCTCATTGCTCCCGCTTTGCGCTCTGACTTATATAACCTCTTCAATCTCTCTGTTAACGGCAAATACCACATCCGTTTATATGGCACTGACACTCTTCCACTTGTTTCCTTATACCGAGGTTTGCGACAAAAACGACATGTCGAACGGTCTGCGTCCTCTCTCCAGTATATCATACAGTTGTCGATGCATACATCTATCATCTGATACGGCAATCCTAGCCCAACAACAAGTTTCTGTATCTCATAATATGATGCTGGTGCAAGATTATCTTCTGGCAAAATGTCTTTCACAAAATCAGCAATTGCATCCACACACTCCTCACTCAAATTAAAATCCGTCTTTATACCCATCATCCTAGTTGCCGCTGATAAAGGGGAATGTCCACCTCTACACCCATCATATAAAGAATTTTTAGCAGCGTCTAACATATCAAAGAATCTTCGAGCTTCTACGTTAGGTTCTTCCCCTCTATCTCCATACTCAGCAACTGATGGTATACTTTCACAAAATTTACTTCTAAGGTACAATACTTTCTACTTCCATTGCCGATTCTTCTAAGGTAGCGTTATCCTCAATATATTGTTCACTAGTACTAGCATAATTATCCATCATTGTATCATTTTCTCCATGATAATATCAAATCTTGTAACCCGACACAAACCCATGACAATAAAGGTGTGACCATACTTCATCTATCATGATTAATCTATGATTCCGATAATTCGTACAAGGGCAATAGATTTTACCAGATTTTTTTGCTTTCTTCTGCATGAATTGCTGCAGACCTTCTTTGAATTCCTCCGTAACTAGGCCCGTCTCCGGAATTTGATGCGGCTTGTCCATCTATGATCGAAAATAATTATAAGGATCTGAAGAAGACATTTTGGTAAGGAATTGTAGATGAGAGGTTTTTTTTTTGTTGTGCTTGTAAATGAGAGAGGGTGGATACGTTTTTATAAGGAAATTAGTGCGCGGTTTCCGACGGATTTCTGACGGATTTAACGGCTATATTCAAATGGCTATGTAACGTATATAGTATTTCAAACGGCTACAATGCGTCGAATACCCGTCAGAAATTGTCCGACGAATTGTCGTTGTCGGAAATCCGTCGGCAACGTCAAACGGCTACATCATCTGTCGAAAACCCGTCAAAAATCCGTCGGTAACTTTCCGACGGAGTATTGTCGTCGGAAATCTGTCGGAAAATTCTAACGAAATTCCGATGGGTCCTGTTTTCTGACAAATTTCTGACGGATGTTACTTTCGTCCAATTAGTCGAAAATCCGTAGGAAATTTCCGACAGAATGATGGCCGTTGGAAAGGACCCTGATTTCTTGTAGTGTCTTCCAATTCAACATTGAGGATATAAGGGTTCAAAGAGAATGGGTAAAAGCAAACAAAATATGTGATCCATTATTCAGACTAGTGTTCAAAAATTATGTTAGCCAAAAGACGGATATCACTGAATTTGAATCTATGATTTTACAAACTTTAGGAAACACAAACACAGAAGGTGACCCAAACACAAGATTCTTCAACTGTTGAGGTAAGATTTCTGGGTTGTTTCACTTGTATATTAAACGGAATTGGTCGATTATTCCTTAACCTATACGAAATGTTCCTAAAATTGTTTTGTATTTGTAGTTTGATGCAGATCATGTGGCTCAGAACCGATCCTTTTTTGATACACATTCTGAGACTCACATACAAGTAGGTGCTCATGTGTAGATAAAATCTAAAGATGGCGGATGGTTTCCAGGAACAGTAACAAAGAAATCAACAAACGAGGGTGTTGATGTATATTTGTGGAGTACTCAAAACTTTTTGTGGATAAAAAAACGAAGCAAAAAAAAGTTATGGAGAGTGTCAGCAAGGAACAGATTCGTCCTCCATTGCCGGATATCGAAGGAAGTTGGAAGGGTCCACAACTATTGGACTACGTCTACGTCTTTTTTAACGGCGGCTGGTGGAAAGCCAGAGTGATGAAAATAATGACCAACCAAAGATATGGTGTTACAATGTTCCTGTCTTTGCAAGTCCGAGCATTTCGGCTTGAAAAAATCCAGATTTATAGGGAGTGGATGAATGGTGCCTGAGTTTCTCAAGTAGAGGTATTTTTTCTTCAAAAGTTTTCCTAAAACATTTATGTCACGATTTAGTAAGAATGTTCTTGTTACTTCTTAGAAAAGAAAAGGAGTTGAAACTAAAAAAGATGATGACCTCTTGGTTCAGGCTAAGAAAAGGAAGGCGGCATGCGAGTCCTATAAACCTTTAAAGAAGTTTGATGATTTGCCAATAGATAAGCTTGCGTTTCTATGGCGGAATGATGGCGAAAAGAAAAGATCTCATCCTACGAGGACTCCATATCACGCACCAAGAAACCCGTTGTTAATTGTAACGCCTCCTGTACATCCATTAATAGATCCATTTCTGACTCCTAAAATCGATAAATTTAAAAGGTTGGATGATTGGAGGAGAAGAAGAGGAGAAAGATTAGTATTTATTTCACATTTCCATTTGTTCATATCTTAAAAACTTGTTACTCCCTAACTTGTTTCATTTAATTAATGCAAAGTCAAAATTGATCGCTATGTTGTACTGCCATCATGGTTTACTCTTGTAGAAACTCCAGAAGAGCCTCTGAGCGACCAGGTGATTAGTTAGTAAAAAATTGTTTACTGGTTTTGGGTTTAAGAAAACATTCCTAAATGATTGTGATGTTTTCCTAAATTTTCAAAAAACCTTATTTCATGTTATTATTTCTAACTATTTCTTTTGTGTACCGTTTGTTTATGCTCAACGTTTATGCATCAAATAGATGTGACATTATCATTGTTTGCTTTGAGAAAGCATAATTATGAAGCATACTTCCATAAACACTATCTCCCTCGAGCTGCATTCATCAAAACATCGTTCTTCAACGCGTTGTCGTGCAGCTACGACAGATTCAAACGTGAGCCGAGTCCCATATTTATTGGAGGCTGTGTTGATGGCGTAAATAGGAAAGATCATCCAAACAAAGCCTGGGGGACAGATGTTGAAGTCATCTACGGACTTACCTATGAGAAGAAGAGCATGCATTGGATTGGAATGGTAATCAATGTGAAGAAGCACACAATCACTAGAATCAGTTGTGGGCATCCAACAGAGCAAGCTGATTCAGTCCTTACTCATGTGCAACAATTTGCAGGTAAGTATTTAGGCTTGTTAATCAATTGTTAGTTGAGAATTTTTTCTATTTTAAAAGTTCCTAAAAAACGTTTTTAAAATGGTGCAGAGATGATATCCGTTCTGATGTGTGTTGCTGCAAACAAAGCAGTTACTGACAAGGAACGAGTTCCTTACAAAGTTGACAAACTAGAAGGGAAGAGTATCCCTAAGACCAATTATGTGGAGAATTGTTCTCTTTTCGTGTTGAAGATGATTGAATGCCATTCAATGGGGATTAAAGACATGTCAAAGCTTGTTGATGATACTTCAGATGACATAAGAAGCAATATGGCGTGTAGTCTCTTTGAAGAGTTGGGTGGTGATAAAATCTCAGACTCTACAGGTCTTCCTATCTGAAAATGGTGACTTTAGAAAGATACATATGAAATAAATTTGATATTAGAAAGAAAATATCTACGGTTCATTCTAACGATAAGCCTATCTTAATTTCATGTAAAGACAATATGAAGACTTGATACAAATGTTGAAATGATCCATTTATGAACATATATAACGCATTTTGGAAAGCGTTCCTAAATCAACATTCTACGTATTTAGGAACAATTTAGAAACATATATAACTAATTTAGGAAAGCCTTTTTAAATCGACAAGAAAACAAAAAAGTATGATTTCACTTAAGTCATGCAAAGACAAACTATAAAAGACTATATTACATGTTGATTTCCATGCGTAAATGAAGCATCCGAACATGTGTTATTGTTTTCCTACACAAAGAAAGAAAGATACAAATGATGAAAAATGATAATTTTCTTGAAATGCAACGTATTTATGAACCATTTAGGAACTTATATAACGTATTTAGGAACGCTTTCTTAAATCGACAAGAAAACAGAAAAAGACTAAACTAATTCATCAAAGCACAGATAACCCCTCATTTACCCCCTTGATCAAAGACTATTGAAAAACCCCAAAAACCCTACCTCCCGATTAAAAACACTTCACGTGAATCTTCACCTCACCGAAAAAATTTTCTCATCGGAGATATCATCGCTGGATATTCCTTCGTTGGACATTGACGGAATCAATTTCTCTCATCTCGAAACTTCTCATAGCCCAAAATCGATTTCCCGGAGCTAGATATTCATTGGTCGGACTTTGACGGAATCAATTTCTCTTTTCTCGAAGTTTCTCATAGCCCAAAAATCGAGGTAGATTTTTGTACCATATCATTGGGGTTTTCGTGTCATATCATTGGGATTTTCGTATCATATCATTGGGTTTTTCGTATCATTAGGGTTTTCGTGTCATTGATGTTTTCGTATCATATCATTTGGTTTTTCGCAGCTAAATCTAGAATTTCGTATCATATCATTGGGGTTTTCTTTCTCTTAATAAGTGCTTAGTTATTGTGTGAGTTATGTGTGGATTTCCTTGTATCTTTGATCATTTTGGAAGCATTTCCTAGTTTAACTGCTTTTTTGATGTGTTTGCACTTGTATCTTTAATTCATTTTGGAAGCATTTCCTAGTGTAGCTGCTTATTTTGATGTGTTTGCACTTGAATCAAAGAAAATGATATGCAATTTTGGAGTTTCATGTGTTAATTCATGTAAAAAGCTTGTTGATTGTAGTGTTTCTAGGAATGTGTTACGAGAAATGTCTATTTTTTTTTAACAGGTGAAAACACAATGGCTTCGTATCCTCTGAGTATCACGCTGCCTAAGCTTCATTTTGCCATAAGAAATTAGCCAAATCAGAATCAAGGGGCGGATATAAACCAGTTCGCAAAATTCAAGAACATTGAGGAAGTCCAAAAATTTCTCTCGGCTGTAGAGTTCCAGAAGATAAAGGAATCGTTTTTGGGACCAATTCTGAAATTCTGTTCAAGAAAACATTGTATGTCGGGGAAACTTATCCACTGTTTGCTGACGAGATCATTAATCACGAAAAAGGAGTTGTGGTTCCACTTCGGAGCACAACCTATGAGATTCTCAATAAGAGAATTTCATATGGTCACATGCTTGAAGTGTAGTGAGTGGAAAGCCAGAAAAAGATACAGAAGAATCCGAACAGAATGAGTATGATTGGGGCAAACTTGAAAACAGACATACAACGGAACAACTCATTAAGGTGCTGAGTGAAACTGACGAGGATGCACTTGATGAGAGGTTCTCTCTCGGGATGTTGATTTTGATTAAGAGCCTTCTATTTCAGAGGTACAAGGTGTACATGTTCTCGAAAACATTTATCGATAGAGCACATAATAAGAGTGTCTTGATGAATTATCTATGGGGTAGAGATGCTTTTGATCTACTGTTTGAACAGATCAATAAGCGTGTTCCATCGGATCCGAGAAAGGGCAGCTACGATCTATATGGATTCACGTATGCTTTGCAACTGTGGATGGTGGAATATGTGCCTTCGTTGCAAATTGCCTTCAGCACAATAAGTAGTGGGGAGCAACGGTCCGCTTTCCTCTGTGAGAAATACCTTCATACATCGGCTCCAAATATTGTTCAAGTTACGACCATTGAAAAAATTTGAGATGTAAGTTCTTTATTTTATTAGTCAAATCATTGATTTAGTTTCGTATTTTAGCTTGTTCACCTCACTGGATTTCTCAATTTGGGGAGGTCTTCTTAATTTTCAGGAAGGATTCATAGTAATTTAGAAAAGTGTTCCTTAACATTCAATGATGCAGTGTTTTTTGATTCTCTGTTGTGCAGCTGCCGGTCAAATGCATTTTACCTCCGATACCAGAAGATCCAGAAGACATTATCTCGTTGGAAGACAATGACGATCAAGATCTGGATACAATGGTTGCTGCTATCATGAAGGATTACAAGATGACTGCAGAAGACTAGACGAGAGGAACTCTGGATTCGAGGCGATGGATCAAGTCAACCTGACATCTTATCGATTTTCAGACGCGGAGAAAGCTAGACCATCATTTGATTCGGGAG
Source organism: Eutrema yunnanense (assembly GCA_002933935.1). Taxonomy (NCBI): domain Eukaryota; kingdom Viridiplantae; phylum Streptophyta; class Magnoliopsida; order Brassicales; family Brassicaceae; genus Eutrema; species Eutrema yunnanense. The sequence goes on from PKML01074064.1 coordinate 141,741, forward strand.
AGTGTCTCATGTCGAAGCTAAATAATCTCTGCAAGACAGTTGACGAAGGTTTCGATAAGATCAATAGTCGCTTGACTGGAATAGAGAAAGTGCTGGGAATATACAAGAATCATCCTTCACGTCAAGAAAAAACAAATGATAATGTAAGCTCACTAATTCTTTTCCTTTGTTTTTAAAAGTTTAGTGAGATTGTTTTGAAATAACGGTTTTCATATTTCGTTTTTGCAGTCTAAGACATATGGTTTGGATAAGATCAATTCCTCTAGCAAGCCTCGACCCAATACAAATGAGTAGGTAATGTTCTGAGCTTTTCGTTTCCTTTCAAACTCTCTATCTTAAAATTTAAGAAAGACTTCCTAAAACTTCTAGAAAGCTTCCTAAATATGTAGAAAAACATACTAAAAGTTACCATTAACTCTTTTTTTTTTGGTAGCATCATGACACAAATGGTGGGATCCATCCATCTATCAATTCTCCAACTATCCAACAAGACAACCAGACTATTGGAGAGTTTGCCGATGGCGGAACCCACAGAACCCAAACAAAGGAGTTGACCCATACACGGGATTATTCAACTATTGAGGTAAGGTTTCTGGGTTTATGACATGTATTTTAAACATTTAGTAAAATCTTTCTAAACGTGTATGAAAGGTTCCTAAAACCGTTATGTGTTGGCAGATAGATGAAGACAAGCAATGCGAAGAGGAGTTAAATCCTGATGACCAAACACAGGAGATAAAAACGATACAATTGTTGAGGTACAATTTCTGGTTTTGCAATATAGTTTTAAAACATCTAAAACCTATCTTTTTACAATTTCTGTGTTTTTAAAATCTTTAGGAAACACAAACAGATGAGATTCGTGCCGATGGCGGAACCCAAACAGAGGAACACGGGATGATTCAACTGTTAAGGTAAGGTTTCTGGGTTTTTGAATGTATTTTAAACATTTAGAAAAGTCTTCATAAACGTGTTGAATCATAAAAGTCTTCATAAACGTTCCTAAAACCGTTATGTGTTTTTTCCGATACAGTCCTCTTTGTTGTTCAGTAAGAGTCCATCAAAATATCAAACTCCATTAGCAGAAAGTTATTTCTCTTTTGCTGATGGAAAAATCCAAACACAGGATGGTTCTCAACAAGATGAATTAGTTGTTGAGGTAAGATTACTGGATTTTTCACTTGTTTTTAAAAACATTTAGTCAAGTTTTCACAATTTATGTTTTTATAATTTTTGAATTTATGTTTTTACAATCTTTAGGAAACACAAACAAACAAGGTGACCCAAACACATGACGCTTTACTTGTTGAGGTAAGGTTTCTGGGGTTTTTAACATGTATTTTAAACATTTAGTAAAGTCTTCATAAATGTGTATGAAAGGTTCCTAAAACCGTTATGTGTTTGCAGATGGAAGCAGAGCATGTGGTTCTGATCTAGTCCTCTAAAGATCAAACGAAAATAGAAGAGCCTCATAATCCATCAGAGCCCGTTGTTACCATATTTGGCACATGTCTTCAGAATGAAATTGGTCAATACAATTGCTTTTTGAATGTTATCATACAGGTAGCCTTCATTATCATAAACTGATTGATTTCTTGGGTATCAATGTCTATAGTATATAGCTTAAAAGATTTCTATTTGTTGAATGCTATTTTTTTGGATATAAGTCTCTATGAAATCTGGAGATGTTTCGGGCTGAGTTCTTGCGGAGTTCAACACTAAAGCACCTTCACGTGGGATATCCTTGTGTTGTCTGCTCATTGCATGGAATTTTCACTGCTTTAGACTGCTTCGAGCAAAACACAAAAATAACATGTGGATCCTTCATCTCTCAGGATTGCTTTGATTAGTTTGAAGCCAATTTTCTTCAAACAGGTAAAAAAATTGATTTCTGGTTTTAAATGTTTATCCTATATAGAATAGAGTAAGCTTTTGTTTATATCAAGTAGCCTAAACGTGGGCGTCATATGGTGGACAAGCTCAGATGAACGATGCTTCAGGAGTATTGGATTTCATTTTCGACTGCTTTCATAGCTCATTTGCTCAGAGCTCAAGCGTGTCTGAACCAGAATCTTTGGAAAGCAACTGTACGGGTAGATGGGAGTGTGCCACCCCCACATGTATTGCCCACTCTATTTGGAATGAAAATTTTAGACCAAATGATTTACGACAATGTGAGTTGAAGTCCAGGCGTATGAAGTTCACTTCTTTTTTCCATCACATCAACATTAGTGCCCTGCTGACCATGAAGGTGTCATATGAGTGTTCATTAGACTTGAGTTTTCACATAATTGATTGGGTAATTCACTGTGGTTTTGCCCCACTTTATTAACCGTTAATGCATGGATATAGCGTCATGAACTAAACTTACCTGACGGATATGTGGAGTTAAGGTGTGAGTTTAGATTGATATCGTGGAAAAAAGAGAGGAGAGACTCTGGAGTTAATAATTCATTTTCTCTCAGTATTGAAATAGAGGAGAGACTCACATTTACACAAACTTATTCATTACGATCGGGATGTCGTTTTAAAGTTTTCCTTTAGAATTATCTAGTTCTTCCAAATGTATTTATACTAAAGACCAATGTTCAAAAAATCGCTAGGCGCTAGTCGGGCGGTCGGGTTCCGTCTAGCGCCTAACTCAAAAATCAGCGCAGTGATTAGTTTTTAATATTATTTTATTTAATTTATATTAAAAATTAATATATGATGTTAAATATGCATTATTATGTGGAGAAATATGTATTAATAATACTAATATATTGTATTTTAATATTATTTTATTTAATTTATATTGAAAATTAAATATATGATATTAAATATATAATTATAAATTTGAAATGGATCCAAATCCAACAAAAACTCAATATTTAACATCATATATTAATTTTTAATATAAATAAAATAAAATAATCATTGATTAATCGCCGATTTTTTTAAAAAAGCGTTGAAGTCGGAAAAAAATCCATTGACCGACTTTCTTCCCCGCCTAGACATAAATCGGGACGGTGAACCGCTGCTTAGCGCCTAAATAACCGATTAATCACGTAGACAGCCGATTTTTTGAACAGAGCTAAAGACCAAATCGGTGAAACTTAGTCATAAAAACACAAAATAATAAAATATTACTAGATGGATAAAAATTATCCATTCTCAACAAGTTAGAATTTGTTTTGACAATTTTGCCCAGTTACCATTTACGGATTAGGAGTTGTTATTGGGCTTCATTTGGGCTCAACAAAAATGTAGTAGCCTTGGGTCCGATAGGAGGAGTGAGAAGGAAGGCATTGGGGGGTGTGACAGATTTATAAAACCGCCGCCGTATCTATTGCCCCAGTCCCAAAACCGCCGCCGCATCTCCCTGGCCGTCTTATTTCGGGGAACTCCATAGGTACTTTGAGGTGACAATCCCGTCAGCTCTCTTCACCTTGTTTGTGAATCAAGAGGAGTTTTGGTTTGGCTTTTGATCCATCGAATCTGACTTCCTTTTTCTAGATATTTTTCCCATTGCGATGGTGGTTGATAAGAAGGAGAAGACAGAGTCTGAATCTTCGGGTCAAGTGGTGACTCCATGGGAAGTCTTGGTCAAAGACGACGAGAAAATCGACTACGACAAGCTTATTGACAAGTTTGGCTGCCAGAGGATCGACGAGTCACTGATTAATCGTGTTCAAAGACTGACTTCTCGTCAACCACACGTATTCCTCCGCCGTGGTGTCTTCTTCGCCCACAGGGATTTCAATGAGATTCTGGACGCGTATGAGAGGGGAGACAAGTTCTATCTCTACACTGGAAGAGGACCTTCATCAGAAGCTTTGCATTTGGGGCATTTGATTCCTTTCATGTTTACCAAGTAAGTGACCTCGATCCTGGAGCCCTTCGCATTGAAGATTTCGATTGCCTTAAAACTCAAAATGGCTTGCAGATACTTGCAAGAAGCTTTCAAGGTTCCCCTTGTTATACAGCTCACAGATGATGAAAAATGCATGTGGAAGAACATATCTGTAGAGGAAAGTCAAAGACTTGCCAGGGAAAATGCGAAAGATATAATTGCTTGTGGATTCGATGTAACAAAGACATTCATTTTCTCGGACTTCGACTATGTTGGCGGGTAAGTGAAATGCTCGAACCCGAATTTTCCTACGCAGTGGACTTTTGGCTCCACCATTCTTGGCCGAACACTTAGACAGATTTCCATGTGTTAGATGGCTTTAATCCTCACATCCATTTTGGAGGTGTTTTTGTATAGATAGGGGTGGAATCCCTCATTTGTAATCATCCATCCGTGACATTTAGCTCATAAGATAGCTCTTATACTGTATCCTATATGTGTTTGGGCTTTGATGTCTACATTACAGTTTACCTGGCTGATGATGATGTGCGAAAACTTTTGTGTGTAGTGCTTTCTATAAAAATATGGTGAAGGTTGCAAAGTGCGTTACACTTAATAAGGTGACTTTACTCTCTCTATATCCTTGAATTGCACAATGTGGCTGATTGTGTTTTATAGTTGCTTTGAGTTCCTTGTTTCATTTTTATATCTCTTTCGTTGCTAGGCTATGGGAATTTTTGGCTTTTCCGGTGAAGATCATATCGGGAAACTCAGTTTCCCTCCGGTGCAGGTACGTCTTTTTGGTCCTGTTGGTGTGGGTACGTGAATTCTAATGCATATCGACTTATCATATTTGAATTGGATAATTGTAACTTGCAGGCAGTTCCATCTTTTCCTAGCTCTTTCCCACATTTGTTCCCTGGGATGGACAATCTCCGTTGCTTGATTCCTTGTGCAATTGACCAGGTGTGTTGTTTTCTTTATATCTGAACCTGTTTGGTTTTGGAAGATAAGTAACTTCTCAGTGGTGTAAAATGTCTGCCAGCTTTGAACACTTTCATCCAAATTTAGTCTCTCTTTATGTTCTTCGTGTATCATTTATCTGTGCTGCGTTTGTACTTATATAAATTACAACCAATCTTTGCTTTTGATTTTTTTCAGGATCCTTATTTTAGAATGACTCGTGATGTTGCACCTCGGTTAGGCTATAGCAAGCCTGCTCTTATTGAGTCATCATTTTTTCCTGCTCTGCAGGCAAGTGTTTTCTTAACTAGTCTAATTAAGAAAATGTACAACCACTCTTTCAGTTTTTCAAATTATTGAATCCTTGGTCACCTTGTGCAGGGAAACAATGGAAAGATGTCTGCTAGTGATCCAAATTCCGCTATATATGTGACTGATACCGCAGAGGACATTAAAGAAAAGGTCAAACTCTATAGATTATTAGATACCAGTCTTGATGACGAAATCAGACCATCGGTTCCAATATCTGAACTTGACGTGGTTCCATATGCAGATAAAAAGATATGCCCGTAGTGGTGGGAAAGACACGATGAAGGATCAAAAAAAATACGGAGCAAATGTGGAGGTACCAAATTCTGTTGTTTCTCCTCCTCGCCTTACTCTGTATAGTGTCAACTCGCAATTGTGTTCCTCGTGCAGTTATATCCAATTGAAAGTTAGGAAATGATATTCTCTTATTTAGATCCTAAAAGTGGCGTTGGTAATACCAACCTTTCCTCATATGGGAACAATCAATCACCTACCTGGATTGGAATTTTCCAAGGACTTTCTGTTAAGTAATTGACTATGTAACCACTGTATCTATAACAATACCACATTCTTGCAAAAACTGTTTTCTTGATATTTTGATCCTATCGGTTTTGGTACAAATAATAAACTAAGTCTAATTTTTCTGGTAATCTCTTTTCTACTATTTCACAGGTAGACGTATCGGTAAAGTATTTGAGTTTCTTCCTCGAAGATGATTCTGAACTTGAACACCTTATAAAGGTACACATGTCAATGAGTTTGTTATTAAATCACTACGGAGAAGGAAGATTATGTCGTTATCGAGGTTTTTCTGAATAATTATACCATATATATTTCAGGAGTATGGAGAAGGAAGAATGCAAACCGGAGAAGTGAAGGAGCGACTCACTGAAGTTTTGACAGAAATGGTGGAGAGACATCGCAAAGCTCGAGCTGCTGTTACCGATGAGGTAAAATCGTTATTCTCAAACTATCAAGATTAATTATCTGATTCTACTGAATTCTTACACACAAAAACATCAGATGGTGGATGCATTCATGGCCGTGAGACCTCTCCCAAGCATGTTCGAGTAGGACCCAGAAACCCTTGTGGCAGCTCCTCGCAACTTCTGAGCGTTGTTTGATTTTCTCTTCACTTGGAATTAGACATCTTTGGATCTATAATTGTTTCAACGTCTGAGCGTTGTTTAATAAGACTAGAATGCATCACAAACTGGAATGAAATCTAAGGAGCGAAGCCAAACTACCCCGATTAACACCGAAATCAAAGACAGAGAACGGCAGACGATCAGATCGGAGAGCATCCATAGCGACTGCGACGAAGATGAAGAAAATTGCAAGCGTAGACACATAATACCATATTCAGATACACAAATCAACTGATCATAATGGGGACAAGCGAGCCGGGCCACCGAGGCTGAAACGAGAAGACAAAGATAGGGAAGGCTTGAGGAGATCTGGTCGTAGACAAGCTATTGACCACATCCAGACCACGTCGGCATACAAACCCCCACAAAAAAGAGTAGACACAAAGACTAGATTTAGATCGAGATCTACAAAAAGATCGATCAACAGATCCAGTGCATTCCGCTTCGCATCAAGATCCATTCAGTTCTGACCCTTTTGCCTCTCCTGCAAAACCGCAACTTCACCGAACGAAGCAGCCAATAAAATTCAAGCCCAGAAACTATAAACAAATACATGAAAAGGCTACAGACATGGAAAGATCGGCGTTGGCGCTAAATGATAACACCGTATTTTTACCCGTTTTCACCATTATTTTCTGATTTTTTTACAAGTGTTTTATTTGCTTTTAAGTACTTTTATCACAATTTTCACATATTTGTAGTTTCAAAACTCTTTTCAGGTTACTTAGGTAAAAACTTTGCAAATTGAAGAAAATCAATATTTTCCGCTCAGCGTCAAGCGGTCAGAAGTATGATTTCAAATGAAAACCTTCTCACCGTCTGATCCAGCTCGAATTTAGACATGTTAAAGAGGGACCAGCTACCTTTCCATTGCAATTGGTTTAACGAAGATCCAAGGGTTCAATCAAAAGATACGTGAAGATCAAAAGGCTCCGTCAAGCAGCATCCACTCCGAGTCCTAGACCCGCGGCCAAGCGTCCTGTCACCACGACTCCAGCTTCCGAATCTGCGGCCAGGCACTGTCTCGCCCCGACTCCAGACCCTGGACCCGCGGGCGTGTCCAATCAATTCCAAGAGCCCAATTTTAAGCCCGTTCAATTTAATTCCCGGAGAAACCCTAAGTGCCGTGAAGCAAAAGCAGAAACACTATAAATATGTGTCTTTAGCAACCCTAAATCGTGTGCCTTAAGCCCCATTAGTTTTATTTTATTGTTCTTTAATTTTTGCGTCTTTACTTTCGAGATTTGTAAGAGAAGCTTGTCTCGCGACTTCGATCTCTTCATCTCTTTCTGCTTTTATTCATATTTTTATCATGTTAAGCTCAACCATGGCTGAGTAGTTTTCTTATTGGGTTTTAAGGGAAAATCGATGGGGACAAGTGTTCGATAAGGATTTCATGTTTTATTAGCCATATTCTAGATCTCATCTCTTCTAAGTTATTATTAATGCATGAAGTTAGTGTCATGAACTAGCTACTGATTTTAGGGGCGATAAATTATGACATTACTATTATTAAACCGAACATAGCTTCAGAAGAACGAAATCGCTATAGGAGACGAAAGCTATCTATAGAGTATCGTGAGCAAACGAAACTTGTTGATAGTGCGTGATCCCATTCGCGGCCAGAGACGAAAGCTACTGGTCGAGTTGATGGTGAATAGTTTATTAGGATTACGACAGCAGACTAGTCATACATCCGTGTTTTCCAGTTCCATGAGCATACTAGAAACCGATTTTTAAAGAGCTTTTAATTCATGTTTGAATCGAGCATCCCTAGATAATCCCGGCTGACCCAACTCTCGTTTTTATTAGTCTCCCAATCTATTTTTACCTTAGCTTTTATTTACTTTTCTGTTTTGCAAACTTTACAACTTCAACCAAAACCCTATAAAAACCCCTTTAGTTTTAGAACCCGATTACTTCTCTCACCTGTCTGAATTTGCAGATTAAGAACGAGCTCTCCCCGTGGATCGACATCCTAAGTACTACAAATGCATTATGTGCACTTGCAGACGCCTAGGGTTTTATAAAGGGAAAATTGCATTTTTAACCTTCAAAGTTGAACTCACCAGCACTTTAAACCTTGAGACTTTACCACTCTCACTATGAACCATGAAGGTAATAAAACTGACACTTCAAACTCTCAAATTAACCGCCGATTTTCCGCCGTCAAATTTTTAAACGGAACCGTTAACAGAGTTAACGGAACAGTGATTTTTTGTTATAAAATAATGACTTGGATTTTTTTTATTAAAAATATTAATATTAAAAATTAATATAATTAATTAATTACTTATTATAATAGTTTTTAAATAAAAAAACATAAAATAAAAAAAAACAATTTTTTTTCTTCTTCTTCTCTCCTTCCTCGTTTCCTTAGTGGCTCTTACCTGGGTCATTCCTCCATCTTTTAATGAAACAACCCAGATTTCGATTGTAAAAACCAAATATTTCTTTTCTTTTGTTTTTGAGGATTTTGTTAGTTTTTCATTTCTTCTTTATGGTTATAATTCCCTTAAATCGATCGATAATTTGATCCAATCCCTTCTAATTACTCTATCAATCGAGAAACCCGAGACGGAAGCCATGAGATCTGATTCCCAAAAAGATTAACGACAACACCTTGAGCCATCATCATCATCATCATAATCAGACCCGAGCATCCAGAAAGAATCTCCGTCGTTTGCTACATATCTTTAATTGCGTTCTCGAGCTATCATTGAGGTGGGAATTCGATGATGCGGTGGAAGAGAAATCCAATTGGTTCAGATTCGTGGAAGAGAACAGAAGGATTATATGGTGGAGATCCATCTGGTATTACCAAAATCGTTGTTAGGACAAATGAGTCGTCTTTGGGTTTGTTGTTTAGACAAATGGGTCATTTTTGGGTTTGTTATTGAATGAATTAGAGCTTGATATGTGGGTCTGGCATTTTATGCTTCTAGAATCGACTCGTCCTGAGCTTGTTACGTTGGCTTGTTGTTGATGGAGCTTTGATTGTTACGGTGCCAAGAAGAAATCGCGATGAATCTGAAAAAATCTGAAGTTATGGAAGATCAACGAGACGCTCTGAAATCGCGATGAACCGGGAAAAAATCAGAAATCGCGATGAAGGAATTTGTGAATACCTTCATTGAACGAGGTTGGAGGATGAATGATGGAAGGTGGAGGAACGAGGTAGCAGACGGAGGAAACGAGGAAGGAGAAGAAGAAAAAGACTTTTTGTTTTTTTTTCCCTATTTTTTTTCGGAAATTAATATTATAAATAATTAATTAATTAATTTTTAATATGATTTTTAAATAAAAAAATCCACGTCATTATTTTATAACAAAAAATTACTGTTCTGTTAACAGAGTTAACGGTTCCGTTTAAAATTTTGACGGCAGGAAGTCAGTGGTTAATTAGAGGGTGACACCTTTTTCTGTTAACTTTCTGTTATGTTTTGTTTTGTTTTTTTTAAAGGTTTTTGAAACATGGATCTTCCTCTGGCGCGAGGATTTTACATTCTGTGTGATGCTCGTTTTTCTCACAAGTCACAGCCGTGGCATGACCGCGACTCCTACATGGATCAGAGCTTTCATCTGAACCACCACACAAGAGGACATCGCAGCCACGAGAAATCAATTGTCGAAGTCTTAAAAGAACAAGGAATTTACAAGAACCACGACCCCTATTCAACTTACAAAGCCCAAGGCGCCACCTGTGAGTTTCTCTATGACGAGGAGAACACGAGATACTGCAATGCTATGACTGAATCGAGACGAAAAAAGCTTAAGTCCGATCTTAAGAAATTTTTGGATGGAAGTTATGAGATGAAGACTGTCACCCAAGCCGATGTAGACGATCTTCTCCGACATCACAACGAAGATGCTCTAGAAGACGACATGCATTGGGTAGCTTCTGAGATAGATGGAGTACCCGCAATCAAATTGGTTAGAAAGAAGTCATCAGATGAAGGATACTCAGATTCTCAGCCTCATGACATCGAAGCCAAACATCAAGGAAAATAAGGACTTGTTTCAATTCCTAGTGACGACTTCATCTCTATCGATTCATTCATTCAAGATCACAAGTCACCTCCACTCGACGAGCCAAAGCTTTCCTCTCCTTCAACTCCTCACCACCTTGAGTGTGAGACAAATCTCGTGAAGGAGGACACAATAATGGAAAAATCAGAACCACCATTGGAGACACTTTCTAAGATGAAGGATCCCGGGAAGTTTGTTGTTCCATTCTCGATCAAGGGAGTGAACTTTCGTGATTCTCTTTGTGATACCGGATCTGATTTGAATCTCATACCAAAGACCATTGCAGAGAGTATAGGTATTTCGATCTTTCATCCCTCTAAGATTTATATTCACTATGGAGATTCTTCTTGTGCAGCTCCAATAGGTTTCATACCCGATTTGCCTCTTCAAGTGGAAAATTACCTTGTCCCTACTGATTTCCATGTTGTGGAGTTAAGAAAGAGAGCAAAAAGACCGTTGATCCTTTGTGTTTCGTTCCTTGTATATGTTGGAGCACTCATCAACTATCAAAAAAGAGAGCAAAAAGACCGCTCTAAAACTCTATTTTACGAAGGTCTCCGAGCTCAACTCTTAACGCGTTCTATTTACTCCTTGTTACATATCGGTTACAACAATTTAGCCTCTAAGCATGACAGGACATGAGAAAAGGCTCTTCGACTGTGATACAGCACCCTGCCTTCACAGTCTCTCACAATCCAAGCTGCACCGGATTAAATCGATGAATTGAGTCAACGCTTTAATGAAATAGAATAAATCGTATAAAACGATTAGCACTAATAACGTTAGCACCAGCACAATTCAAACAACTGGAATCAATTAGAATTAATTGGTCCAATAACGTTACGTTATGATAACTATTTAATTCAACCAATTACAAGACACTAACAGAAGTGATAATTGGACCAAAAGCAAAAACATGCCTTTCACATAACCAGTTTTTCAACACGATAAAAACCCGGTTGAAACAAAAGTCAAGCTTTGATTAATCGTTTATCAGAAGGTGATCAAGCCGGTGAAAAACCATGACGAAACCCGAAGCCGATTAAAGCTAAATGAGTCAGAAATAATTTTTTTGACTCAAACAAGACTAAATCCGATTAATCGATTGCGATTAGAAATAGATTTGACTCTAGTTCAAGAACAAACGCAAAATTGCAGAATTAAAACAGTGCAATTTAAAAGCATGAAGCACGCAAATTGCATGAAAGCAAAAGAGAAACTTTGTTCTTTTCTTTCTCTTCTATTTTTTTACAGCATAGAAAATGTCTTTTATACAAAAAGCAAAAACCCTAGTGTCTTAGGACAGATATCTGAATCAACTGGTGTTTAGATCATCAAGGGCTGAGAATTTATTTGAGAGTTTGATCTTATCTTCTTCCTCCGTACGATCTCTCGTCACTCTATTCTTCATTAATGAAACTCTGTTTTTGTTGGAGAGGTAGTTGGAGGTTGAAGAAGCTTGTCGAGTGGGCCTTGACGTCTGAATTGATTTGGGCTGTTCAATGTACTGGCCCATAATTGATTTCATCTCATTAATTTGACCGCTGCCGTTTTGCTTTTGCTTCGGTGATTCAATAGCCCCTCTCAAACTGGGTGTAGGAGGAGCATCTACACCGAGTTTGTATCGCAGAGAACAGAAAGCATTGTAGGGAAGTGATTTCGTAAAGATGTCCGCAATCTGTTGAGTACCTGGAATGTGTGTAACCAGAATAGCTCCAAGTGCAACACGCTCACGAACGTAATGATAGTGAACGCCAAAGTGTTTCGTCCTTGCGTGATAAGCAGGGTTTGTTGTGAGATACACAGCTGAGAGATTATCACAGAACAGTTCAGGTGTATTATGTAATGGAACTCCAAGCTCTTTCAAGAGAGAAACAATCCATGTAATTTCTCCAGCCGTTTCCGACAAGGCTCTGTATTCGGCCTCAGTCGAGCTTTTGGCCACTGTTTCTTGTTTCTTTGAAGACCAAGAGATGAGATTTTGTCCTAGGAATGTACAATAACCTCCTGTTGATCTTCTCGTTACGGGACATCCCGCCCAATCACTATCACAATAAGCCCTTAAAGTGAAATCTGAATTCTTACTGAATGAGATCCCAAAATTAATTGTTCCTTTGATGTACCGTAAGATTCTTTTAAGAAGACTGAAATCTGAGACAGAGGGAGCGTGCATCTTCTGGCACACGTAGTTGACTGCAAATTGGATGTCCGGACGAGTAAGCGTAAGATATTGAAGCTTTCCTGCAAGACTTCGAAAGTAAGTTGGATTGGAAAATAACGCAAACTGATCAGGTAGTCTGTTTAGTTGCAGTGGCAGAGGTGTTGGCATTGGGGCACATTCACTCATGTCTGCAACAGCTAGCAAATCTTCTGCATATTTTTGCTGTGATAAGAAGAGCCCCTCTGAATGGAATTGAGCTTGAATACCAAGAAAGTAGTGTAGTTTGCCCATGTCTTTCATGCGGAACTGTTTGTTTAGTTCCGTAAGAAGGCCATCAAGGGCTGTAGAATTGTTTCCGGTTATCACCATATCGTCTACATATAGAAGTAACATTATGACATCTTTGTTCTTCGTGTAGACAAACAAAGAAGGATCAGGAATGCTGCAGACGAATCCAAACTCAAGGAGGAAATTGCTAAACTTGTCAAACCATGCTCTAGGAGATTGTTTGAGTCCGTAGAGGGATTTGTGCAAGAGACAGACATGATCGGGTTTGGTTGGATCAACGAACCCTGCTGGTTGTCTCATGTAAACTGTTTCATTTAGATCACCATGTAGAAAAGCATTTTGGACATCCATTTGCTTTATTTCCCAATTCATGATTGTGGCTATATGTAAAACTGATCTCACAGTTGCACTTCTAACCACTGGACTGTAAGTTTCCCAATAGTCAATTCCTTCTTCTTGGTCAAATCCTTGAGCTACTAACCGAGCTCTGAGCTTGTGTAAGGAACCATCTGCATGTAGTTTTGTTCTAAAAACCCATTTGCTTCCTAGAACATGCATTTGTGAATTATAGGGAACAAGAGACCATGTATTTGTGTCTTGGCAATTCCTCATTTCTACATTCATTGCTCCTGTCCAGCCTTTATCCTTCAATGCTGCAGTTACAGTTTTAGGCTCAGGATATGTCGTTCTTTGAGTTAGTAGAACATATCTTGGGTTTGGTTTTCGAATGCCAGATTTAGATCTAGTATTCATAGGATGTCCAGGGTTGAGAGAGGCAACTTGGTCAGTGGAAGATGTAGTACTTGCAGACGGATTCTGAATTGGAACTTGAGAAGAGCTTGAGATGTCTGTTTGAACTGCAGAAGATGGAGCACTGTCGCCTATAGAAACAGGATCAAGGCCTGTCGTACGCTCAGAATACTCATTTTCTGCAGTAGGAGACATCTCTTGCTGAGCTGAGACTTGTGGTGAAGGAAGAGGCGGGAAATCAGCTGCAGAAAATGGTGATTCTACAACTGATGAAGACTGAGCCGGCATGTTATTTTCTGTTGCTGGAACAGATTGTGTGGTTGACACAGTAACAGAAGTGTCAAGGGAGGAAAAACTAGAGTTGTGAGGAACTGTAGAGACTTGGTCTGGCCATAAGAAGCACTTTTGCCAAACTGCTATAAGCGGAGTAACTTCAGAAGGTTGCAGGTTTTCATATGACCCTTGAAAAGGGAAGGTGTTTTCATCGAAGATCACATGACGGCTGATATATACTCGTCCCGTAGGTGGATAGAGGCATCTATAGCCCTTATACCTATCGTTATAGCCTAAGAATACACACTTTAGAGACTTGGGATCAAACTTGTTTGATGCGTAGTCTCTAAGAGTGGGGAAGCAACTACAACCAAATGTCCTCAAAGCTGAATATTCAGGCTGTTTCCCATGAAGTTTCTGAAACGGAGAGACTGTATCTTCAAGCGTAGAAGAGGGCAACAAATTACTCAAGAAATTTGCAGTGAAGAAGGCTTCAACCCAGTATTTTGAAGGCGTTTTACTTTGAAACAACATAGACAATCCCAATTCAGTTATATGCCTATGTTTTCTCTCTGCGATGCCGTTTTGCTGAGGGGTATAAGGACAAGAAATGTATTGTTGTATCCCTGAGAGTTGCAGATGAGATAGAAACCTTTTACTTGTGAACTCTCCTCCGCCATCACACTGAAAAATCCCTATCTTTGATTGAAGTTGGTTTTCAACTAGATTTTGGAAGGCAACAAAGACAGAGTAGAAGTCTGATTTCATTCTCAGAGGATAAAACCAACAATATCTGGAATAATTATCGACAAAAATCACATAGTACTTGAAACCTTGTACGGATAACACAGGTGAGGGTCCCCAAAGGTCACAATGGACCCTTTCTAAAGGTCTAGATGCAACAAAAGAAGAAGCAGAAAATGGCAAACGGGAACTTTTCCCAAGAAAACAAGCTTCACAAACTGTTTTAGTACTTTTGTTGATAAAGATATATTTTGCTGCAGCCAACTGTTGGAGGACTTGATTGTTTGGATGTCCAAGACGCCTATGCCAGACTTCATCACTTGCTGAGTGTTGCCGTGAGGAATAGAGGGCTTGAGACTGAGGAGCCTCCAACAGATAAAGACCATCACGATTGCTTCCCATTACCAACAACCTCTTTGTTTCCTTATCATTTATGCGTACACCATCACAATCAAACTCAAAAGAGCATGGATAATCTCTGGTAATTTTAGAGACAGAGAGCAAAGATTTGGCAATATCAGGACAAACCAATACATCTTTTAGAGGAATATTACCTGAGGTTGATGGAATGTTGGCTGAGCCGGTATGAATGATGGGAAGGAATTCTCCATTTGCGACCATAACAGTGTCGGATCCGCTGTAAGGCTGAGAGAAAATCAGATTATGTGGAGTGTTTGTGATGTGCGAAGTGGCTCCTGTATCAGGGTACCATTCATTTCCTCCATGGTCAGAAACTTCAGTAATTCTTAGAGCTGAAAGGGCTGTTGACATTTGCTCATCCTGATAACTATGATTGAACCGGTGCTAGCAATTCAGAGCATGATGACCAACTTTGCCGCAGATCTGACACGTTGGTCTGTGGCATTGTCTGATGGAGAAGTGGAGCTATGAGAAGAGCTGATTTGCTGATGAAAGCCACGACCTCGAGTTGAAAAGGGACCTTTTTGTCGACCAAAACGTGCATAACTACTCCCTCTGCCTCTATTTGATATAGTGTTGTTGTAGTAGTTGGAGTTGTTACGAGTTGTGGTGAAAGCAAGATGAGGTGAGACATCAGGAGAGGTGAGATAGCTCTGCAAACGATCATCATAAGCTGTGAGTCGAGGAATAACAGTAGCAAGAGTGGGGCTCGGATCTGAGTCCATAGATCCTTCAATGCTGGTCTTTATTGGCTCATACTCCTTTCCCAAGCCGTTGAGTGCTGCAAAGACTTTCATTTTCTCAGTTACAGGATTTCCAATAGATGATAGTTGGTCACAAACCGCTTTAATTTCCTTGAGATAGTCAGACATAGGTTTTTCGAGTTTGGAAATAGTCTGAAGCTTCCTTTCGAGCTCAAATAGGCGAGAAGAAGAGACACAGTTATAAAAGTTAGCCAGAGACACCCATACTTCCTGAGCGGTGTTGCAGCCAACAACAACACTCAATATATCTTCAGAGAAAGAACCCAGTAACCAAGAGAGAACCACCTGATCTGTTTGTTCCCATTTTGCAGCAGCAGGATTTAGAGCATCTGTGCTTGAGTTGTCGGAGCCACTGACAGGAGAAGTTGATGGAGGCTTTGGAGTCGTACCGGTAACGAAGCCGAGGAGGCATTGGCCAGAAAGAAAGGCTTCAAATTGTGACTTCCACAAAATATAATTTTTCTGAGTGAGAGTCACAGTCACACAATTTGAAATATTCAGAGAAGGGGGAGAATAAAGATCCACTGTCTGGTCAGCCATAGCTCTGCTACCATGAAAGCAAAAGAGAAACTTTGTTCTTTTCTTTCTCTTCTATTTTTTTACAGCATAGAAAAGGTCTTTTATACAAAAAGCAAAAACCCTAGTGTCTTAGGACAGATGTCTGAATCAACTGGTGTTTAGATCATCAAGGGCTGAGAATTTATTTGACAGCTTGATCTTATCTTCTTCCTCCGTACGATCTCTCGTCACTCTATTCTTCATTAATGAAACTCTGTTTTTGTTGGAGAGGTAGTTGGAGGTTGAAGAAGCTTGTCGAGTGGGCCTTGACGTCTGAATTGATTTGGGCTGTTCAATGTACTGGCCCAGAATTGATTTCATCTCATTAATTTGACCGCTGCCGTTTTGCTTTTGCTTCGGTGATTCAATATTGCATAAGTGATTAGATCGAAAGAAATAATCTAGATAATCCTGCAAAAAACAAATCGTAAGCGCACAGACATAGAGTTTATGCAACACGAAAAGGTTACAGAAGAAAAAAAAAACCAGATGCGACATGGACCAATATGCCGAGAGAATTCCTTATTTTGTTCGATCAATGAACCAAAACGAGCCCACACGGGCGTGGTCGAGTGGTATGAGGACTGGGAATCCAGTAATATATAGAAGGATATTCTTTTTTCTTTTTATTCACCTGATGTTGATAATACGAAAAACAAACTCTGATGCAGAGCAACCCAACAAAATAAAAAGAGACAAGTAGATACCTATAACATCAAAGCCTAATAATAAGGACTAAACGATGTTATAACGGTCTATCAAAAATCACCAAATTGCAATCCATTCTTCACTCTCTTCATGAGCTGAAATTAGATGCTTCCCCTCGCGTCTCGCTGTATGCGATCGTGTAGCCAGGCAGAGCCACCAATAGATAAGTAAGATTGAAATCTTCCGTCTCTGGTAACACTCTTCGACAGTTCTCGAGCGATGTGATTAGAGTTTAGTGTTTCAAGATGGAATACGCACCTATCAAAACTCCGACTTAGGATCTGAATCTGCTCCGTGAATACAAGGAATCTGGGCCATTCTACAGGTTTCGATATCGCAGTAAACGCAGCTTTACAGTCCGTGGCAATCACCACCTGCTTTATCCTCAGGTCACATGTGCTTTGGAGAGCCCAGATGATGCCTCGCAATTCTCCAATGGTGCGGCTTGGGGATCTCGTGAGAGCATCTCGTGCATGAAAAATCACATTACTACTTGCATCTCTAGCAATCCTGGCAGCTCCACCAAGTACATTAGCATTTCTCCAGTTCACGCTCACATTGCATTTGATCAAAGGGCTCGACGGAGCCAGCCACAAATTATCATACCTGCAAAACACCGTCTCATTGTTACCTATTTCATTCTCTTTTGCATTTGCATCTCTCCAAGCCTTGGCGTCATCTGCAATTCTCTGTATCACTATCGTAATCGTCTCTTGTTTTCAGCGTATAGAATCGTGTTCCTGTGCTTCCAGATGCACCATAAGACCCATGGAATCTGGTTTCTGATTATAACTGCGAGACCTTGTGACTCCATTAAGTCGAAGAGATAGGTCATGTTCTCGTCAAAATCAGATGCGTACCCATTTGCCGGAGGCGGTATATGTGCAGCCAATAGGATTTGCTGAGCCGATGAACAACGAAACAGCACATGATTAATTGTTTCAGCATCTTGTTGACATAACTTGCAGCATGTATCTATATTTAATCCCCTACTGCTCAGTCTTTCCGCTACTGCCATAGCACCGGAGATAGCTCGCCAAAGGAAGAAACGTATTTTGGGTTCAGTTTGTATTTTCCAAATCCGTTGTTTCAAGCCTGCCCTGTACTGCTCTCTTTGCGTTAATGGAGCTTGTGGAATCAGTGGATGGTTCGACAGAAACCAATATCCACTTTTAACAGTATACGCTCCATGGTACGGGTATGCCCATATGTTGCGATCAGCTACCCTGCCAATTGGCGTATCGAGAATGCGAGTTGCATCTGCTGGTAACGAAAAAGCCCTAGTAACGAGGACCTACACCACGAGATAAAGTAAAGGACAAACAAAGCATTAAACACACACGCCGACTGACTCCGTGGCTTTGGAAGCCCACGGACATCAGCCGGAGACGATAACTCAGCGGAGAAGACGATGAGAGAAGGGAGAGGTTTTGATTGAAGAGAGAGGGTGAGTGTTTTTAGAAATCTGCGATGTTTAAATCTACAATCTGCTTAAATGTTATTATATTATGAGGTTTTAAATTATTATAGTGCAGTGTTTTGGGCGCCACCGGATTTTCTTCCATTTTTTCGTGGATGTGTCTATCTATATAAACACTACATGCAATACTTTCTGAAAATATTCAAAACTTTTGAAACATCACTCTACATTTCTACAATAAACAACTCTGTAAATATTTCAAAACCCGAGGTTTTTAATTTAAATCTTCCTTCCAAAAATCAAGGTTAATTATTATGCTTTGCTTTTTATAAAGTTTATTCACGGACCAATAATTTTTTTGTAGAAATTTACGTGTATCACTTTGTTTTGTTTAAATATACATCAGTTTCAATAACTATTAATATATAGGATTTTAATACTTTTTTAAATCGGATGAGATTTTCGTGGAAACCCCTTTCCTACGGTGATTGACTAAGGGTTCATTAATATTTTTATATCAAAAGATATGAAGTTTGATTCCATAGTCAAATTAATGAAGGCAAATTTTACATGAAATTTCCAGCATGGTGCAAGTATAGTTGTTCGTCGTGATCCAGCGGTCAAAATAAAACTGTCTATCACGAGCATGGTGCAGATAGAACCATTTGTCGTGGATCTTTGTGGGCAGATATAATTATTCGTTGTAAAATCGTTCATTTAATTGTTTTCATAATTTGTACTAGATAACTATTTAGAATATAAAAAAACAGTTTCATTGATGCGCACAGTATCAAAGCTAATACCCATATTAATCACATGTTTGATTTCTTAACGTATGTTATCGATTTTTTGAACATTGGTTGTAACGTATAAGCAACTGAGTTATTATATTTGTATATATAATGTTACATCCACGCATATATTTTAGTGGTTTAGGGTGTGATGATAAAATCAAACCACGAAGCAATGTAGCTAACAAAGTAACATTAATACATGTTAACATTAATACATGTTATTGCTCGTCTTCTTCTCCCATCTTCTTCTCCCTTTGTCCGCTGCTCCCAACCGTTGGATCTTCTTACTCACTCTCTTTTTTTACTCTCTAAAGTAGATCAACCCATACTCTACAAGATTATGAAAAAGTGGTGATGTACTAATTGGTTGCACCGTATATATGGGTTGCTTCTATTGATAGGGGCTCTATTGATAGGGGCTAAACTGATCTATGTTCACTAGGTGAATACACTTGATATCTATAGACGAAAATTCGATTATAGCAATGACCTTTTTGTAAAATTTACGAAATTGAATATTATTTTAGCCATGGTAACTGATACGGAGACATGAGAGATTGATACATCAGCATTTTTTAGAACTTATTTCTCTTTTTTTTTTTTTTATGACTCATGGGTAAATCTCAGACCTATGGAGAGGCCCAGACTAATCCTCTGGGGATGTACCACCACCAGGGGTAAATCCCATAACTTATTTCACAAACACTATATAGAAGATTATTGTAAATCTTCCTAACTTCATATAGTTTTTTTTTGTGTGTGTAAGATCCTAACTTCAGATAGTTAATTACAAACTATCTATTACTCCCTCCGTTCTTAAAAAAATGATGTTTTAAGAGTTTTTTTTGTTCTCAAATAAGTGATGTTTTCAGTTTTCAATACAAAATTAAATAATTTTTTTATTGTTTTTAACTATTTGTATTCTGCAGATTATTTTCTTATCGGTTGAATTGTGTTTAAATGGATAATAAATGATGTTTTTATTATGGAAAAAAATAAATTAAATGAAATTTTAATCTGTGTGTAAAAACCTTAAACATCACTTATATTAGAACTACGAGTGTCAAAATGGGTCATGGTCGACCCATCTTGATTCATGACCAATAACCCTAATGGATTGATGGATCAAATGGGTCATGGGTCAAATGGGTTACCCGTTAGACCCATTAACTTCATTTGATCATCAACTAATCATCATCATCATGACATCATAGCAATATTACTATCATAACATCATTTTTTTTCTTCTAAAAAAGCAACAATCCATCATTTTTTCCGCCAAAGCAAGTCCATTATTTTTTCGCCAAAAATTACAATTTCACAATTTTCCCGCATAAAACAGTATTACGTTATTTTTCCAACAAAAACGTTATTCCGCGTTTTACCGTCAAAAATGTGATTCAATATTTTCTCACCAAAAACACGATTTCACATTTTTCCGTCAAAAAACAAGATTTCACAATTTTCCGCCAAAAACGCAAATTCACATTTTCCCGCCAAAAACGCGATTCCTCATTTTCCCGCCAAAAACATGATTTCACATTTTCCCGCCAAAAACGAGGTTCCGCGTTTTTCTGCCGAAAACGCGGTTTCACATTTTCCCGCCAAAAATACGGTTTCACGTTTTCCCACCAAAAACATGATTTCACTTTTTCTGCCTAAAACGCTATTCCGCGTTTTCTCGCCAAAAATGTGATTATGCGTTTTCCCGTCAAAAACAAGATTCTATGTTTTCCCTCCAAAAACATCATTCTAATCCAACTTTGCGACTAATTTGCGACCAAATGACAAAAATAATGAAAATTTCTCATTGGCTAGTCAAGATCCTCTACCGTTGATTGGTTTAATCCAACGGTGGAGAATTTAAATTGCTTTATCTTTTTTTTTTTCCTTCCTTCTCTTTCTCTCTCTCCTTCCCACGAGTCTTCTCCTTCTCTTCCTTCTTCTTCTTCTTCTTTTTTTTGTCTTCTTCTTCTTCTTACTTCTCTTCCTTCAATCTCTCTTGATTCGTAATAGATTTCGACGATTCTGGTGTCTATCTCCATCGGTTTTTCATCCTCTACAAAACCCCCAACCCAGATTTCTCGATTAACCAAGGTAAGTTCTTCGAAATCCCTATTTACAGACATTTTGTTTTTTCAGATCCGACGGCGGTGGTGTTGAGCTGCGTGGTGATTGCTCTGATGGGTTCGTGCCTCGCGTTGTGGTTGCTCTGATGGGTGGTTCGGGGTATTTAGATATTGAGCATATCTTGGCCAGGCGGAGGAGCAGATCGGCGGTGGTATTGAGCAGATCTTGGCCAGGCAGAGGAGCAGATCGGCGAGGGAGAAGATCTTCGATCTTTTTTTTTTTTTTTAATTTTTTTCCTTTTTGTTTTTTGTAAATTAATTAAAATTTTTTTTTTTGTCGTCTACCCAACTATTATAAAAATATATATATTTTTTTTTAATTATTTTTTTTACAAGTAGTCGCAAATTAGTCTATAAATTAGGATTGATAATGGGTGTCATATATTAGTGGCAAAAGAGCGACCGTTTTGTGACCACTTTATTTAGCGACGAAATATTTGCGACTACTTTTTTTAGTCCCAAAATGGTCGCAAATGAGTCATTGCGACCATTTTGGGACTATTTTGGTGGTCACAAAAACTGTGTTTTTTTTGTAGTGATACAAGAAGTTTGATCAAACATCACACGATATCCCAAATCTTTGGTCAGTTGACTAACGCTTAGCATATTCAAAAAAAAATCAGGAATATACAGAACATTGTTCAGCACAAGATACTCATTGAGACGTATATGGCCTATCCTTGCAACTTGAACACTCAATCCAGTAGGTAATGTTACTGATTTATCCAAAGATCCATTTATGTTCACAAACAAGGTCCTTTCATGTGAGATATGATGAGTGGCGCCACTATCAATGATTCAGGATTGAGAAGACAAAATACTACCAGTAGCTCGCAGGATCCCAAAGAAACATAGTGTAGAGGATGAAAAAGACATACCAGGTAGAGTAGTGATGGTGACACCTGATGTTGAAGTCAAAGAAGTCTGATCATAACTTAACTGAGAATTGAAGTATGCTATTACTCCCTGAATCTGATCCTTCGACAATGTTTGCAGCATTTTAATAACACCGTATTTTTACCCGTTTTACTATATATTTTAGAACACTTTAATGAGTGTTCCGCTTGGTTTTCTATGCTTTTATTACGTGTTTCGTATGTTTGCGGTTTAAAGACTCTTTTCAGGTAACTCGGGATTAAAGAGTGCATTTCGGAGCAAAAGTACGTTTTTGGATAAACTTGGACCATCAAGAAGTCTTGCAATCAAAGAAGATATTTTCACCGTCTGATCATCACCAAATTTGGATACAACAAAGTAGAAACAACTAGCTTTCCAATGCAATTGAATTAGAGACAATCCAATGGTTGGATCCTAAAATATACCAGAAGCACTGAAGATAGATGAAGCTGCCCGAAAAAGCAGCCCACCGCGGGTCAAGGGGACGGAGCCGCGGCCAAGCACCGAT
Organism: Eutrema yunnanense; assembly: GCA_002933935.1. Taxonomy (NCBI): domain Eukaryota; kingdom Viridiplantae; phylum Streptophyta; class Magnoliopsida; order Brassicales; family Brassicaceae; genus Eutrema; species Eutrema yunnanense. Next base: position 164,436 of record PKML01074064.1, read on the forward strand.
CCGCCGACCCTGGAGTCACTCCACCCACGGCCAGAAGCCAGTTCGCCGCAGCCAGAGAAGACAGACCCGCGACCAAGCCTATTTTCGCCCAAAACGATCCGTTTCTTCACCCGAGGCCAAAACCGTCTTTTCTCGTCAGACCCTAAAATGACATAAGCTTGTTCAAAACCTATAAATACTTATTTTAGATAGCAATTTCGTAGAATCTAACCCTAGACACATTCTACACATTTTTTTGCTTTCATTCTTGTACTCTTACATTGAGATTTTCGGGATTGGTGAGGAGGCTTCTCACCGATGTTAGTTCTTGTTCGTGAGGCTTCTTCACCAATCTTATGCTTAATTTAATTATGTCTTTTTCCAGTATGTGCGAGTCATTTAGATTGTTGGGTCAAAGGATTATCGAGGAGAATTCTATGTTCGATAAGGATTTCACTCGGTAAACCCTAGCCGATTTCTAGAGCTCTTCTTGTAGAACGTTGTTAATGCATGAATCAAGTATCATGAACTAGAGGCTGATAGGGGGAGTTTAGAACCAGGGAAGTGTTGCATCTAATCTGATACGAATCGACTAAGGACCGGCTTGCTCTAGGTACGGTTGAGATTGATTGATCCACGACTCCAAGGAATTCACGAGAAAAGATGCTAAGGCGTGAGAAAGTTCTCAAAAATCCTTAGGCCCAATTCGACAATGAATACTTGAAACGAGGGGGTGGATGCGTTGCTCGAGGGATTCGGGAACAAGGATGACAGAGCGTGGGAGATGAATCCCAAAAATCTTTATGCCACTTATTGCGAGAAGAATCGAACAAACAACGGATCGAAGGTTGCGTCAAGATGTTGCGGAATTACACTCGATAAACCGAAAGAATTTCAATGACTAACAATCACAGAAATCGAGAAACAAGAGATGAAATATTTGAAAATACTTTGATAAAAATTGATAAGTTGTTTTCGACAATGGGGAAGAGAAGAATAAAGAAAAAAATCAAAGAGAAAGTCAAAGGGTCAATCTCGAAAATGAGAGAAGACCCATCGAAAATTACAACAAAATTAAATGATAGTTTGAATGACCATTTGAATTCCCACCGAGAATTTCTCACAGAAAATCCCCATGGGAAGTTCCCCCGGGAAAGTCCCTCGGGAATAAATCCCTCGGAAAATTCCCCCGCGAAATTCTCAAGAAGTCGGACCGTTAGACAGTGTAAGCCGGTTGCCTCGTTAAAACCTCTATACGAAAAACCCATTGGGACAAAACCGTATACAGAAAAAGAGTACAACGCGACTTACACAAACGGCCAAACCTCAAGGAGAATTTGAAGATAATGAGGTGAGGACGGGTTACGTAAGTTGATCCTCCTCGATCCTTGAATCCGTAAGTAAATTCCGCACCGCTCCCGCTAGCTTCCTTGCCTTAGACAGTGTGATAGGTCATGTCGGGATGACCATTGCGTCTTCTTGAACCTCATCTGAAGCCGTCACGTCCATGATCATATCATCCCCCTCCTCTTGAAAAGGATTTGCCCTCAAATCGATTTCATCTGCAACATTAGGAATAATATCAGCAACATTGAAACTTGAGCTTATCGAATACTTACCTTGGAGATCGAGTTCGTAGGAGTTGTCGTTGATATTTTCCATCACGGTGAACGGTCCATCAACTCTCAGCAAGAGTTTAGATTTCCTTTCTTTCGGGAACCGTTCCTTCCTTAGATAAATCCACACAAGATCGCCGGGTTCAAAAACCTTCTTGTGTCGTCCTTTGTTTGCATGTGTGTGGTATTGCTCCGTCTTACGTTCTATGTTCGCTTTCGCCTTCTCGTGCATCGGTTTGACCATCTCGGCCCGCTTCTTACCATCCACACTTACATGTTCACTCAAAGGTAAAGGAGTTAAATCGAGAGGAGTAAGCGGATTAAAACCATAAACGAGTTCAAAAGGTGAAAACAAAGTAGTAGAATGTTGTGCATGATTATAAGCAAACTCTATATGGGGTAAAAAAATCTTCCCACGACTTAAGATTCTTTTTAATCACCGTTCGCAAAAGGGTTCCTAAGGTCCTATTGACCACCTCGTTTTTACCATCGTTTTGTGGGTGACAAGTCGTAGAGAAACAAAGCTTAGTTTATAATGGGCCTTCTAAAAATTACTAAGAAACTTTGTATCTCTATCCGACACTATGGTTCTAGGCATTCCATACAAACGAACAACTTCCCTAAAGAATAAATCAGCTATGTTCGATGCATCATCAGTTTTATGATATGTAATAAAATGCGCCATCTTAGAGAACCTAGCGACCACAACAAAGATCGAATCACTACCTTTCCTAATCCTATGCAATCCTAAAATAAAATCCATGGAGATATCGGTCCAAGGTGCATTAGGAATGGGTAATGGAGAATACAGACCTTGGTTTTGGCATACTTACAAGTCGTGCATTGGTTGCATATTCTTTCAACGTCACGTTTCATATGCGGCCAAAAAAAGTGGTCATGCACGATGTGAAGTGTCTTGGCCACGCCAAAATGTCCCATAAATCCACCGTCGTGTGCTTCCCTAAAAAGCAAATCTCGCAAAGAAGAATTAGGAATACAAAGACGGTTCTCGTAAAACAAGAAACCGTCGCTTCGAAAATACTTTCCAAAAGCGAATTTAGCACAAGATAGAAAAATTTCCTGGAAATCGGAATCTGAAGCATAAGCGTCCTTGATCATTTCAAACCCAAGTATCTTGGCATCAAGAGTCAAGATTAAAGTGTACCTCCGAGACAACGTATCGGCAACGATTTTTTTTTTACAGTGCTTGTACTGAATTACGTACGGAAACGTCTCAATAAATTCAACCCAACGTGCGTGCCTCTTGTTCAACTTTTGCTGGCTCTTTAAGTGCTTGAATGATATGCTCAAATTAATACCCTAAACAGTACTAAAGCAGTTGTTACAGTATATCAGGGGTCGAACACAAGAACTCAGAGAAATCGCACAATAAATGGTATAGTGTCAAGTCAAGCTAAACTATTCAGATTAAACAAAAAGCAGTAAGCAGTAAACGAGTTGTAATTCAATGGGAGAAAGATAGGTTCAGGGATATTTCTCAGGAAATCAATGAATGCAAAATAAACTAACTAATCAGGGTTCAGGTTACGCACGGTTCTCGAACTCAAATCACTAGAGTATAATTAACCAACTGTCGTTGCGAAAACTATCTAAATCTAAACTTTAGAATCCCAAATTTCTTTGCAAATTCCTAAGAATAAATTAGCCTTAATTCCAGGTTTGATATGTTCACAAATCAATTAAACCAAATCTCTTTGCGAATAATCAATTTGCTCACCCTAAGTTCTATCAGGTAATTAATCGCACTGTCGTGCCTAATCAATTATCCTAAGATCTAAGTTCTAGGTGATCAANATCGATTTACTCATCGTCTTCCCCAGCGATGATCTTTGTTCTACTTTTACGTCTCATTTCAAAGTCACTTCTCGCCGTTCGAGCGTTATTTTTGGTTCTCTCTAAACATACGCTTAATTTGGCTAAACCTGTGACTGGGTTACTTGCTCCTTCCACTGCATCGACCTCTCGACATGCATTCCCCGTCGCTCCAAAATTCGTTGAGATTGAATCGGAGACTACAGATTATGGTGATGATCAGATATGCACATCTCTAACTTTATTATATTTCTCATCAATTGTATTCCATGGATGTGAAAGTCGATCTGTGGAATTTTGTAAGAATCCCTGAAATGAGATGATAAAACAATTATACTTTTCTCATGTTCTATCTTGAGACCTCGAACTCGAAATCCTATTCTATATTCAAAATCAAACTCTCATATAAACTTCATTTCATGTATTGAAACTAGAATTGACTAGCGAATGAAGAATTCTCAATATATCTTACACAAATATATTGACATTCCTCAAGATTTTTATTGTATTCATATGACTTCTCACTTGCCCATTGCTAGAGAATCCGCCAAAAGAGACGAAGATTTCTTTTGTGATTGCATAAAAGAGTGACCGATGGGACCACGATACTACTAGACGGCTTGAAACGACTGCTAATCGGAGCCAGAATGACTCAGAAGAATGGAAGGTTGTGACTCATTTTCTTCAGAAGAGAATGCTTGTAAGGATTTATAAACATGTTTTATAAGGATTTATAAGTATGTTTTATAAGGATTTATAAACATGTTTAAATATGATTTTACAAGGTTTTAAAACACATGGACATATCATTTTTGAAAACCGTCATAATCGAGGCAGTTATTGTTCCTCTTATAAAATTTATGTGATGTATAATAAACTGTTTTATGAACGCTATCTCATGATGCAACCAAAAAATTGTCTTTGTCTAACATGTTTTATAAATTGGTTGTCGCAGGATAGACCCTAAGGATCATGATTTCGAAAATGCTAAGAAAATGAAGTGGCTTGTTCGTAAACATACTGCTGAAGCTTCGTTTATGCTAAAAGTGACTATAATGTTTTTTCCATCTTTTATTTGTTCTCTCTTTTTGTGTGCTTTGGTTCTGCAAATAGTAACTTTGCCTACATCTTTCGGACTTGGTAAGCAGACATTACGGTTTGTTAGTTCAATTTTGCTGGTTTTGCTGTATGATTTTTTGATATCAGAGAAGATGTTTTTAGAGACGAAGACTAGTTTCTGCATTTTCTAAAGTGATTTATAAACCTTTATAAATACCAAATTTCAAAGAAAGATGTTTCAGAGTATACCACCATTTATAACATAGAAAAGCTTATATTATTAAGACCTTGTAAAGTTTATAACTGTGTTTACAAGACCTTGTAAATGTCATAATTTCACTTATTTCATGGTCTCGGTTCATGAAGAAGGTAAGTTGTTTAGTCTGATAGACTGATTGTGTTTAAATCAATTGTTCATGTGTTATCCTTAGCATATCTACTATTTCAGATATTATATCGAGGATCATGCAGCATTCTAACCTATCATTAGTAGACACAGTCTCAAGGTTTTTAGGGGATGATGTCTTTCTGTGATTGAAGCTTCCTTTCTCAGCTTTATAGTTAGACTCACAAAGAAAATACATCCAATTCTCTGGGAAGCTTATTCATGTCCGGATACAAAGCATAATTTTGACTAGCGAAGATATTTGGTTTGCATTTGCAGACTGCCGATGCATTTTTCGTTGAGAGAATATTTCCTCACAACGGGATTACCTTGTGAGGCAGAGGAACAAAGCGCAATGACTCAAGTCACGCACAAATACCCAACCAAACGACGATGCTTTTTTTTTTTTTTAACTTTTCAATAAGTATGAACATCTTTGTCTGTTAACACCTCTGGTGAAGTTTATTTTGTATAATCATATGGTATGTAGAAACTATAGTATTTTTGTCTTGAAAACACGTATACTTTGATGAAGTTTGTTGTTTGTTATTGTTTTTATCAGGTTTACAATGCTTTATAAATTACAAACTAAATTGTTTTAAAAGGATTTATATGAGTTTATATGGTTTTGTATAGTTTTAAAAGGATTTATATGGTTTTATATGGTACTTTTTAAAACCGTATAAAATCAATTAAACACCTAATATCCAATATATGGCTTTGTTCGAGTGTTTACCAATATCCAATAGACAACTAAGTAAATAACTAACTATAATACGAACGCTAACATTTGATTTGTAAATCATATTGATAAACTGCTTTAAAGGATTTATAGAGGATTTATATGTTTTTATAAATCAAATATCCAATAATGTGGCTTCAACCGAGTGTTTACCAATACCCAATAGACAACTAAGTAGATAACCAACTATAATACAAACGCTAACATTAGATTTATAAATCATATTGGTAAAAATGATTTAAAGGATTTATAAGAAGATTGTTTTGGATAATCCTCTTTTGTTTTAACAGTCAGGTTATATGCCATTTTTGTTTGCTCATTCAAATGCTTCATCTAGATAAAGCTGAAAACTGATGTTTGTTTAGTGCATAAATGAGCAACATCCAAATGGAGGAGCATCTGAATGAGTTTTTAAAATTATGATGAAATTTTCGAAATCATCTGGCTGAACTGAATTGGAATATTTGGATGGAGCTGGTTCAATCAAAAATAACAAATGACGAAAATACCCCTAACTAAACAAAAATTACAATAAGAAAATCTATCTCTCCGATGAGTCTCGTTTTGTCTCTTTCTCCTACGACATCCCACCTTCGACGTCTATCTCTCTTCTCTTGATCTCTGAACTCCCAACTCAAGCTTCTATTTCTCTTCAACTGATTTATAAGGTTTTTATGAATTTATATGGTTATATATACAGTTTTAACGAGATTTATATGATTTTATAAAGATTTAATTAGAAGCATATTGGGAGTTTCATCCCAACAAATATTTGTATGGATTTATATGATTTTCTATAGTTTTAAAAGGATATATATAGACCTTATAAAATCTTGTAAAGTCTTACAAAACTTTTTAAAATCCTTAAGAACAAGGTTTTACAAGAATTTTGAGTGGGAGTTTCACCAACAATACATTGGATAGTTTAAAAAAATATATTATTAAGCTTTGTTAAAACTAGTAACAATAATAGTTTTATGGAAAAACGATCTATTTCCTCCTCGGAAGTTTCATATAATAACAGATCCCCCTGAAGTTTGAGCCTAATTTTATTTCCCCACTGAATCAAAGTTGAAAACTTATTTCCCTCCAAAATCAAAGTTCGAAATCTATTTCCCCACAAACAGTAATTTAAATCGGTTTATTGTATACCAATTAACTGTTAACCAAATTAATACCAATGAAAACCAAAATTAACCTAATTTCAATCTCTTAAACCGTTTACAACCCGGTTGAACCCAATAATCCGATTGAAACCAAAATTAACCTAATTTTTTATTAACAAATGTTTTTTTTTGCCCGAGAAAAACATGTGGATTCCTCCTCCGATACAGATTTGTTCATCGATTTGGGCAGCAAGCTTCCTAAATCAAGACAATTTGGGATTTGAAATCGGAGACAGTTTCGTCATCTGGGTATGTGGGTTCGATTGTCAAGAGTCAAGACAGTTTTTTTGTTTTTTTTTTCAATTTTAAAAACCCTGCAATCGCCGCTGGATGGCTTGAGAGATTGAGGGAGAGAGAAGAGAGACGGCGGCGGAGGAGACCATGCTCATCGTTGGCGGAGGAGAACCCTAATCCAAGCCCCAGTCTGATCATCCCGATGTCGGATCCAGTCTCATCTCGCTTCCCCTTCATCCCAGTCATGGACTTCACGAACTCGAGCTTCTTGGGGCAATCGATGGAGGCACAGTCTACTCAGCAGCAGCCTGATGCTTTCGATCCGGTTAGATTTATCCATAACCATCTTCAGCAACTCCAATCCAGCGGTATCAATGTCCAGTTTTTGTTCGAGAACCAACCCTCCGATCAGGGATCCATTTGTGAACCGTGAGAGCTTGCTTTAGAGAGAAGAGATGATACCTTCAGCATACTGTCATGAGCTGTGCTACCGAGATACATGTTATCATGCTACCGAGATACATGTTATCATGCGAGAGAGCTACAAGAGAGATTTGAAGTTAGAAATCCGTTCTAGACAATGTATAATAGTTAACAAATGACAGCAAAATATTGTCAGAAAAAACAGAAGAGAAATGTAACATACCGAGATCTTCGATGGGGAACTCGTGAGACCCAATTGGCTGTATGATTCTGTTGGGCAATATTCCAACGAGGCTGGAGAAAAATGTAAATAGAGTTTGATTGGATTAAGTGAAGATAAACAGTAAAGAGCCTTCCATTATCACACCCATGGAAGAAGAGTTTTTTTTTGTTTTGTTACCTAAGTATTCCATTATCACATCCAGTGATAACTCCGATTTGGACTCGTTATCTCCGTCCAACGAGGAAGATGAAGAAACAGTGGTTGGGTTTGGTTATAAAAATCGGTTTAATTTCGGAGTGTAATAGGGGTGGTTTACGGTTTCATTAGAAACCACTCGAAACCGACAACAAACCGATTAAATTTGATTTCGGGGAGAAATAGGTTTTAAACTTTGATTCGGTGGGGAAATAAGTTTTCAACTTTGATTCGGTGGGGATATAAAACTAGGCTCAAACTTCAGGGGGATCTGTTATTATATGAAACTTCCGAGGGAGAAATAGATCGTTTACCCTAGTTTTATAGGGTTTAAAAACTTTATAGAATGTTTATAAAATCGAAGTTCAAAAATCTAAAGCTCAATTTCACCCCTTTTCCCATAGATTTGACTACTTATTGCATTTTATTTAGCGTTTATAGACGTTATGATATATGTATAATTTTGGAAACATTCGCGATGTGGACTTAAGTTAGAAACAAAAGACGTTATGATTCTGTGTATAGGCCAAAACGTGGATTTGTTGTTTCTTAGTTTTACATTATGAATATGTATAGGATTTCATTGTTTGTTGAAGTCACAAAACGTGGATAATGTATGCTATGAATCTAGATCAGAACTACCGTATGATTGGAGCAATGAGTTTGATGAACAAATAGTAAGGCGTTGAAGACTTGACAATTTGATTGGGAAATTGATGTATTTTTGCTGTTTTATTAGTGGAAATCTAGACTAATACAGAGTTGAGTTGCGAATTTCGTAAGTGGTGATGCATGAATGACAGAACATTGGCCAATTAGAATCAAACTAACTTGATTTAAATTTTTCATGTCTAGTATCGTTGGCCAATTAGAATATGTTCACGTTTTTGTTTTATTATTGCCATGTAAAGGTTGGTGCAAGTCTTGTTAGCTTCAATTGATGTTTGAGCTCACATTTTCTAGATCATCTTCAAATTTCGAATTTTTGAGCTTTAAATGTACTGGAGATTGTGAAAGTGTAATGCTAACTGAGTTTAGAACTGTGTCAGAACAAAGCATGATACAGCTGTAGGAACAAGACGTGTTACAAAAACAGTTGTTGTATCAGTTGGAAGTAGCACACAAAGTAATACAAGGAAGCAGTTCGGAGCAACTGATGACGTGGAGTTAAAGTGTGAGCTATGGGAACATGGGATATTGTATATGCTTAGACATAATCGATATACAAGGTGTGGCAGTTCTAATTAACATAGACATTGGAAAGAACTGACACAGTTGCTGAGGCAGTATTTGATAGGATGTATCAGGAGCTGAGTCAGAATGAGATGCATCAGAGGATGTATCAGACGTTGTACCAGGAGGCAAGAACTTGGCGTGGCGCAGAAGCTGACGTGGCAAGTGAGTTGCTGAGCTGGACGAAATCGCTGGAATGTATATCTGGCGTTGATGCAGTTGATGCAGTTGTTGTACCAGTTTAAGAAGTAGTACATGTACTAATACAGGGGTTTATTGAAAAGGCCCAGAAGCCCAAAATGATGAAGAAATCGTGTGGGCTCTTAGTGTTTCGACCCTAGCCATATAAATACCAAGAGACGGCCAGAGAAACTTGCGCGCATCTAGGGTTTATCATGAGATGCACACAAGTGTGTGTGGCGTCGCCCCATCATACATGATTTGTAGATCCGTTGGTGATGGTTGATGGAATACAAGCACATCTGTAAGATGGTGTTTGTATCGGTTGTAGCCGAGCGGTAGTCTTTGTAGAGATACCGTGTCTGTAGTTCGTTCATCTAGAAAAGAATGATAGGCATCGTACTGCTGTATATCATAGCAATTGTAATTGCAATCTTGTTCTAGTGGATTTGTTCTGGACTAGGTCCCGGGGATGTAGGGAAACCGAACCTCGTTAAAAAACTCTATGTGTTATTTACTTTATGCTCATACGTATACTCAAACACATAGATCTAGCCACAAATGCGCTTTCAATTGGTATCAGAGCGGTCACTTGTGTGTAATATAAACAAGTGTGATCCTGTGAAGAGCTATCAAGATCCGGTGAACTGTTCGAGGGGGAGTTTGAAGATCAGTTTTCTACAACTCAGTAAACAAGGGGGAGATTGTTGATGTAATGTTAACTGAGTTTAAAAAACTAATGGTGATGTGGTATTGGTTGTGGCCTTGACCTCTACAACTCAGTAATCAAGGGGGAGAGTGAAGAGGCAGCAGTTGATGCATCTCCTGTACCAATCGAGAAGTACTACATGAAGTGCTACAAGCGAGCAACTCAAGGCAACTGTCAACGTGGAGCCAAAGCGTGGGCTGGCTTGGACGTCTAGAAGCTTCCAAAGACGTGCCTAGAGGGGTAGCTGAGCTGGACAAGCATCTAGGAGAAGATATTGAAGATTGGAGAAGTTTCCTTGTTCTTAGGAGAAGAAAAAGGAAAAGTGAATATTCTTGGAGATTTGCATTTATCTCCAAGGGATGAGTTTGGCTAGTATGGGCCACGACCTATTATGTATAAATAGGTGTGTTTAACCTTTGTATGAGGTTAACACAATATGAGGGAGAATTCTTAGCATAGGGTTTTTGCTTGTCTTGTAAGAGATCAAAGCTAAGGTGCTACATGGTTTTTCTATGGGGTTCTTGGATCGTGTATAGATCCTTGAACGTGTTAGGCTAGTTAGACAAGTCAAGGTATGTCTTGAGATTGGTCTAAAATCGTGTTAGGTTCAACTTGTATGGTTACTTAACAGATTTTCTAGTAATACATCCTTGTAAGGAAAACCCTGTGTCAGATTGTGTTCCAGTTCCTGTATCAGTATAGCTCTTGCACTTTCAATTAGTATCAGAGCGGGACTCGATAGAGATTCGTTCTTATTTTCGGGTATGATCCTGGATTTGTGGCTAGTAGAGAAATAGTTTGTCGTGAAGGCTAAGAGACGGCGCTGGTGAGCAATAAAGATCCCACTGCGAATTAGGGTTTGAAAACTACTTCTGGTTCGAGTTGATGTGGCTGGCGTGACAAGAAAAGAAACCCTCGGGAGAGAAGAAGTTTGTGGATTGGGCTAATTGAAGCAAGTTGGAGTTTCTGTCAATTTGGGCCTATGTCGATTGGTGGAGCAAAGCCCAATAAGCTTTTAAGTTTTCAAAGAAAATTTGGGTTATTGGTTCAGGCAAAGTTAATGCGTTGGTCGGCAAAATCAGCTCAAAGAAGACTTCGAACCCTGAAAGAAGAAGAGTTGGTGTGAGGCTCGATAATTGATTTGAAGTCTCGCCGGAAGTTTCAGAGATTCTGTCTGAGATAGCTTAGTTTTGGTTTTCAAAATCGGAGAAGCAAGTTTTCCTTATTAGGTTCGGTGAGATGCAGAGACGTTGGCCAGAGGTGGTTCGATGTCAGTCTGAGAGTGAAGAGAATCAGGGGTGCTCCTAAATCAACAAAGGTCAAATTCGATCTTCTTCTTGGGTTGTGTTTTTGTTGGTGATTCATAGAGAAGAAATCGAAGTACATCTCTGAATTGGTGAAATCAGAATTTTGAAATCAGAAGGAAGAGATTCATTATGGAGAACCTTGTTGGGAAAAGGCTTATGGTCCGAGTTCTTCGAGCTGGTGGAAGTATGAATGATGGTGGAGAATGATGTTGCCGATGTGTAAATCATAGATGCTGTTGAAAAAAAAAAAAAAATCAGCAAACTTCCAAAAAGAAGAAGGAAACAGAACTGCCAGGTCAAGTTCAGAGTGGCGTTTGGAGGTTTGAAACTGTTTTGATCGGGCTGAAACTTGTTAGCAAGCTTCTTGATAGTGTTGTCTTCAGAATCAACGGTGGGATCGTAATTTCAACGGCTGGTTTGAAATTTATTCATGCATTTCCGAGTCAGATCTTGGTGATAAAGGCTGACTTAATACAAACTGCATCAAGTAACAAAGCATGACTTGGGGTTCAGTGCAATATGGCATTTTGTCACTGCATCTGTTTTTTTAACTTATGTGTGCTCCCAAGTAGGGGGAGATTGAAGATGTAGCTGAGCTGATGCATTCCATGTATGAGTTCTGAGATAACACAACAAGTACTACGGGAGAGCAACGAAAGGTGTCAAATCACATGGATGCACCAGAAGGCGTGGCTGAGCTAGGGGAATACCAAATCAGAGATTCTGGGCGTCTTATTGAAGTAAAGATATTATTTGGGGGAGCAAATCAAAGGTCTACAACAGTCAGTGCTACAATTTGTGTTCTACTCTGAATTTGTGTTCAACTATCTATGTGATTGCTCCTAGAACTGATATCACATCAGAAAGTGATTGTTCTGTGCGTACGGCAAGCTCAGATCTTGTTCCTATTGGCGACAGCGGTAACTTTTTGATGTTGGGCCAGCTGCCTCTGAGCTACTTCATCTAATGGTCATCAGATTCAGATGTGAAGTGTCATTATAATGCCAAGGAGACTTGAGCAAAGCTTAGGAATATGCTTCAAGGATGTGTTATGTTGGTTTTAACTTAGTTGTGCACTCAAGCAGGGAGAGATGGAGTCTTGATGAGATACATCAGAGAGTAATCATATTTATAATGCCCCAACTTGGTTTCAGGGAGAGTAAGGATGTGTGAATTTGAATATTTGGATTATTCTTCTGATGCATAAGTAGCTTGAGTATCAAACTAAGATAAAAAGGGAGAGATGATGTTAGAACTTATGAGTTGTGTGTAGACTGATCTCGGCAAGTCAAGGTTGTGTTTCAGAGAAATAACACAAACTGATGATATAAGATTGAGGGAGAGTTTGAAGAGCATCAGGTTGTGTGTAAATGGAAAAGCTTTCTACAACTCAGTAAACAAGGGAGAGATTGTTAGTGTACTGTTTACTGAGTGTAGAGAGTGGTGGAACAGGGTGTGACACAACTATAAAGGAGCGAATGATATGATACATCAAGTGATGTGGTATTGGTTGTGTGCTCGAGTTCTACAACTCAGTCATCAAGGGAGAGATTGAAAGTGTAATGCTAACTGAGTTTAGAACTGTGTCAGAACAAAGCATGATACAGCTGTAGGAACAAGACGTGTTACAGAAACAGTTGTTGTATCAGTTGGAAGTAGCACACGAAGTAATACAAGGAAGCAGTTCGGAGCAACTGATGACGTGGAGTTAAAGTGTGAGCTATGGGAACATGAGATATTGTATATGCTTAGACATAATCGATATACAAGGTGTGGCAGTTCTGACATAGACATTGGAAAGAACTGACACAGTTGCTGAGGCAGTATTTGATAGGATGTATCAGGAGCTGAGTCAGAATGAGATGCATCAGAGGATGTATCAGACGTTGTACCAGGAGGCAAGAACTTGGCGTGGCGCAGAAGCTGACGTGGCAAGTGAGTTGCTGAGCTGGACGAAATCGCTGGAATGTATATCTGGCGTTGATGCAGTTGATGCAGTTGTTGTACCAGTTTAAGAAGTAGTACAGGTACTAATACAGGGGTTTATTGAAAAGGCCCAGAAGCCCAAAATGATGAAGAAATCGTGTGGGCTCTTAGGGTTTCGACCCTAGCCATATAAATACCAAGAGACGGCCAGAGAAACTTGCGCGCGTCTAGGGTTTATCATGAGATGCACACAAGTGTGTGTGGCGTCGCCCCATCATACAGGATTTGTAGATCCGTTGGTGATGGTTGATGGAGTACAAGCACATCTGTAAGATGGTGTTTGTATCGGTTGTAGCCGAGCGGTAGTCTTTGTAGAGATACCGTGTCCGTAGTTCGTTCATCTAGAAAAGAATGATAGGCATCGTACTGCTGTATATCATAGCAATTGTAATTGCAATCTTGTTCTAGTGGATTTGTTCTAGACTAGGTCCCGGGGATATAGGGAAACCGAACCTCGTTAAAAAACTCTATGTGTTATTTACTTTATGCTCATACGTATACTCAAACACATAGATCTAGCCACAAATGCGCTTTCAGATTGTTCTAGGATGTTGTTTTGATTAGGTTTGTGATCTGATGAATTATGAAACTTGTGGAAATTTGTGTATGTTGGCTTGAAGTCTATCCCAAGGCAGTGAATCTCATTCCATAGATATGTAGTTTTGTTGTTGGATCAAACAATATTGTGATTACGAAGAATACAATATCAATTCAATATGATAATGTATCTGCTGGCTTTGTTTATTCCTGGTTAGATAGAAACAGTGGTGATGAATTATTTACGTGCTTTTGCAGATGAGAAGAAGGGAAAGCTTGGAGAGATAAAATTTGGAATAGACTCAATGTATTGGTAACCATGCATTATTTGCCTTTGTTCTCTTTATTGTGAAAATCTATCTCTCTTGTTTTATATACACTTATGTATTTGAGTTCACATTGTCTAGATCATCGCTTCTTTTAAGGGTAACTAGGTGGGGTGACATGTTTTGGTGTCAAAATTAACAAAATAAAAATGCAATATAATATTCCAAAGTAACCCATTGAAAAAGACTTAGGAACCCCTCATATCACTAAAACAAAACCCTTCATTGATAGCATATTGTTATAGCATGTTTTACTGAACTGCTATCGTAGATGCGTTTGAAATTTCCATACAATATAATAGCATTGGTAAAATGCTAAGATAAAATTTCACTAAGCGGGAAGCTAAAATTAGCTTTTCCGCCAAACACTTAACAAAATTTTAGGTCGTGAGACTCTATTCCCTTTCAGTTCATTTTCCCTCTTTCCCTATCTCAACTTTCCCTCTTTCTCTTAGAACCCTAGGACAAAATTAGCTAAGAATTTCCTCTGGAACTATCGCGACGGCCCTACTTTCGCAATCCCAGCCATCAATTTCAGGTCTCCGCCATCACTGAATCTATTTCCGGCCCAATTTTCGCAATCTGTATTCTTGCTTTTATTTCTCGTGTGCTTGTTACCCATCGCCATTTGTTTAGTTCGAGATGTCATGGTTCTTAACAAAATTTGCCTCGGTTTGTAGTTTTATTAAGTTCGATTTTAGGGATCTGAGATTCGATGCATCTGTTCTATATCTTGTTGATTCTAACTTCATATGTTCTCGTCTACTGTAGATGCATCTCTTCTTTTAGTTTGTTTTGTCAAACACATCAAAACTAGATATAAAACTTCATGTTTTCGTTTGCTTATGTACTCAGTCGGTTATTTTCTTTTGCAAGTGTTGATGACTGCAATAACAGGAATCTGAGGCTTTTATTTGGCTCTTCTGACAACACAGGTTCGTATCCTATCTCTATACATTATCGTGCTTGTTAATGTATGTGTTTCACTTTGGTTCTCTGTTGTTGTTGGTTTCGTGCTGAAATTTGTTTGACATTGTGTGGTTAACTTTTCTGAGATTGATTTATTGAGATTTCTATTATAAAGTTAGTATGTGATGACAAGTTATCTTTTATTTGGACTGTATAGTTACTGATTTTGTGTTGTAGAAACTCTTGCTTTAACTATGAAGTTGTTATTTGTGGTACTAAAGGTTTTATTTAAGGTTACAACATATAATGGTGGACAAAGCATGGGTTCATCTTAACAGGTAAATAATTTAATTGTATAGGTTAGGTTTCTATAGGTTTTTAGAGACTTTACTTGTTTGTTTTTTTGTTTTCCTTCTGATTCTGCTACGAAGAGTTGATCCTGGATATGAGAGAGGGGCTTCAAAATTTGTACGAGATGTGGCTGCGACTTTGGGAGGGATTGATATGATTGTCTGTCCTTGCATTGACTGCCGAAATATAGATCGTCACTCAGGCAGTATTGTAGTAGATCATTTGGTTACTAGGGGAATGGATGAGGATTATAAAATGCGGGCTGACTGGTATCTGCATGGAGAATTGAATTCAGAGGGAAATGCAGGTGAAAGCAACAATAGTCAATGGAATGACGAGATATTTGGGTTATATCAAGCTGCTGCATTCTTGGATGAAGAGTTTGCTGGTAAGGATGATTTGGGTGATATTGCTGAGGGTGAGGACAGGAAAGAAGATGAGTTTCTTGCAAAGCTTGCGGATGCTGAGACTCCATTGTATCCAAGTTGTGTTAGCCACAGAAAGTTGTCTGCAATAGTATCATTGTTCAGATTGAAGACACAAAATGGGTGGTCTGATAAGAGCTTCAATGATCTGCTAGAAACGTTGCCTGAGATGTTACCAGAAGATAATGTGCTACACACATCACTGTATGAGGTGAAAAAGTTTCTGAAATCATTTGATATGGGTTACCAGAAGATTCATGCCTGTGTTAACGACTGCTGCTTATTTAGAAAGAGGTTCAAGAAGCTGGAAAAATGTCCAAAATGCAAGGCTTCAAGATGGAAAACAAATATGCACACTGGTGAAATAAAGAAAGGAGTCGCTCAGAAAGTATTACGTTACTTTCCATTAATTCCAAGGCTGAAGAGAATGTTCAGGTCTGAGGAAATGGCTAAGGATCTACGGTGGCACTTTAGTAACAAAAGCAGTGATGGAAAACTGCGTCATCCTGTGGATTCAGTTACATGGGCTCAGATGAATGCAAGATACCCTTCTTTTGCAGCTGAAGCAAGGAACATGAGGCTTGGACTCTCCACAGATGGATTTAACCCTTTCAACATGAAGAATACCAGGTATAGTTGCTGGCCTGTTTTGCTAGTTAACTACAATTTGTCACCTGACTTATGCATGAAGAAGGAGAACATCATGCTTTC